>BKCP01010070.1:1511596-1541627 GCA_008636005.1 Striga asiatica
CTTTCACGCATACGTGTGTCTTCGTCGAGTTTGTGGATTCCCGGTTACTATCCCTCCGAGACACATACATATGGCCTCATTCGGATGGCTTTATTTTGCACTCGATGGCTTTCGGATTATTGCTCCTTTCCCACCGGGCGAACACCATTAGACACACGGTGGTGCATCACCGTGTAGAGTACGCATTTTCTTTTCTTATTTTTCTTTTCTCTTAGTTGCTCTTGTGTGTCTTTGTGTTTTCTTTCTTTTGTATTTTCGTTTTGTATCGCATGAGCTTGTGTGATTACGTGCTCTAGCCTATGCTTTTTGGTCAAGCAATGAGGACATTGCTTTGTTTTAAGTGTGGGGGAGGGGTTTTATGATTATGCATGTTTGGGCGATATTTCTTTCGTTTTTGGTGCTTTATTTTTCGTATTTTTCATGCCTTGGACCGGTTTTGTTTGTGTTTTTATGTGTTTGTGTCGATTCCCCCTTCATGATGCTTGATGTGAGTTTAAAGGCCCAAAATGGTTAAGTGGTGAGATAAGCATGTTGATTGGCGTCATTGTTAACTTTCGTGCTTTATGAACTTGATGATTTGGATGGTACCATTGAATTGAATGATAATTTGTTAAATGTGGGACCCGCTTGTGAATTCACGAAATTGTTTTGTCCCTTGTGGTTCTCGATTGATTGACTTGAGATAAGCTACCTTATGCTCGATATCATTGTAAATGTGTTTATGCTATGTACTTGTAGTGCATCTTGATCGATTGTGCGATGATGTGATTAATATTATGGTGTACGTTTGTGCCACTTCCTTCGAGAAAAAAAAAAGGGTGAGTTCGCGAGGAGGTACGGACTAGGCTCCTCTTATCCCTATTCACTTCGTGGAATGGGATAATGAGCCCGGGAAACCGGTCTAGGGAACTCGAGGAGACCCCTCGAGGTTAAACCTAGATAAGAATTGTCTAGGAAACCTCGTTCGGAAAAAAAAGCTCACATAATAAAAAAAAAAGAAAAAAAGAAATAAAGAAAGAAAAAAAAGAAAAAAAGAGAAAAAAAAAAAGAAAAAGAAGAATGGGAGTTGGCTTATTGGTTTCATGCTTATAATGTTTATATGTTTAGTAGACCATCTATAGCTTTTTGCACATGTATGTAGAAAGAGGAAGCTTGGATCGAGAAAATCATGTGTAGGATAACTCGAGATGGGTTTTTGTTTTGTATGAATTCATTTCGTGGGGAACATGTTTTCGAATTTGAGTTCGATTCTTTGGTTTACCGGATGATAAAGAGAGTCTCATTTTCGCATGACTGTTAACCTTGGACCATTCGACATTTCTTTTCGAACTACTTATTATTTTGTTTGCTTGAGGACAAGCAAAAAGCTAAGTGTGGGGGAGTTGTTTATTGTGTTTTTGTGCTTATTTTCGTGTGTTTTATGTGCTTGAGTTTAGTATTTTTAGGTCCGTTTTAGTGTCAACCGGTCCATTTTATCGTGTTTCGTGCATTTTTATTCTCGTATAGTATTTTTGTGGTTCGGCGTACTTTTCTTGTATTTTTGGTGTTGTGTAGGTCCACAATAGTTGAGTTTGGGAAGACGAGCCATTTCTGAGATATTTCCGAGCCGTCCTATGTCCGAGCCACACGAACCAATTCCGAGCATATATATTAAGAGCGCTGTGATATCGATTTGAGCATTCCATGACGAAGAGAGAAAGATTTGAGGAGCGTGGGTCAAAGTTTCGAGTCAATCGGAGAAGCGTGCGAGAAATTAGAGCGAATCGAGTATCAAGTCTGCCCGCGAATTTCAGGATTCGATCCCGCGAAATGCCCTTAGCCCGCGAGTCGCCCAGTGCCCGCGAGTTTCGGCCTTCGCGCCCGCGAAATCCAGCTGCGTCGCGAGTTTCATGATCAAGTGCGCCCTTGCCCGCGAGTTCTTTCCTTTCGCGCCCGCGAATCTGCCCGCGAGCTAGCGAGTGCCCTTTCCCAGCGCGCCCCGCGTGCGCGAACTTCATGGCAAGGTCGCGAGTGCCGCTCCCAGCGCGCCCCGCGCGCGCGAATCCTTCCGCGAGGTCGAGAGTGCCACATTTCCTCGTGCCGCGCCCGTGCCTCCCCGCGCCCGCATCAGTGCCACTCGTGCCCGCGACCAGCGGAAATACCCGCGACCTCGAGAGTGTTTTACCAAATGTGCATGTTTTTAGTGTGTGTTTGTGGTGTAGCTATATAAAGACATTGTGCTTTGTAATTTTGGGAACAACCCTCATTTCCCAACTTTTAAGTTGGGAAATCCTCTCAATTTTCTCTCTTCTCTCTCCTCTTTTCTTTTTTTTTTTATGCTTTGGTTGGGAGGTTCATGACTATTTTTCCGGCGAAATTCCGACAAGTTTATTTTCATTCAAGTTTCGAGCTTTATTCACTATTTTCGTCCGAGCATGCTAGGGGAGAGTAGGTACCTTGCTTAGGCCTTACTACTTCGACTTTGTCTTTCGAATTGTGTGTTTATGCTCGTTTCTTGGTTTTACTTTATTTTTATTACTTGTTTACGTGTGTTAGGAATCTATATGTGCTTATCTTGTGTAGAGATCTCGACTTTGCTAAAAGCGTGATGATCTAGTTTGAAGGCTCGTATTAGATGAAGGATCACTATGCTCGTATGTTTTCTCTTGTTTATTTTTCTTTTTCTTTAGTCATGGAGATTCCGGTAGACCAAAGTTTCGATTTTTCTCTCTATATTTGCATCTTTCATCATTTGCTCTAAATTCTTAGTTTAATTTCATGCAAATCCAATCCCTTCAAGCGAGTAGAATGTTTAGGACCCTATTTTCGGTTATGTGACTTTGACGACTAGGTAGTGAACGAAGGTCCGAACAACCTTCCTTTGAGAACGACCCGAGTCGGGTAGCTCGGTTACCACATGCCCAAAAATACTACAAACACTGGACAATATAACCAGGTTATTTCTTTGTTTGTTTTCACTTTCTCAATGACTTCCTTATCAATTATCTGTAGTTTGGAAAGCAAATAAACCCATGTATGGAAAAGAGAATGTTACAATATATCATGAGGAATTGAGGATAAAGAATGGAAAGAAAAGAGTTAAGCTAAAACTAAAGGTTTGCCTACATGATATGCCTGACAATTTTATTGATCCTCTTGAATTTGATGTGCTTGGGTACATACTCCCTATAAATCACTCCTATAAATCACGCAGCAGTAGCAAAGAAAAAATTGTTAAAATCGGGTATGCCAACAACACCGTCGAAACAACAACACTGGCTGCATCTGTAATGGACGACATTCATAATCGCGACCGACACGCTACCTCTTCAAAACAAAAACATAGAAAATAGATCGAAAAAACCAAGAAAAAAGAAAAAAAAAAGCAAGTGCATACCTTTTAGTGTCAATTGATTTCAGCCATATAAGCCCTCTTTAGTTCTCCATCAAACATCAAACCAGAAACTGTATATACAAAAAAAAGTACAAAAATATTAACTTAACAAAATATTTAAGGTCTATTCATCTAATCTAATTTCACAAAAAACCGTCTAAAATCTAGAAAACATAAAGCATTTTAAATATCTCTTGTAATTCATATTGAAATATAAACAATCAAAAGCATAAGGTGGAATATGACATTAGAAATATGTCAGCAGTAACTCCAAAATAATAGTTCAGTTCCTGGTTGATTTTTTGGGGAGGAGATTACCTGCAGTGGTTTTGATGGGGTCAAATTTTCTCCACCAGAACTCTATTGAAAGTTGGAATCAATCGTTTAGGCTTTAGCCATTGCTAACAGCCAACTCTCGACTTCATTTAAGGATAACTTTTTTCTTATCTGGTCTTTTGTTCTAAATTAAAATGAGATTCAATCCCTTTGCTCTTCAAGATTACGAAATATCATTTGAGTTCTAGAAATTTGCCCCCATCTACCTCATTTCCTTTTGGAGTTCGAGAATTTTTCTGCTTTCTTCATGGCTTCTCCCGAATACGTCTCGAGAAATCACATCGACTGTCGTCGCCAGCTCCACATCACCTGATCGCTGCAGTTCCTCAGCCTGACCAACACAGCTTCTATTACAACCACGACTGCATCTCCGAAGTTGTAACCTAGACACTGAGATTTTACCAGAGCTTCTCCGATCCGAATATCGATCTCGTCCCCACACGCTGTAAGGGCGATTAGGAGGCCAACGTGGGGTTGGCCGATCTGAATCATCGATGCCCGAATTTTGGGCTAGAGTCTTCTTTGACAGAGAGAGAGATATATAGAGACGCAGTAAAAAATGAGATAAATGTATGTTTTTTCAAAGTTTCCCTTGGGCTTTCAGTATGAAATCTAAAATGTAAACGGCACGAAAGAAGATGATAGATATAAAATCCCGAAAAATCGTGAGCTCGATGATTCCCCGCGATTTAGGCGTCAGTGGACTTCAGATTAAAGATAAAGACCGTACAATTAAAGAAAAACGTTGTCGTTTCCATGAGAAAAATTGAAAAAAAAAAACATTTTAGTAAATTACATGTCGCATGCTAAAGGAGAGTGAGGGGTATTTTAGTAAGACACTTGTCACTTTCTAACAATGGCAAAATGGGACACTTGTCATTATTTAAAGTGCACTCCTTCATGTATATAGATAAGAGAGATAAGAGAGATAAGAGAGATTTTGAGTAATGGTTTGAGTATTTGAAACCAAAGCCTCATCAAGATAAAGGCGATTAACATAACGTAGGCCCACAATTGAAGAACCCTATTGGGTTTTAGCTTCTGTCTGGCAATTAATTAATGAGAAAATTGCATAAATATAAAAACTGGGTAAATATTAACATATTAACATAATCAATTGATTTTAATTGCAAAAATACCACATAATAAATCTGATGCAATCAAGCGTAATTAAAGAGAAAAACTTATCCCCTTCCAAATAACTACTCCCTATGTAATTGGTAAGATATTTTCTCACACCTCTTCTCAGTAACCTCCCAACCAAGTCAACACAACTTCTCCATCATCTCTCCCCCACCTGTGCAACGCAAATTCTATCTCCTCCACCCCTTTACACCGAGTTCAAACATGGCAACAACTAAGTTCTGATGGTGCATTCCGTTGCGTCGTCAAGTCTTCATCACCGCCGGATAATAATATATGCCTTATATAAACTAAACATATACAGTTTTCAGATTACTAAACATATACAGTTTTCAGATTCATTGTGGATAATATAGTATATACGTTATATAAACTAAACATATACAGTTTTCAGATTACTAAACATATACAGTTTTCATATTCATTGTGGATAATATAATATATACGATATATAAACTAAACATATACAGTTTTCATATTTTCGATCAACCTGTTTTTAAATTCAAATTCACAATCCTTTTCAGATTACTAAATAATTTTTCGGCTGGTGGATATGACCAGAAATAACAGAACGATGATACCGATCGACCTTGTTTTGAATTCACAATAAAATTCCCTATTTTTTCGCAAGCTAATTTTACGAGTTTGGTGCTTACCATGTGAGAGAATATCCTTGAATTATTTTGTTATAACTCTTCCCGTAACAGACAGAAGACAGAGATTTAGTTGCCATATTTTGCGACCATTTATTTAGCTGGGATTCCATACTTTCTATTGCATCGTTTCGTACTAGTGCAAATATTCTTAAAGAATAGTATCTATGCAAATATTTAATGGGAGGTTATGCAAGGATGTAAATTCCCCTTAAATAAATGGATTAAAATATGTTGTCAATTGCGTAGTCCATTCGTTGTACTGCTTAATTATTGATATTATGAGTAAATATAAAATAATCATCATTTTAGAAGATCTGAAGCAAAAAGGTGATCGATCACAAGAATTTTAAAACAAATTGTGGAGCTTTTGACCGAAGAAAATGGAAATTTTAGAAGAAAATAAAATTAGTTGCACCTAAAAATTAAGTAATGCATAAAAAGAACATCATTTATCGTGTAGTGATGTACATAAATCTCAACAAATTTTTTCCGTGAAGCATCAAGCCATCACCTCTTACGTCATGCTCAAGCCACGGAACGATACCTGTGGGTGGGGCCAGAAGCTGGTGGAAACCTAGAGAAACCGAGGTCGCGTGAGATGCTAAGTAGTCTACGGCAAAATTCGCCTTACGAAAGATGTGAGAAATCTTAACCTGCCAGTTTCGACTGAGAAGCTCTCTTAATTATCCTATGATCAAACCCGAATGGACTCATTCAATATTCCCACAATTATTTGTGAAACCCACGATGTTAGAGTTGTCGACTTCCGCTTCTACCCGGCGATACCCCAAGTTCCAAGCTAAGTTAAGACCCTGGAATAAACCCCATAACTCTGCTCCTGTTATTTAGCATTCCCCAATGTTCATCATGAAGCCGCCGAGCCATTTGCCATGGAGTCACGAAGCAACCCTCCCGCATAGGCCATGCATAAGGATTTATTATGTGCTCCGTCTGAGTTCACCTTTATCGAAGAACTCGGCGGAGGTTCCCATCGGACAAGGCGTTGTACACGAGATGACCCTATACCAATCTTCTTAGCCCCTTCGGCGAAATGTAAAATATTGTTGACATAAGCACTGATCTCCTTTAACTTTGTCGAAAGCATCCATCCCCCGGTCTTGAAAGATAGAGATGTTTCTCCAGTGCCATAATTTCCACAGAGTTACGCCGAAAATGCATTCCCAATTTTTGGTATCGACAAGGGTGCTGGGGAGATTAAAGAGGTTGGTTGTAAGCCAATTCTCCATATCAAACTGAAAGAAGTACTGCTGCGCCGCTACTAGAACCAATCATAGCCAAACTTGCATGGCTTCAGGACAGTCCCTGAGGACATGAAGGAGGGTTTATTGCACCACAACGATGAGGCTAAGTTTCTTCGCTCTCTCTCAACATTGGTCATGAGACGACCCTTAAACACTAGCCAAATAAACTAACGTATGCGTTGAGGGCCCATAAGCATGCATTTTTATATATATAACACATCGACTTGCCTAATCATTAGCGTATGATCTAATCCAACTGTACCTAGCTATGTAAATAATTCCGAATAAATTATACTCATCTAATTTTGAAATATATATATAACCAAAAAAAAGTGAAATTCCAAATTTGTCTCTCAATCCGAAACTGAGAGATAATTTCGGAGCAGAGAATTTGATTAAAATAAGAAACAGATAACCGTGATTGGTAATTAAAGTGAAAAGTTGACCTGATATTGCAAATTTCAAAGTCATGCTTTTCTAGATTGATGCTTTTCTACTTTATAAATTCTTTTAACTCGTTTGCCTTTCGTTATCCATTTCTTCAGGGATTTTTATTTTCAATTCATGTAGACATGATGAATATTCTATCTTGAGCCTAATTCATGAAAAATGGTGACAACAAGCTTGAAATTGGGATTCTTACTTTACTTCTTTCTTCATACTTATTATTTTATTACCCTTCTAAGATGGAAAAATTAGGACAAATTTGTCTTCGGTGCGACTCGAATCCATTGGTAAAGGTGACTTTTGAAGTGAGTGGGCAATTTGATGAATTTATTCTAATGAGCTTTTTTTTTTTGTTGAATTTATTTTATTACATAAAATAATTATGATTGGGCAGAAATTAACTTAAATTTGATTTTGAATTTATAAATGAAAATGAGTTTAAAATATTATGATTAAAGTTAGCGTGATATAAAAGTAGTAAAATAATGAATGTAAATGATTTAGTTAAAAAATATGTATGCGGATAAAAAGTAAATTTTGTTTGAAAATATGTAGCAATTATTTCTTGTTATAATTTAATTATCTTGATAATATTGAAAAGAGTTAAGTTGGATTGTATGATGTTCAAATAAATATATTCAATCATAGTTCCCTAAAATAATACCTAGTGAAATAAAAAGTAAATAAAAAAATAGATTCCACTCGCACACAATTTTGAATGTTTGTAGATGCTAATTACTTCTTAATAGGTACCAGAAACTTTGTAGGTAACAAACAATCGTTGTAAATGAATCGAATTGAAAAGAATATTCATTTATTCAATTCACATATTCATATTCGTATTCGGTTTACTATAGATACAATTTATAATTCGTATTCAATTTGATTATGATAATCTTGGTGATTTGATATAATTTATTTAGTATATTTGTCTTGTTGGATTAATCTTTTAGACGGAATATGATTGAATACAAATATTCAACTCAAAAATCATATTTGTATACTCTAACTTTTTTCTCCTCAATATTATTAGATTCTCTCTCTTATATATATAAACCAGTTTGAGGCCGTTTGAGGCATTGAGAGATGGACACGTGTCCTTTGTGAATTCACATTATTGCCCCTAAATGTCCTTCGTAAAATGACTGTTCCTCTGCTTTGGCTTGCCCTTTTTTTTTTGTTTCTCTTTTTGTTGCAAATAGTTTTGTTATTTAAATAATTTGGAGAGAATTGATCTCAAAGCAATCACGATCTAGGTTTTTAGTTTTACCTTTTGCTCCCATTATCCCTCAAGATCAACAGAGGTTCAAAAAAACGAGATCTTGGCACGGGGTGAAAGTGTAATTCGCGGCTAGAGGCTCGGAAAATGCGTTGAATGATAGGTCGACAAACTGGAAACTGCAGGCGAATTTATTATTAGAAAGTGAGGTGAGGTTACCGGGGAAGGAGTTGCCGGCGAAAAGGAGGGTGGTGAGGCCGGTTAACGGCATTAGTTCGGTTAACTGGAGGCGGCCCGTTAAGCCCACATTTCGGAGACCGAGTTTTCCGACCCGGCCTTGGTCGTTGCACGTGACTCCGTTCCAGGAGCAGAGCGCGTCGGAGGAAGTTGGGGCCCACCCGGCCAGGAACCGGTTCGGGTTTTCCTCTTATCCAACATCTCCTCCGCCGCTACGACGAATCCACGAGGCCGCAGGTGCCCTCACGCGGTGGCGCAATCGAACGGGTAAGAAAAATTATCCCAAACTCTCCCCTCTCTTCTCTCACCAAACCCTAGCCCATCAAACAGAAAACAAAAACAGAGAAAATGGAAGAAATCGCCTAAGACAAAGGGCTGGATTTTTCCGCCGGTGAGGCTTCGGTTGGTCGGATGTTGGTGGGTCCGATTGATTTTGTTCACCTTGCAATATTAATTTCACAAAAAACTTGTTTTTTTTTTTTCATTTTCTTTAGCTTGCTCTTTTTACTACCGCCGGTATTGACGATATGCGTGGGTGATCTTTATTTTTTTGTCGTTATTTTGCGGTGAAGATTGCATAGTTATGTGTAAAATGTTGTTATTTACCTTTCATCCATTCAGTTCCAAAAAATCTTGCTTGAAGGTGCGCTAGGAATCTGCCTACCGAGTCTCCTTGTTGCTCTTCGAGCTTTCGGTGACCTGCTTTTATGGCTTTTCCTTTTCTTGTTCTCATTCTCTTAAATAAACTTACGGTTTTGGGTCTTTTTAGTGCTTTTGTTGCGTTTATATGGTGGTGTGTGGCGTGTTCTTATTATTTTTTGTGCTAACGCCGATTTCTTTGTGGCCTTTTTAGAGTTCTGTCATATGTCTTTTTTGCCATGCTGACCTGGAATCTAGCATGGTTGATTTGTGCGTACGAATTTGCTATTTGTATTAGTAAAATGTTTTTGTTTTCTTTCTTTATGGTGTTGCAGTTTTTTTGTGTTGTTGGGTTGTCGGCATCTTGTGCACTGGGATGTACTCTCGTGAGCGTGGAAAGGGGGGAAACGATGGGCCGCTCGACCAGCCTGGTTCTCTTAAAAACAAAAGGCAACGAAGTGATGCCCTTAATAGATGGCGGTCTAAAAAGAATCGTGCATCCCCTATGTGCCAAGGTTCTGGTTCTTCTCCGTCGCTTGTACCTCCACAAATTGGTGCGCCTTTGTTCAGGACCACTTCGAGTGATGATGCTTTGGCGGAGGTTACATGTGTTGGTGCGACTGCTGTGCCGACCACTGCGGGTTTGTTATGTCCATTACTTATTGGTTTAAAAAAAATAATTATCCAGCAATATTTCAAGTTTGTAATGGTCGTGCTGTGTGAAATTAAAGTTTTTTCGCTAACAACTCCTGTGTAATTACAGGCTCATCGGTGCCAGAGGTGCTGCGGCCAGCCGCAGGTTTGTTGTGCCCATAGGTTGATGATTTCAAATTTCTTAACAGTTGAGCAATATCCAAATCCTTTTGTGTTTCTATAATTAGCAGGTTCTAGGCTGAACGATGGGCGCCATTTGTTGGGCTCAGTACCATCTGAGCCGTCCATATTGCGGGAACAACGTTGTTGTCAACACTGCGGTGCTAAAAAGATAGCATATGAAACAGTTAAGTTTTGCTGTTCTGAAGGTGCCATAAAATTAGCGACTCACCCTATACCTGATTTGTTGAGGGACTTACTGTTTTCGTCGTCGCACGAGTCGCAGCTGTTTAGAACTTGCATAAGAACGATAAATAATCAATTTGCGTTTACTTCCTTGGGGGTTAAATATGATCAAGAATTAAGCAAACGTAATAGAGGTGTGTATACGTTTAGAATTCAAGGTCAGATGTACCATTTCATTTCTGACTTAGAATCAGCAAATAATCTTCAGCTATACTTTCATGACACAGCACATGAGGTGTCCAATCGTTTAGCTGCCTGTCCACGTCTAACTGAGTCAATAACTGTAAAGATTTTGAAAATTCTAGAGAGCAATCCATACGCTAAGTTTTTTCGCGGGCTTGAAAATCTTTCTAATCTTGATGATTGTCATATAGTTTTGCGCGCCGTGCCGGCCTTGGATCAAAGAATCTATAATCAGCCAACTGAATCTGAGGTGGCTGCATTATGGGTGGATAATGGTTCTAATGAAGAGACATGTAGGCGTGACATTCAAGTGCACAGTAGGGGTGGTTTGTCGCACAAAATTCAATATTATTTTGGTTGTTATGACCCGCTGCAATATCCTGTACTTTTTCCTTTTGGACAGATTGGCTGGCATGAGGGTATAGAGAAAAAAAAAAACCCCTGTACCTAACAATCGCAGGGGACCATGTAGCTCTATACGCTCAGTTTCTCCCTTTTGTGCTGTGGATGCAGAGGACTTAATACATAGGGAGGAGAATGGTATGAAGAATGTACCTTCTTTTAAACAAACATGTGTTTATTGTCTGCAAATTTTCATTCTTTTTTTCCTCTGTACAGTTGGGTCGTTTGTACATGAGGACCCCAGTTTTGTTTCTATGAGGGAGTATTATGCATACAAATTGCAGGTTCGTGAAAGTGATGACTCTTTCTTGCTTAATTTTGGTAGGCTTTTCCAACAGTATGTTGTTGACATGTATGTTAAGATTGAGTCGCAGCGTCTGGACTTCTATAAAAAATAACAAATAGAGAGGCTTACCGTACACTATTGAGTTTCAAAAGAGAGGCTTACCGTACGCTCACATGCTATTAATACTTAAATCCGAGTATAAAATGTATACATCTGATGAGTATGATAGGATTGTGTGTGCTGAGATACCGGATCGTGCTAATTATGCCCAAATCTTTCGTAAGACATGCAATACCTTCTGAATTAATGTTGTGGTCTAACAAATACTTTTGTTTCAATTTTAAATAGATTCGAACTGCATGGATTCAAGGCACTGCTTCTTTGGGAGCCATAAACCAACCTCTCTGGTTTGGTGCGTGCATGAATTGCCGCAAGAAATTCGAGCTTCAAGTCACCTCAGCAATATTATGCAGCTCATGCAACAAACAAAGTCAGATTTCAGCAAGGTATTTGTAGCAATGCCATGCAAAATATAAATCTGCAAATACATTAACATTAAAAACAAAAATGTTGATGATATGATCTGCTTTGCAAACTGGCACAGGGCAAGGATTCCAATCAAAATTGAAGATGGTACTGGTTCTATTGCTGCCGTGGTCTATGGAGAAGATGTTGAGCTACTAACCAAATTCAGTGGAGTGCAACTCCAACAGGCTGACGAAAAGGTTGTTCATCTTTAATAAAAAAAAAAAATGTAAAATCCTACTAAACATTGCTAAAGGTTTCATAGACTTCAAATATTTAAACCACTGTTAGTAGTTTTTTCTTTTGATTAATTTCGGTCGAGCATAATTATTATGAAATATTCATTTATTTAACCAGGTGACCTAGCATAATATGTTACTTGTGTAAGTGCTGCAGGATATTCAATGAATGTTGGTACACTTGCTAAACCTTTCATCCTCATACATATGCAGGGTGAATACATATTGGAGAAGCTTGATGCAAACATGAGGGGCAAACACATAGTTTGCTTTGTGAGAATGTTCAATGTGAATGGCCCAAGTTACTCGGTTGTCAAGCTTTACAAAGATAAAGATCAGGAAGATGAACCAGCTCTAATTGAAAATGAGAAAGAAACTAAACAATCACTGTCTGGAGATAAGGTGGTTGTACTTTTTTATACTTTACAATTCTTTATATGATGTACAACAGCTTACCCTACGACAAAAAAGTACATACCCATTTGACGGTTATCTCTGCAGGAACTGTTAGAGTCACAGCTGTTCACTCCTAGCGCAAAAGCATGTCTGGAGGAGGTAGCTGCCCAAATTCTGAAGACCGAAGTGCAGGGGCAGCCAAAAGCAAGTGTGAGGCGCGTGCTAAACTTGGAGAATGAGTCGTCTGACTCGATGGGTAGCACTTCAGCGTTGGGCAACGATTATGTGCCTGGAACCTCCGGTGAGGGCAGCGGCACTAACGGCGAAAATCAGTCTGACAGCCCATTAAAGAAAGCACGCACCCACACCTAAGGGTGGTGCTTTAGTATGCCGAGACAGCTCCTTTTGCATATATTCAACAATGCTATAGATGCTATGTCTTATGTTAATATTGTGTGTTGTACCCTTGCTGTTTTGAGCCCTTTTGGAACTACTTTTGTTTTGTTATCAGTTTAGAATAGATTTAGCATCTCTGTGTTAGGTTGCTAAACTAAGTCTAAATTGCTAAAATCTCTATGCTGATTGTTTCTCATGAGAAGAAACATTGTTTTGTGATAGCCTACTATGGTCACCTTTTGTTGATGAAATGGGTGTTGCTGTGTTTTCCTCCAATTATGTACACATTTTACCACTAATCAATGTTTACTGTTAAAACTTTGTTTTTTTCTTATTTTATGTTGCTCCATATCTTACTATATGCCACTTGAAGTATGGAGGTTCAAAAAATATTTGTTCTTTATGTTAATTAACACAGAAAATTCCATTTTTTTCCTAAGAGATAGTACATATAAAGACGATGATGATGGTAAATTTGCTGTTTAATTTAAAATACAGGTTCCATTCATAAAGTATATTTTCAAAATGCGGGTTTTGGACTTTTCAGCTCTGGGATTCAAGAGCAGAACAAAGAAAACGATCATATATGAGGTATGTTTAATTTATTGGCCTTTTTGAACTTTTTTTCATTTTTCTTTTTTCTTTTTGTTGGGATTTGTGTTTTTGGTAATACTCATGTAGATTTGTCAAGGGTTTATATAACCCTGACAAATAATACTATGTTCTTTCACTTACATGGTTCCGCAAATTTGTAATCCAATTTTGTTTCTTCATCATGTTACTTGACTTAAGATTGTGCCATGTCACTGGTCTCAATCATAATGGCTACTTGCATGTGAAAATTGACTATCAAGCTTAACTAACTTTTTCATTTTGTTCATCTTAGAGGCATCAAGTTTGATTGATTCATGCAGAAAACAAAATGGGATTTTTTATAACAGGAAGTTTGAAAAATTTTTGTTGGATGTGGTGGACACAGTTAGCATGCTCAATTTTGGAGCTAAACGTCATTGAGGTGATGAAATTGCTTGTGATACTAAGGTAAATAAAGTTATTTTAAGTGTTTTTAAGGTAAAATGTGAAGTCATAAATCTGGAAATTTAATATGTGATGATTATGCTGAGGAAGCCTCTCATTGAGGTCGAAAATTCTCGATTTAGCTCGAAACTATGTTCACCAGATACAAACAATAACATAGTTGTTTCTAAATTTCGACTCTAACCTGATGCACATGATGTTTTCGAATGTGTTCAATATATTTGTTCATGACCAAACAAGAATGTTTCTTTATCGCCATTCCAAATGACGCTATAATTCTTTTTCTTTTGGAGTTTACAAGAGTATCCATGTATCAATGGCCAATCCTGATTTGTAATGTAATGTGATTTTGTCTTTTTTTTTTTTTAAACAGGCGAAGATGACTAGATTCTCATCGAACTCGACAAAACAACTTTCAAATGCAATTGTGATAAAAAAACATGATAGTAGCCTGTGATTACGGTGAAATTCATAACATGGTCAAGAGGCATATTTTCAATAGCATGTTGGGACCTAATGGTCAGGTATAGGTATGAGCATTACACTCAGAGATACGTCTTCTGGTCTTCTTTCATCTCCAAATTATTGTAATATATCCTAAAGATGCAACTCACTCTAGGTTGTTTATTATTTCAAAAACAACATCAAATTTACAAAGATGCCATCATGGAAAACCTGTCGAAACAATTGAGAGCTTGTTTGAAAAAAAACCACTACCAGCTTTGTTAACATGATTCTGTATCATTTACCGTGTTTTGATTTGTGTTCTGATTTCCTGGTCTTTTCCATGGCTTCAATTGTTTGTCCTGGTGAATTTCAGGGTTATTTTTTTTCCTTCAAATGTACAAGTCAGGCAACCGAAATAAATTCATTATACATCCATTAACACTTCTGTATTAACTTAACTAGGTACGTCTTATTGAGACCAAACTTTCACTTGATTATTAACTAAATTTGGGCAACTGAGAAGTTGAAATATATCATATACAATAAATGCAGATAGGGTTTTTATAATTCACTTTGATGTGGTTTACCTTATCGTTCCTATCAATGTAATAATTTAATTAAAAAAAAACAACAACAAATGCAAACAAGGAGTATAAAATTATGACCAATAATTATCAATTAATTAAAAAAATAACATACTGAATAAAAGTAAAATTACATATGGCTATATTCAAATAACATACAAACCTTAATTTTAAACTTCAACATGGACACAAATAAACCATGTGAAAATCTATCGCCATGTACTTTGTGATTAATTTAAATTGTGCAAGACCCTATTTAGACAGTTATGAAATGCAAACTTTGTCGATATCTATTGAACATAAATTTCATTTCTATCGAGTTTAATAACAACATCTATATNATATATATATATATATATATATATATATATATATATATTTAATCTCGATTGAACATTTCAATGGACGACAAATTTTCACTAACTTTAGACTAAATTTGAGTCGGTCGTGCGTGCACGACCGTCAGACCAACTAGTAATTAAATAACAAAAACCACTCATTACACATTTTTCGAGAAAATATAGTATTCATCAACTCACATTTGTCTTACTACCAATACTACCAATCATTCAGGATCATTGTTTAGAAGTTGTGGGAAATTTCAGGTTGGTGGGATACACTTGGTATGTTACGAGGTTTGAGTTTCTCTTTTATCTTTTGTCATATTCTGGATAGTGACCGTGGAGATGATTTTTCAAGTTTTGCTTATTTATTGTGGATCATTTGGCATGAACGGAACCGAATCAAACACGGATTGCAAGGCAAAACGGTAGAGCAAGCATGGACAATAGGGATCGCATGGCAAGAGGAAGCTAATAAAGTGCGTTCGGGCCGACTCTCTCTAGAATGTGGGTTGGTGGGTTATCGATAGGTAGGTTGGTCTTGGGAAATTTCTTATACACGAATGAAAGTATGGCAATGTATTAATTACAAAATAATTATTATTTCCTGATTCGGATGTATCACTCCAAAATGCTAAGACGGACGACCTAGCCGTTATTTGTGGTTTGTCTAAACTTTTGCCTAACGATGGCTTTTAACAAGTCTTTGCGGACATTTTATCGCTTTTGTCGAATCTCAATTGCGGGTCTTGCAGCCACATTGTTAGGAATCAGAATTTTGTTGCCCATCACCTAGCTAGTCGGGATTTGTTGTCGACGGGACCCTGCTTGTGGAAGGATTGTCTCCCGTATTTCTTATCTTCTCTTTTTGGTAATGTTCGGAGTTTATAGTGTTAGTGTTATATACTGAAAGTTTGGTTTTGCATGTTATTACACATTTTCCCTTTATGAATGAGAATCATGTTCGATTAAACAAGCTCTATGTTCTGTTGTTCTGTACTTAGATAGAGTGGGTCGTCATCGGGCGAACCGAAGATCACTCTATAAGTTACTTGCGATCAAGAATAGTATTTCACAACCTAGATGGACATGAACACCCCATCCGAACGGTTGTAGTGTCAACTGTACAGTTTGTCTTGACTGATTAGTTGCACTAATACATTTATATATTGAACAGGATCCCAGAGAAGAAAAGTTCATTTTATACTGATCGTCGTAAATAAACTAGGCCTCGGTTAATTACTGCGTTATCTTAACTCGTGAGATATTAAACAGGCAGATATATATAATGGGCTTGTTTGGTTAATGGCTTTTTGCCCACAAACTAGCTTTTTTGTTTAAATAGCTGTTTGACTTTTTTCAATTCACCAAAAAAATTGTTTGGTAAATTAGCTTTTGCATTAGCTTTGTTAAACCCAACAGCTGAAAACAAAAACGCTACTAAATGGAGCGTTTCGGATTGGCGATTTGAGAATAAAAATGATTGGCCACAATTGCCATTCACTTTCAGCCGCCACAACAAAGAAATAAAGAATAGAAATAATTGTACTCATGGAACTTCTACAAATTTAATGGTAAAAACAAATTAAAGTTTATTTTGTCAATTCTTTTGTTGCATTATAGATGTTCTTTTAAACCAAAAATATGAATAATTTGCATTTTTTAAGTAATTACGAATTTAATGTTAAAAGGAAATTAAAGTTTATGAATGTCCTTTTAAGTAATTTTAATTGTTAACAGCTATTTATGAAAATAATTCTGCACAACGTGATGGGGAAATGAGGACTCGGCAGATGGAAAACGTTTGTAATAACATAGCGTCAAGTTTGATGGCATCTAGACGTCGTTCTTAGAGCATTAGTTTTTTTTATATATATATATATATATTTATTTTTATTTTTTATTTGTAATAGCAAATATTGCAATTGACACTTTTAATTTGTGATGACTTGTTATTGACCTTGTTTATATGACGATAATTTATCTACTTGATTGAGAAATATTTTTATTTTATTATTATTTATATTTTTATTATATTTAAATCACTTTAATTAATATTTAAAATACTAATTATTTTTATTTTCTAAATAATTATAAATTCAACATAAATTAAAATGATAAAGTATGTTGATGCTCTTATAAGTAATTTTACATGTTAACAGCTAATTGAAATAACTAATTTTACCAAACACGTTTTTACAAATTGCTAACACAATCAGCTGGTCAAAACAGCTCATACAATCTGCTGGTCAAAACAGCTAATGCAATCCGCTAACAGCTAACAACTAACAGCTGATTACCGAACAAGACCAATATATATTATTTTGATTCACTTGGGTGAGGTTCAGTTCACTGGATCAATATTCCTACTGTTTTGGGTAATATTATTATATATAAGATGTGCTGTAAGGATATTTACGGTCACTATGTGCGTTAGTTTGATGATGTTCCTGGAGTGAGTTCATGAAGAATTGTTATGCTAAACCCTGCAGGTGAATTAAGTTCCGGCATAATAAGAATGTGATGAACGAGCACTAGTTTCGGTGAAATAATAATAAATTAATTAATTCTTGATTGTCAGTAATTAAATTAATTAATGGACATTATCTCTTAAACGTGGGGAGATAGATCGAGTAATTATTATTGGAGTCTCAAATGTAATTTGGGCTAGAAAAAGGGAGTGCAATAATATAATGTTGGTGGCCCATTAATATTATTTAATTAATTAAAGGAGTGGGCTTGGCCCACAATTAGTCTAATTAATTAAAGAGCCCTATTTCTAATCTCCTAAGGGTCGCTACTGTAGTTCTATATATACATCATTAAGCTCATGATAAGAGAAGACATATCTCATAGTACACGACCAAACCGCCGCCCTCTACTCTCTCTCTCTAGATCTCATTCGAGCTTTATATTCTTCATGTTGCTCCACTAATACAAGTTGAAGAAGGGTGTGTTGACGAAATATATTTTATCCTACAGAACTAACCGGAGGTCCGATTGAGGAATGGAGAATGCCCAGACGACCGTCTCGACGTCAACTTTCAGCCGCCGCCGAGATCGCTGCCGTCCGTTGCCGCACGCGCCGCCGGAGGCTCCCAGGCTGCAACATCCGTCTTCATCTATTTGCACCCGTTTGATTCGGTTTTGATCAGATTTTGTTCGTGCAATCCAAGACGTGATTTGCGGTCAACCGTTCGTGGTCAACCAGATCTACATAAATTTTAAGCCGTAAGTTCTTTACGTCAAACCTTTAGATCCGTTGCGCATAGGTTTATGTTTGCTATTAAATTCGTGACTTGTACATAATGAGATCCTCACAGATCCCAACATATATCTCAGTTGATTGCTAATGTTATTGTAATCGGAAAAAAAAAATAAAAAAATGACACCTTATTTGACAAATTAAATACACTTAATTATAAATGCGTGCATTAATATTAAATCCCTCATTACAAATATTAATTGTGTGATTGATTTAATTATTAGACAAGTCGATCTATTGTATATTTGTAAAAAGAAAATGTATATATATTATGAAATATTATATTTTTTTAGCACTTCATTAGTATGAGATTTCAATTTAAATGCATATTTGTTATGAGATTTCAATATAAAAGAATGAATAGTTTTTGAAAATTTGTGGTTGTCTAATAGAATAATTACCTTTGCTATGTCAATGTTTAAGTGTTGGAATATCACTTGTGAGTTGTCTCACATTGATTCTATATGGTAAATGAGCATAGTTTATAAGCCTAGTGGGCTACTCCTCCATCACCAATTAGTTTTGGGATGGAACTTCACTAAGGTACACCTAGGCTCACCCTCTTATGGTGCGGTTCACCTGATGGGACACACCCTCTTCCCCCGGTTCTATATGGCATCAGAGCGGGCCTGTACTAAGACCTGCAATGACTATCTCTACCCGACATGCTCTGGGATTGGACTTACTTTATCTAGTCTGCTCTGTGTTGGAATATCACTTGTGAGTTGTCTCACATTGATTCTATAGGGAAAACGAGCCTAGTTTATAAGCCTAGTGGGCTACTCCTCTTATCACCAATTGATTTTGGGATGAAACCTCACTAAGGTGCACCAAAGAGCATTTGCAATGCTTTGATCTAATTTTATTTACGTGGCTTGTAAATAGACCTAAATCTTGGATGACATGGACAAAAATATATAAAAATAACAAAATTGACTCCAATGCAAAGAGACTAGGTACCTACTTGGTCTAAAATAGATTTAAGAGTAGACCGAGTCTCTTTATCTTGTTGTCATATCAGCAAGACCTACTCTACTTGCACTTGCATTGGTGAATATATTTTTCTAAACTAGATCTATTTCCTACGTGGCTTATATATTTTTCTGATTAAACCCAAAGTATTGTGGGTGCTTTAAGCTCACCCTCTTATGGTTGTTCTTTACTTATACAAAAAACTCAAATATTAAGTATTTGCAAATATAAAATTAATAGTCGCTATAAAAAAAAAAAATTAGGAGCTTTTTTATTTTTATTTTTTGCTTATATAGTAAAAGAAAAAGGAAAACAAATTGTGATTTATTGTGCTAGATGACAATTCCTGGCAAGGTAGGCAACCTTTTATGCAGTGTGTAAAGTAGAACAAAACAATGGAAAAAAGAAAAAGAAATTGAATAATTACTAGTACTTTTTTTCTATTAAAGTGTGTCGTCTTTTTTAATGCACGAAAAAGGCATCAAAATAAAGTAAAGGAAAATATAAAAAGGTTTGGAAAAAAAAGGGAGAAGAACAACTGAAGTGTGAAAAGGAGATTTTGAGCCGATGCCCTTTTGCATCAACTGCGTGCGAAAAAGTTGAAAATTAGTTTAAAAGGCAAACACGAGTGATTAGTTGCTAAACACTCCACGCGGCATGCTTGCGCGTGTGGTCACTCCCTGTGAGGACAGTAAGATTAGAACGAGAGAACAGGACGGCGTGAAGTAAGGGGAAAAAGAAAAGACCGAATATTCCCTTCTTNCATATTTTGGATTCTTTTTTTTTTTCGAAACGATAGATATTTTATATAAATGCGCACAAATGTGCAAAAGAACAGCCACCAACTGAATACAAACAGCCAACGGCTGAATACAACCAGCCAACAGCTGCATAAAATGGGAGGACAGGTCAAAAGACCGCCTAGAGCCTGACCCCAACAGGGTAATACACGGGAACACACAAAAAGACACAAAAACACTAAAAACGGCTCCAACAGGGTAATGCCTGAGTGTACGGTTCCAATAAGATAATAAAGACCGAATATTCCCTAACAAAAGTGAAATTAAGAGAGCTTAAAAGTCAAATCCAATAATCTATTTCAAATTATGCATGTGTAAATTCTGGAGAAAAAGTAGTACTTCCTCCTATTTTTAATAAATGTCGTTTTGAGAAGTTGCACAATAATTAAGAATATTTTTTTTTTGCCAATAATAACTTTCATTAATGAGGATAGAGATTAATGTTTTGAGAAAAAGATGGAGAGTGAATATGAAATAATTAAGAATATTTTTTTTTTACCAATAATAACCTTCATTAATGAGGATAGAGATTGATGTTTTGAGAAAAAGATGGAGAGTGAATATGAAAAGACATAGTGTATTTATTAGTTAGATGAAGGTAATAATGGAAAAATATGTACAAAATAGCCAAAACGACATTTATTTAACAAATAATCAAGTATGCTAGGATGACAAATAATAAAAATAGGAGGGAGTATTATGCGAGATGAACCCACGGGTCGATTTGCAGCATTGTCTATACCAAAATAAATTTAGTATAGTTTGGCAATTTTGCCCGTCATTACAATCGACATGTTATTAACCATCGTTTGAATATATGTGGGTCAACTCAATAATTATTATTCTATTTATATAAATTAGTGCGTGGTCCGTGCGATGCACGAGAAAACAGTATTACGATTATATTATAAATTAAATATATAAATAACACTAATCATGATTTATCCATTATTTTTAATTAAACCGGGTTGGACACAGTCTGACCGGATGGACCGAGAACCGTTTATAACCAGTCTAGTTCACTTGAATAAAATATTTGCTCTTAAATCCGTCAACACCAGTCGGTTGGACTGGTAGGATCGATACGATTTTCTAAATAAATTTTATTATATTTAAAATTATTTTAAATAAAATTACATATTTAAATAAAATAGAGATTTATAAATTATTTATCAATTAGTTTAAACATTTGAAATTATAAATTGTTTAGATATCTAAGTAACACATTTTATTTAAATTTATTACAAAAAGTACTATATATATATATGTATATATTAAAATGTTTATAAATTAAAATCTAACAAACCACAAATGATTTAATATAATAGCTTGATCGTTTCGATTACCGTCCAGTTCTGAAAACCTTATATTTACTATACATTCATAAATATTATAATAAAATATTATTTAATTCACATAAATATTAATAAAATGATATATAAATATTCATAAATCATTAAACATGTTATCATAAAAGTATTGTCAATACGATTATTTGAAGTTTGGACTACATTACATTCACGTAATAAAATATTTTCATTATAAAATTTATGTTTAGGTTCAATAATCGATTTGGTGGGGTCGAACTGATAAATAACTTAGTCACCTGGGACCAACCAAATTGTGTCAAATTTTTTGACTATTTTAAATATCACCTAAAAATAATTCAATCAACCTGGGCAGTACCCTAATTCAATCACCCGATTGATCCGAAGAAATTTTCTTATTTTCTTTAAATATATTTTATTTTATGAAATAATTTTTTTTTATGATTCTTATAATAAATGTCTACACCAAATGATAGTATATCAAGATTATAAATTATATATCTAAAGATGAATTAAATATTTTTACTTTATGCATATTAATAAAAAATAAACATAGTAATTTTAAAAAAATTAAGATTAATTGATTGATTATGGAATTTAAATAATATTTTTAGCGTTCAATATTTTTTTTGAAGGCACAAATATAAAGACCGAGATTCTAAAACTTTTGTTATATTTTGAATTGAGATTTTATAAATATAGATACCGAGATTTTAATGTTGTTCGTTGTTTCCAAGAAAAAAATAAAAATAAAAACATACACACTTAATAAATCTTAGCTGGATTTAATAAATAATAAAATGAACTAAAGCCCGAAATTTAAGGTAACATTTAATGCTGTATGATTTATTTTAAAACAAATAAAAAAACAATAAAACTTACTATTTATAGGCTGCATTAAATTCTGACCTATTTTTTTACTACTATTTTTGGTAAATGGTAATTCTGATTATATATATATATTAGTATGTACCCGTGCGATGCACGGTTGGCGCATAACTTAAAACATATTGAAGTAATTATTTTAAATATAATTAATTCAATTTAACATCTAATTATGAAAACAAAAAAATTAAATAAAAAAGAAATCATATATTATTAAAAATTTCTCTGTACACAACATTATTTGTTTGATTTGGGGGCAAATTATGTTTACCACATATTAGAATTTTCAAACCCTTTCTGTTGGTGGCCAAAACTGGTTTCTTCAAGAATAAACCAATGTGGGATAAAGATTGACCCTGACTCTTGTTAATAGTATTGCATAAGAGACCATGATATAAACTTAAAAGGTACTCTTGCATCCAAATGAGTTATCGTCATTCGAGGTATCAACACTTTATCCCCTGCATGGTCGCCCGTAAGTATCCTACATTCTAGAACATTATTGGAGAGTCTTGTTACAACCAAACGTGTCCTGTTGCACATTCTAGAACATTCTAGAAATTGTTTGAAACGTTAATTACGGATCAATTTATGGAATTGGGATATGTGATAGTTTTGTAGTTATCTTGCTAAAGAATGGAATGTGTAGAGAGTTAAATAACGTGTCATTGTATTTTTTTGATATTTAATCATTTTTATTAACTTGTCTCCAGCATAAAAATTATGAAAATATTCAAACGCATATGTGATTTTGTAAGGAAAGATCTATTTTTAATTTAATGACTATATTAAAAATAAATTTAAAGGATCAGAATAATATATTATAATATATATATATACATATATATATGAATAAAAATCAATTATCTCGAACTCTCTATATATACAAATATATGTAAAAAACATTAATTATCTCAAATGTAACCACTGAACGATTTTTTAGGTATTTATAATGTTATGATTATTGTCTAATAACTAATAATATTTGAAAATATATAAAAATATGCTTATAATTTTAATTTTCACGAATTTAGTGGGTAATAAATTCTTAAATATAGCTAGAATCTAATGTAATTTTTATCTATACAAAATATTAATGGCCCCAAATCAAGAAGATTTGTTTGCACTTATTGATACTCAATTGATGTATATTATTATTATAAATTAATAAATATTGTCAATTTTGTCACATATCATCTTTTTCGTTTCAAAAGAAAATTATTCTTCCAAAAATGGTGTTAGGAATATCTGCTGTCAAACTCAAAAGATTATTAGATACTCGTACAGAAATATAGAATTTTTTTTTAAAAGAATACCAATTAAACTAACGGACTTGTAGGGATTTAAATCAAAAGGATAAAGGAAAACATGTGTTAAAAAGAGTAAAAATTTGTTAGATAAATATTGGCCTTGTTTGGCGATCAGCGGATAGCGGATTATATCAGCTGATTTGACCAGCGGATTGCATTAGCGGTTTTTAAATAAGTGTTTGGTAAATAGCTGAAAACTTATAGCTGTTTGACATTGCAAAATGACCAATAAGGACATTTTATTATTTAGGGTGCATTCTTTTAATAATAATATATTAAAACATTTAATATTCTTTAGTTGGTAATTTATAAATATATATATATTTTTTTAAAATTTACTAACACTTGATGAAGAAGTTATGAATTTTACATTTTTCTAGATAAATTAATCATATGGATGACATATTATTATTTATTAGCTCCATAAACCAATGTAAATTGTAAAATAAATAAGACACATTAAAAAGTTCCAAGTAAAACCTCTCAACTGTGAATCCTCTATCCCAAAAAGCTGCTCTAATGAGCTTTTTCTAAATTAGAGTTTTGGGCCCAAAAAGCTTATCAAATAAGCTATTTACCAAACAAACTCAATAGCGGATTTGACGGGTCAAACCTCTCAATTAAGTCCAATCCGCTAATTTATCTTCAATCCGCTATCTACCAAACGGGGCCATTGACTCATTCAATTTTTTTAAAATTCGAAAAAAAAAAAGTATTTAAGTGGGAAAAACATGATTTTTAAGCGGAAAAACGAAATGGCTTTTTTTCGAATTGTTCAAATAATTTTTCTTCTCCGTATTATATAGTAATAAATATATATATAAATTTAATTTTGGAACTATTTATGAGAAAAAAAAAGTAAATGTAACTTTTTTTAAATTATCTAATAATACAATTATTTGATAATTTAATGGTTGAACCAATGATTGACATTCGGATCATTAACGGGGAAAAACCATAAGAAAAAGAAATGAACATAAGGTAGGAGAATAAGAATAAAGAAAAATAGTTAGATAAACATTAATAAATTAATGTGTTAAAAGCACTCATGAATCTCGTCATATATCAACCTCCAAAAAGGTCCATTTATATTTACTTTCCTCCAACTTTCCATTATCTTTTTCACTTAATCAAAAGTCTAATTACTTAATTCCCTTTGATGCAAGGGTATAGGGTGAATATACTCTAATACTAAGACTAGCTTGATTATCCAATAAACCAAGTAAAAGATACCAATTATAATATTGCTTTAAAATCTCATCACACTTAAATGTTGGGCAGGTCATTCTCACAAAGGAAGAAGTATGAGAATTTGCTGCCCAATTTCATGTTTTCATCATTAAAATAGTACAATACAAATTACTATTATAATTTATAGTGCAAAAAGTATTTGGAGTAATTGAGGAAAGATTGTAGTACAATTTATTTTCTTTTTTCTTTTCGAGATATTTTTCAGAAATTCTTGCAACTGTGAAAGTACATATATACCCCTGATTTCCATAAAATTCTTGTACGTTAATTTATTTTCTATCCTTTTTTTCTCTAGTTATTATGTCACCCCACAGATAAGAAGAACAAATTAATTAGAGGGTAAAAGAAAGAAAATGGAAAAATAAAATAAAAATGATGCCATCACTCATCAGTATTTTAATTAATTTGTTTTTTTCTACAATTTGCTTTATGTTCATGTGGGGTGCTGATATTTTATTTGGGTGTATTAAATGACATAGACACTGTGTGCTTTGTGTGTGTGGGTTTCCTTTTTACTCATATATATAATCACCAGCAGTAAATAAGAGAGAGAGAGAGAGAGATCAATAGAGAGGCTCTGGTTCGACTTTCGAGTTAGAGAGAAAGTTGGGGAAGAGAGAGGTTTGTGTGAAGGAGGTGGTCCGATCTTTCCTTTCCGCGTTGAATTTCTCACACAGCTCTTTTTTTCACATATTCAAATAAACCATACGAATAATACATACAGAGAAAGGAAACACCATTTTTCATAAGCCAGAGAGAGAAATAGTTAACAGAGAGAAAGAAAAAATCAATTCAATCAGATTCTCACAAACAATTCCTCAGATTCAATCGTTTGCCCAATGGAATTTTGATAGAGAGCAAAGGGGAGGTATGAGAGCGGGCCTGAACTCTATCCAGCAGACGCTGACTCCGGAGGCGGCCGCCGTGCTCAACCAGTCCATAGCGGAGGCGAGCCGCCGCAACCACGGCCAAACGACGCCGCTCCACGTGGCGGCGATGCTGCTGGCGTCTCCGTCGGGGTTCCTGAGGCAAGCGTGCATCCGGTCCCACCCCAACTCGAGCCACCCGCTCCAGTGCCGCGCGTTGGAGCTGTGCTTCAGCGTGGCCCTCGAACGGCTGCCGACGGCACAGAGCGCGGGGGACGCGGAGCCGCCGATCTCCAACGCGCTCATGGCGGCCCTGAAGAGGGCGCAGGCGCACCAGAGGCGGGGGTGCCCGGAGCAGCAGCAGCAGCCGCTCCTCGCCGTGAAGGTCGAGCTTGAGCAGCTGGTAATTTCGATACTCGACGATCCCGGCGTGAGCCGCGTGATGAGGGAGGCCAGCTTCTCCAGCCCCGCCGTGAAGGCCACAATCGAGCAATCCCTAAATAGCTCCAGCTCTCGCGCAAGTCAACGTCAGCACCACGTCGCCGGCGGGAGCGCGAATTTCGTGGCGGATTTCGGTGGAATTGCTTCTAGAATGCTTCTAAATCCTGGTCAAACGCCAACTCCGGTGGCTCGACCGATGTCTCCTGCGGTCCCGTCGCTGGCCAATCGGAGCTTGTTCCTGAATCCGCGTCTGCAGCAGCAACAAACACCCACCGCCCAGATTGAGAACCCTAGAGGCGAGGAAGTCAAAAAGGTGTTCGATATAATGTCTAGGAGCAAAATGAGAAACCCAGTTATTGTGGGGGATTCAGAGCCTGAGGCCGTGGCCAAGGAATTGTTCAGAAGAATAGAAAATAATGAACTCGGAAATGAACTGAACTTACAGAATCTTCACATAATATCAATAGATATGAGTCTTCTATTGTCCGACAAGAATCAAATAGCCGCCAAGATGGATGAATTTGGAAGGGCGATTGAGAGTAAGATTGGGAACGGAGGGGTGATTCTTGATCTGGGAGACTTGAGGTGGCTGGTGGAGCAGCCAGCGGCTGCAGGTTTCAGTTGGACCCAGCAGCAGCAAAAGGCACCAGTTGTGTCCGAATCGGGCCGGGCTCTGGTGGTGGAGATGTCAAAGCTACTGGCCAGATTTGGTGGAGCTGATGGTCTGAATGAGGGCAAGAACAAGCTCTGGTTGATTGGGACTGCAACTTGCGAGACATATTTGAGATGCCAGGTTTATCATCCCACCATGGAGAGTGACTGGGATTTGCAGGCTGTGCCTATTACATCGGGATTTCCTATTCCGGGAATGTTTCCGAGGTATTTTTATTTTCATTTTCTTGCTTTGTTTTCTAATTTGTTTCTTATGCTACTTAGTTATGGAGTTTGTGTGAAATCGATATATTTGGTATGTTTACTTTAGAAAGAATGGGGTTTGTGTGATGGAATTTATTATCTAGTCCTGATCTTGGGTTGCCACTGAAGAGTAGTTCATCTGCAAATATCTGAAAATCAAATTTCTTGTTTAATTTTGAAGTACAGTCTTCTCTCTGTTTATTTTATTTGGATTGGTCGGATTCTTTTATTAGAGTTATCATCCTGAGATTTGATCATTTATATTTACAGGGTTGGACCGGAGAGAACCATGAGCAACCCCTTGGAATCCCTGAATCCGGCGAACCCTATCCGAAGTCCGTCACCTACTTTAGCAACGCGTTTAACCGGAAATTCAGATCCTGCTACTACAAAACAACCTGTTCCAAGTTCCTTGCCTGGTTTGTTGAGGCTTATACCTGAAAATTTGGATCGTGTTCAAGGGCAAACTGTTCCGAGTCCATTACCTGGTTTAGCAAGGCTTATTCCTGAAAAGTTAGATCCTGCTCAAAGGCAACCTGTTCCGAGTTCATTACCTGGTTTAGCAAGGCTTATTCCTGAAAAATTAGATCCTGCTCAAAGGCAACCTGTTCCGAGTTCATTACCTGGTTTAGCGAGGCTTATTCCTGAAAAATTAGATCCTGCTCAAAGGCAACCTGCTCCGTGTCCATTACCTGGTTTAGCGGCGCTTATTCCTGGAAATGTTGATCCTGCTCAAAGGCAATCTCTTCCGAGTTCGTTACCTGGTTTGGCGACACGTATATCTGAAAATTCAAATCCTGCTCAAAGACATCCTACTCCGAGTCCCTTACCTGGTTTGGGGAGGCTTATACCTGAAAATTTGGATCCTGCGCAACAACCCACCTTTTGCCCTCAGTGTTCAGTGAATTACGAAAAAGATCTAGCGAAAATTGCAGCCATGGAGAAGTCATTATCTCAAGCCAAACAGGATACCCTTCAATCTACCCTGCCAGCATGGTTGCAAAATGCCAAACTCAACAATCCTGATGCTAAAACCCCCAATGAATCACAAGTATGCCTTTTNGGCTTGATTTCAAGATTTTGCTAAACCAGACATGTTTAATCAAATACAATCTGTAGCTGAAATAGAAAATAATCAAAATATTCACATGTTTGCAGGGAAAGGACCAAAGTCTACTTTCCAAGCAGAAAACTCAAGAGCTGCAGAAAAAATGGTGGGACACTTGCTTACATATCCATCCCGATTTCCATCAAACTACCCATCCCGAAAACCCTGTCCGGCCAGCCATGCAGCCATCTCTGGGAAGCATCTACAATCCAAACATGGTCGCCCGTCCCCCTTTCCAGCCCACGAAGCCCAACCTTGCCAAACCTCTCGGGTCAGCCCTACAGCTGAAAACTAGCCCAGTCAAAAGCCCGGCAACAAGCCCCGTGCAGACGGACCTTGTCCTGGGCACCAAGGGCCCGGAGAAACCCGACGAGGATCATCCAGCCAAAGACCTGCTCAGCTGCATCTCATCCGAATCCATGACAACAAACAAACCGCTCGAGAAATTCGCCGACGAGCTGGACTCCGGCACCTACAAGAAGCTCCTCAAGGGCCTGATGGAGAACGCTTGGTGGCAGGCTGAAGCTGCCTCAGCCGTAGCCTCGGCCATCACTCGCTGCCGCCTGCGCAACGACAAGCAGCGGGCAAACGGCAGAGGCGACACGTGGCTGCTGTTCGCGGGCCCCGATCGTGTCGCCAAGCGCAAGATGGCGTCCGTGCTTGCCGAGCAGATCTGCGGGTCGGGCCCGGTCATCATTGGCCTCGGCCCGCATCGCGAGGACGAGCCCGACACGGGCCTGCGAGGCGGCAATGCCGTCGACCGCATCGCCGAGGCCGTTCGCCGGAACCCCTTGTCGGTGATCGTGCTCCGGGATATCGACGAGGCGGACGTGATCGTGCGTGGGAACATAAAACGGGCCATCAATCGAGGGAGGCTCACCGACTCGTATGGCCGTGAGGTCGGACTCGGAAACGCTGTTTTCATCGTCACGGGGGACTGGTCGACGGTTAGCGCCGAGGCCTTACGAGACGGGCAGTTTGTGGACGAGCAGAAGCTGAATTCAACAGCTGGCGGGAGCTGGCAGCTGGGGCTGATAGTTCGGGAGAAGACCGCCAAGCGGAGGGCCAACTGGTCCAACGACGGGGGCCCGAGGACTCGGCCGAGGACTGAAATGGGTGGGCTCTCGGTTGATTTGAATCTCTCGGCTGCGGCTTACGAGGAAAAATCCGTGGAGTTGAGCGAGGTGTCGGCGGTGGACGGAGGGGACGATGAGGAGCCCACGGACGGGGGTTTCTCGATTGTGTCGCTGCCGCATGACCTGGCGAGCTGTGTGGACGACTCGATCGTGTTCAGGCCGGTCGAGGCGGCGTTCGTGCGGCGTGAGATCAAGAAAATGATAGCGGTGAAGTTCTCGATGGACGTGGATGAAAACCTGGCGATCGAGATAGGGGATGATGTGCTGGACAAAATACTTGGAGGATTGTGGCATGACACGACGAGCCTGGAGAAGTGGGTGCAGGGAGTGGTGGGCCCGAGTTTCGAAGAGCTTAAGCCACGTCTGCCGGCAGGGGATAGGAGCAACTCAGTGGTTCGGCTGGTGGTCGAGTCGGACTCATGCGATCGGGGGAAGAGTAAAGGGGATGTGGTGGAGTGGCTGCCGAATAGCATCTTGGTGTAGGGATCCGGGAGGGAGTTATTGAAATTTCGGAGTTTTGTTGGGGCGATTTTGTAAATAGTGGAA
>BKCP01010070.1:1542227-1554535 GCA_008636005.1 Striga asiatica
GTTCTCTTAATTTACTAGTACAACACCTGTGTATTACACGGGTGTTTGTTAAAAAAATTATTCTTAAATTATAAAATTAATAAAAAAAATTATTTTAAATTTTATTTACTTTTTTTACAAAAAATATATATTATTATATATTTTTAAATGACATATGTTACTTTTGGACTTACATGTGTTATATTATAGTAATTTATAACTTATATATAACTACTTGAAATATAAATATATTAATTAGTAAATAATTTTATTTTTCTAATTAATATTAAAAAATAATTTATTATTGTTATAAAATGAATATATTGTATTTTTTTTTACACATACAGTATGGATGTTAAATCGAAGCTCATCAAGAGATGATTAATTTGATATATAAATATGTAGTAAAAAAATTTGTTCTATATAAATATGTAGTAGTAAAATTAGCCCATGTTTTGTAAATTTAATTCATTATAAAATTATTTAGTCCATATTAATTTAAATTTATTTTATATTAAACCAAAAATTTATGCATATTTTATGACATGACTCGAACTTTTCATATGTATTTTTTTTGTGGTTATAGTTTTTTGTCATTTATTCTTTTTTGTTTTTATTTTTTACTGTTTGGTTTAAGACACCATTAATTTATATTATTTATATTACTTTATATGTGAAATATATCAATTACTTGCTAACATTTAAATAAATGATATTTGAATATATGAAATATGAATTTAATTTCATTAATTTGCGTAGCATATTCAATGAAACAACATTTGGAATTAACTAAAATATTATCATCTAACAAGTATGCTGGGTTAACATGTCTATTCAATAAAATGACATTTGAACTTTCACAATTTAAGTGAAATATCACATAACAAGGATGTTGGATAGACTTGTCTAATAATAAAACGTTCATCTCATAGTAGTATTTGAAATAAGTGAATTATTTTTATACATCAAATTTAAGTAGGCAAGAAGAAATTACGCGGCAGTACTATTTTTTGAATAAAAAGTTACTATATCAACAAAAAAATCTACAAGTTTGTGTAAAATGCAATCGATCTTGTATAAATACACCTAAAAGTATAACATAAGGTGTTTTTAATTTACTAAAACAAAATGACATATGTTTAATAATTTGTTTTTTTATTTATTTGGTAATTTACATTAAACCATTAAGAAAAATATCATACTTTGAATTGAGTTGAATATGTCGTGTTTGAACTTGTGCTCGTATAATAAATGAGCAAGTTTGGCTCGGATTATTTAATAAATCGAGCGTAACCAATTAAGTTCTGCTCATTTATATTAAATTTTCGTTTTATGTTTTATTATATGAACGAGTAAAGATCGACTTTTTACGAACCCACGTGAGTTGTACTCTCTAGTAAATCGGTACTAGGTTCTACCAGCCTAAGATAAAAAATATTTCTGGCTATGTCCTGAGGTGGTATTATAGTCATTATGTGGCCGTCGATGTTGCTCACGTGTTCTTGATCCAAAATGTGAGAACAGAACAGAATAGGACAGTAAAAAGGGATCTGACCAGAGATGACCGTACTAATTCACAGTCAAAAATTAACTTTTTGGTTTGATTATTGAAGGTAAAAGTAGGGCCCAGTGGCTTTTAGTGCTTGGTGATTGGTCACGTTATTGCATGTGCAGACGCGTCGGCCCCCTAAAAGGATGTGAACTTTGATGAGTGCTAAAAGGGATTGGTTGGGCGCAAATACTTAGGTGCATGTGCAGACGCGTCGGCCCCCTAAAAGGATNTGTTCTTGATCCAAAATGTGAGAACAGAACAGAATAGGACAGTAAAAAGGGATCTGACCAGAGATGACCGTACTAATTCACAGTCAAAAATTAACTTTTTGGTTTGATTATTGAAGGTAAAAGTAGGGCCCAGTGGCTTTTAGTGCTTGGTGATTGGTCACGTTATTGCATGTGCAGACGCGTCGGCCCCCTAAAAGGATGTGAACTTTGATGAGTGCTAAAAGGGATTGGTTGGGCGCAAATACTTAGGTGTGCCTAGGTACACCTAGCTAGGTGTGTCACAAATGAACATGTTATGTTGTAAAATGAACATGTGCAAATCATGTTTGTACATGTTCATTTTGTAACATAACATGTTCATTTTAAATTGCCCTGGCACACCTAGCTAGGTGTACCTAGGCACACGGTAGTAGCACTGTTGGTCGGGACCATTGGACCGAAGAATAGATTATGAATATCACGTGTCTTCATAGCTATTTATTTCACCGTCGTATTTGTACTGGGATCGCAGGCTTTATTCTATCATTAGTTGTACGATAATTTATGATTAGGGCACTTAATTAATTAGTTCGTCACTAATCCAACCTTTGGAGTGCTTGAAAAGTTGCATGTATATATATTCAATTGGTTTATCGACGTAAAGGGATTGGTCGGGTCACGTGTCTTCATAGCTATTTTGTTTAACCGCCGTATTTGTAGTGGGATCCCAGGCTTTATTCTATCATTAGTTGTACGATAATTTATGATTAGGGCACTTAAATTAGTTCGTCACTAATCCAACCTTTGGGTGCTTGCAGGGACGGATGCAGACTTACAAGACTGTACAAATGTAATCTTTACAAAGTTAAAAAAAAATGATATTTATTCTCTGCATGTTTTTATATATTATATTACGCATAATTACATAAGTTCAAATCTCATTAAATATATTTTTTTCAAATACCAATATTTTTTTTCTTTCGAATTGGATATTCTTACCATTCGTGGACTTATTTATAATAGAGATAAATATTTTATTAGTTAAAAAAAATCAATGACAAACACAATTTAGTAGTTAATTTTAAACATATATTTATAATTTAAGAACACCTAAAATTCAATATGTATCAAAATTAATGTTGAATTTTGTAGAAAATTGATTTAACTCATTTATATATGTTGCCTACAACATAATACAAATACATAATGCAAACAACTATTTTAAGAAGATTTCTTTGTAATTATTTTACAATATAATTATATATATACTAATTCTTTTTAGAAATTGCACAGGGACCCCGCCTAGGTCCGCCCCTGAGTGCTTGAAAAGTTGCATGTGTATTCAATTGAATTTTTTAGAGTTCATTTCCAAAAAAAAAATTGTTTTTTAATTTTCTTTTAGAGTTTGCCGTGAGTTAAAAAATCGTTTTTCTCTCAATGAAAGCACAAATGATGAAAATCGTGTATCGGAACTCGATTTTGTGTAAGAACCCGTACTAACGGTCTTGGTTCGAACACGATAAAATGTGTAAATCCGCACTAACGGCCTTGGTCGACACATTATTAAGTGAAAAACCTGCACTATCGGCCTCGATTTTTCACGAAGAAATAACTCGGAGACGAGCTTCTTTCTTAATTTTTATTTTATAAAACTCCATTCCAAACATGCTTACAAAGGTCCTATTTATAACACACACAAACAACATTCAAATATTCAAACAATAACTAACATATAACTAACACATTTGAATTAAACATATTTATAATTTAAACAAAAAAACTAACATAATCTATCGTAATGCATAGTCATTCCCGCCTTGGTTCCGAGTCCGGTTGGCATCAGCACCACAAAACATTGGAATTATATATAACTATATACTTACAAATAAAATCTATAATTTTTAACAATATTTTGTGTCCAAAAATTGCTAGCTTCTCCTTCACTGAATCTGGTCACAACTAACACATGCAAAAAAGACAAATTAGGTAAGCCACGATTTATTCAAATTTGCCCCCATTTTTTCCTCCTTTTTCAAGCCATGCATGTGTCCTCATTTATTATTTTGACCCCAATCAATAGTATAGTATTTTTTCTCATTGTCTCGCTTAAGGAGCTTAATAGAGATTTCCCCTCATCAAGTTGGTTGTTTAGGCCAAGTGTTTTACTCCATTTGCGGGCGGGCCATGCCCGGTCGATTTTTAGAATATGAAACTCGAAATGTCGTTATTTGCGAGACTTTCCTAGCATTTTACACATGATAAAACGTTTGATGACTTTTAACTGTGGAATTTGGACACATTAAGTGGGAAAAGAATTTATTTGTTCACTCTTCATTCATTAGACTTTGAAATTAAACAAGCATTCGTGCGAAAAAAAGAAAATCAGGGAATTTGATTAATTTTCATGATGATAGGTGTGATTAAATTTGTTCAAAAGGGAAAATCACTATTTCTTTTGTTCGCAGTCATCTTATTTTAAATTTTGTTTTTTGATCATCCATGGATATGATTTGTATATATGGATGAAATAAATTGGCTTAAATTCAATTAATAAATATATACACATAATCATATATAAAATATACAACTTAATATATATTTTTTGCAGTTCTTTTAAAATACAATTTTTTTTGGTAACTAAGTAATTACATGGCCGATCATAGCTCAATTTACGGGCTCAAAAACAAAAGCGACATTAAGATTGTATCTGATAAGTGTCTAAGCTAGCAAACTACTATAAGTTTTTTTTGTACTTAAATAAATATAGTTTGGTATGATGATNTCAAATTATCAACTAATTGTACCACATTTTTATTATATCGGGTAACTTTTCTACATTAATCATAAGCTCAAAAGTAAGAAAATGCCATTTTCTAAATTGCATGCGTACATATATATTAAAATGCATCAATTAAGAGTAACGACAAAGTCACTTTACGTAGTTAGTCTATTCTATTGTAAATTGTTAATTAAGAGTAACGACAAAGTTACTTTACTTAATTAATGATAATATAATATCAAATCAGAGATCAAGTCAAAATCTATAACCTTTTCTTTTTGCATATTTCTCATTTTATTTTTCCTTTAATTCTAATTGAAAGTGAATAAGTCAACAAATCTGAAGAAACCAAAAAGTCAAAAAGAACGACGTGTATGGATGTGCACCAAACTATAAAGATTTAAGATCAAACTGATTGACTTTCTTCCAAGCCAACTTATATATATATAAGATTCATAATTAATAAATACTAGTAATAACTAAATAGGTATTCAACAAAATTCTAATTCAAAAAATATAAATAGAACGGGGAAAATTATATTTTAATAGTCTAATGCAAACTGTAAAGTGACAAAATTAAATAAGGGTCGGGTATTTTTCATTTTTATTTATTTTATTTTATTTAAAATTTTAATAGTCAAATGCAAACTGTAAAGTGACAAAATTAAATAAGGGTCGGGTATTTTTCATTTTTATTTTACTTTATTTTATTTTATTGAATAATTGTTTGAGTAGTTGAAACAAAGCTTCAAGATAGGGCGATTCATTAATTTCAAGATAACGTAGGCCCTCAATTGAAGAACCTTGTTGGGTTTTAGCTTTTTGCTTTCTAAAGAATTGGCAATTAATTAAATGGATTAAAATATGTTGTCAATTGCGTTGTCCATTCGCTGTCTTACTGCTTAATTATTGATATTATGAGTAAATATAAATTAATTATCATATCAGAAGATCTGAAGCAAAAAGGTGATCGATCACAAGAATTCTAAAACAAATTGTTGAGCTTTTGACCAAAGACAATGGAAATTTTAGAAGAAAATAAAATTAGTTGCACCTACAAATTAATCAATGCATAAAAAGGATATCATTTGTCCTGTAGTGATGTAAGTAAATCTCAACAATTTTTTTCCGTGAAGCATCAAGCCATCAACTTGTTATATTATTTGGAAAAAAAAAATCATATATACTTATTGAATTAAATGTCGCCTTACATATATTGCTCAAAAGGAAAAAAAAATACTTAATTACCTGTTTTTTAACTATGCCTTAAGGTTTAGTCTTAGGCTTAGAACATTCATGTTTTTGTATGCACATATGAATAAAGTCTCATTTACCTAATCATTAAAGCTACTATAGACGGACCTAATGATAGTCATATTTAAGCAAGTCACACCATAAAATTCAATAGAAACAATAACATAACATTTACAACATAAGTATACATTTTTGTTATAAATATATGACACATCGACTCAGCCTCGCCTAATCGTTAGTGACTCACACAAGAATTATGTTGGTTGATAATACATGCCCGATTTTTACAAATTGAAAAATTACTACTTGTCAACATATTGATAAGATCATGGCCTGACAACACATATATGCATATTTATATACTCTTTTTTTTTTCCTTTTAATTTATGTACCCACATAGTCTACAAGTGAGTAGATATATATGGAAAGATACAGTAATGATATGGAGTCAATTGTTGATTTTGTTACGGAGCCAACAGTCAATGGGATAGGTCCATGTGGGGCTGTCCCATATACCTTCAATGTGGGATAGCCCTACATAAAACTACTTCATTGGCTGTTGGCTCCATAACGAAGCCAAGAGTTGGCTCCTTATAGTGGAAAGATATTATGTGTTATTAAAAGAAAAAAAAAAGGTAGAGTTGAGCTTTGAATGAGCAGAAAATGAGGAGGAAAACTGATAAAAGCAATAAATAAGGCAAGTTGAGAAATTTTCTCTCCAACCACATGTCCAACCTTTACAACTTTACACTTGCTAGTTGTCCTTGGCCCCCTTATTAATATTCTAACATAAAATATCTGCCTTTTCGCAATAAAGACAAATTGTACTCCCAACTACTTTCATTTATTCATTAATAATCAACGCCTCACACTTTTTTTTTTCATTTCTTCTTTTCTAGTAAAGTTTTGACATTAATTGAGTCGTTCATGCATGAACTGGACACTATTCGTGTAGAAATGTTAGACGAACTGAGCCTCTAGTAATTTTGACCCGGGTTGACTCATTAAGGTTCGAGTTCGACTTGGCTCGTTTGGTAAATGAACTGGTTTTGGACTTGTTTAGTTAATGAGTCAAGTTTGTGTGGCTGCTTAAGGCTCGAAAATTTATAGTTTAACGTAATTTTCTAACTATTAGCTTAGCTCCTTTAGGTTTCAAGTTCAACTTGCTAAAGATCGAGTTCAGTTCTTTCATAATGATAAACAAGTCAAACTCGAACTCGTTTATCGATGCGACAAAAGCTCAAATATCCAGAGTTAAAACTTGGCTCAATTTGTTCAAATCTCTACTCTCACTCGACTTGTTTAAAGCTCTAACCTCAATCAATTTATTACTTTCTAAGACTATAAACTTAGATCTTGTCTTTATTTACCTATTTTATGATGTGAGATAGCCAAAACTGAATCAACTGAACTCAGCATGCAAATAAAAATAAATATTTTTTATATCATATATTTTTGTAATATTCTAAACTAGTTATAGATAAAGTCGTTTAGATTTGGATAACATTTTATTAGGCCCAGTTATTAGTCCACCTTTGCCTCCCCGGCCTGTAGTAACTGGGCTTGGAAAGAACTAATATTCAAGGTGGGCCGGGCCGCCTAACCCAAAATCTGGGTGTAATTGTAATCTAAGACATTACATAAAAATCCCTTTTCTAATGCATTTTTCCTAAACTGATTTTTTAGGTGTAGTTGACTTTTTACTGTCTACTATCATTATCAAAAGTTATGATGCATCTAATATCAAAAAATCAGATGCCCAAATCAAAGTTTTCAGGATTTTCTTTTAATATTTACCATTTGCTTGGTCAACGAAGAAATGCAAATTAAATGAAATAATAAACAATAAATTAAAATAAAATTAAAAGTATTAAGCGGCCATCTCGATACATAACACGGACAAGCATAAAATTAATACTCCTATTTCATTAGTATAAAAAAAAAAAAAACGATTAAATGTTGATGGGCCTCTTAAATGAGCTTTGAAGTTGGATATTTCCAACTGGGAATGGTCGGCACCCCACATCTGACCTTACTTTACACAATAAAAGCTCATTTTATTATAATTATGTTTCATTATAGGATTAAATTTCTTTTTGGGTTAATGAAGATGAAGTATAATGCACGAAACCTTTTTTCACTTAATTATTCTCAATTATCAACTTTTTTTTAAAAAAAAAATTTGAGATTGTATTCGTCATGATGATGTCCGTACCAAGTAATTAATTAGCAGTGCTCTTTGTTGATTTATGTACTAATTAATGGATATTAGGAGGAGGGTTTCATTAACTATATAAAGTACTATCATGCAGAGTGAACCAAACTATCATTTAATATTCACATGAAAACTTATATATTGTCTTCAAAATAATTCTGTTAAGAGTCTAATTTGAAATTTTTGGTTTCGTAAAGGGTATCTTGAATTCAAATTGGTGTGGTTGGTAGGCTACTGAATTCAGTTCAGAAAATTATAAATTACACTCATTAACTTGAAGTACACGTTGAATTTATTCAGTAATTTTTGCAATTTTAGACTTATAAAAATCAGGCAAACGTGCTTGAAAATGTAAAGCTATCTACTAACTAATTGAGAAAAATGGTAAATATACTCGTTTAACTCGTTAGATTGGATTGAATGTTGGCAAATATTAATTGATGGACATATTATACAACTGCATCAAATAATTGGACAAAATTATTATTTAAATTACTGGACACATTTGGTAATTTTTCTAAACATATTTTTATAAATAAGTTGATAACTATTGATAACCACTCAATAAATCGTGCCAAATTCTTAAATAAACTTAGAACAAAGGCTGGAATGACCCAGATGTAAATTTCGTTAATGTAAATGTAATCACCCTAATTGATTATTATTATTATTATTATTATTAATATTATTATTTTTGTCCACTTTGTTTATTAGAAAGATCTATAGAGACAATGAAGTAATTTTTTTAAAGCATTAGTTGGAGGTTTAAAGGGTTCTTTTAACCTAATCCCTTTCTCATTGCTTTTTGTCCACAACCCACACAAATATTACTATTTTTCAAGATTCATGTTAGGTATCCATCAAAATCCCTTTACAGTCGTTAAAAAAAAAAAAGAAAATTATTGTCTTATGTTATAATATACACTTGTGAGTTGTCCCACATCGTTTGTACAGGAAAAATAGGTCTAACTTATAAGCCTAGTAGACTACTCCTTTTACCATCAATTAATTTTGAGATGGAACCTCACTTGAACTTCATTTGGACTTCCCTAATTCGGTGCCCTTCGTTCGTGGGACTGCACCCGTCATTCCCATTTGTCATCTTACAAGGAATATTAATTCGGTTCATACTTTTACACACACGACATAGACAAAGTCACAATCCAAAAAGTAGTGGTTGATATCTTGGGAAATACCACATTTTAGCAAAAAATAATAAGATAAGGAAGTAGATAAGAGTGTGACGAAATAAGTTCAAGTCCTCTTAAATATAATCGAGAAAATATAGTCTCTGAAACACAATGTAATTAATTTGAAATGTTTAAATATATTTCTAATTTAAATAAAATACACATATAAATATATTGGATGTGTGTGAAATTATCAAAATATATAATGAAAAATAATAAATATAAAAAATATTACTTAAAATAATAATAATAATAATAAATTAAATAATAATTAAACCACTAATTCGACCATTGAATCATTAATTCAGTACTTCGGGATGTTCGATGATTGGTCCGGTTATTAGAACTTGCTAGTAGTATGTTATTTGCAATCAAAATTTGTTGGAAAAAACGATTCTTTTTAATTAAAATTATACAAGCTCGAATTTTATATTATTTGTTCTTTTAGTTATTGCCACCCCCACTAGATCATCTTGCACTTTACAACAAAGCGTGCAAAGCTTTTTAGATGCAATTATGAACCGACACTTTAATATAATGCTACTGCTCAACGATTAGGGCGTTTTTAATTAAGGTCCACCACAAGACAAATCAGAACAAACCAATACTTTTTTCATGATTTGGAATTTTATTAGAGCTCCATGCCTTGAATGTTCCCCTTCATTAGTATTTTAAACTTTTTATGAGGCTCGCATTGTAAATGGGCTTACAAATATAGCCACCAGGCCCGTCTCGAACAAATATGTTTATCATCATCGCTATACCCCGAAGCATTATAAAGTATCAAGCCCACACTATTTCAGTTGGGTCATAAGACAAAAAGCCCAAACCTTTTGTGTTGGGCCGTTAAGCCATACTAATTTGTCTAACAGCCCAAACACAAAAAACTAAAACCAGTTTATGTGCTCTTTTTGTTTCTGTTTTTCGTTTTAGCAATTTTCTGGTGAAAGAATGAGGTACACAAAATAATTACTACCAAGTCCAAACACGCCCTTTAAGCTTCATAGTTCACTTTGGTGAGCGCGTGTTCTTGTTTGGGAGGAGATAATGTTGATAACTGTGAGGCAAATTTCTTCTTCTCTTTGCTCCACCACATCTCTAACACACAGCTCCGTGTCGAATAAGCATTCTTTTTGTGCCAAGCCCAGCAAATATGCCCTCCACAAAAATTGCAAGAAACCCATTTGCAGGGCCACTTTCACCGTCTCCCCAAAGAGCACAAAGCGCAGCCACAAAGAGAGGTAAACCCATCGCACAAAATCCTAGCTTTGGATTATCTATCAAGTCTTTTTTTCAGGATTTTGAGGTGTCTTGTTTAGGAAACCAAGGTTTTTGTTTTTGCTTTTGTTTTGCTTTTAATATAACTGCGGCCATTTTTGTTGAGAGCTTTCAGTCTGTAAATTTCTGTGATTTTCTTTTAGATTTTTTTGGGCTCTTTTTGTGTAAGTGAGTGTTCATTTGTGCTAATTACCTGTCATGTTATTCTACATTATAAACTTAAATTCTGGAATTAGTCTGAGTAGCAAAAATTCTCTGTTGATCATGAAATGTATGGTTGTTTTAAATTATTTGGACTTCACTTACTGTTCCCCGTTAGTGAATAAATGGAAGATACTCTCAAAGGTCAGAGCATCACACTGCCCATTAGGCCAGAGCATCACACTGTATATTAGGCCGTTGTGCAGTTAATCAATAATGATTGTTAATTATATTTTAAGCTATTGGAGAACATATTTATGAGTTACTGTCATCAGATAATCACGAATAGATAATATACTTTAGAATTCATGTTTTCGATTTAATGTAGTAACTGCTTGATGTGTCCGAAAATCTTTCTTTGCATTCGTTATATCATATAATATTCTTCAAGAAAGACATAAGTCCTTTTTCTGAGACATTGTATAATGACTCCAAGTCAACGGTGAACTGAAACTTGTGTTCCTCCTAAAAGATTCTTTCTTGATGGGGGAGTGTTGCTGCATTGACTGTACTTGTTGATCCTTGCCAATGCATTTAGTTCGTCAGATCAAAGTTTATGGAAATTAATTAGTTCCCATTGGTTTTCCAGACTTGGATAAATAGAAATGTTGTTGCATATACCTATGCTCAATTCAAATCACCATCTGGGATGGGAAAAATGTAACGGGAAGCTGTTGATTGTAGTCACCTTACCGTGTACCAATGTTATTACTTTAAGTTCTGAAGCTTTGATTTGTTTTTTTCTGCTTTTAAATTAACAAAAAACTTCAAGTGTTCGGGTTGTTTACTGTCCTTTTTAAAGTTGCACCTCTTTGTATAGCTGTAACATGGCGACCTTTACATAATATTAACACAAATCTTTGTCATGATTGGAATTCTTTTCAGTCATGAGAGTTCTGTATTTGATCCACTGGGTATCTGTCCTGATGGATTATCGAATTTAACAACTGCATGGGAAAGTGCTCTCGAATACTTTTCGCCAACACTTAGGAGTTCCTCAGGCACCAGAAAAGAGAAATCTTCTTCCTCGCGAGGAGTGGCAGGTCTATATATCACCTTTCTTTCTTTCTTTTTCACATTAATTTCTTCAATAAATTTTTACCTTCTGCTCTTGGCCCTTCATTAGGATTGTTTGAAATTTTCCAGCTGCCATTGAAGATACCAGCATCGATATCGGGGATTTCTTCAAAGGCCCACTGCCCGGAAAATTTCTCAAGCTTTTGGGCTTTTTGGCCTTGTCACGACTCGGAATATACGTACCCCTAGGTGGTGTGAATCGGGAGGCTTTTGTTGGTAATCTTGATCAAAACAGCCTGTTGGGAACTCTGGATTCGTTTTCTGGTGGTGGTATTGGTCGGCTTGGAATAGGGTCTCTTGGTATTGTGCCATTTATCAATGCACAGATAGTTTTTCAGCTTCTGACTCAAATATACCCAAAGCTGCAAGAACTGCAAAAAAGAGAAGGCGAGGCTGGAAGAAAGAAAGTCCTGCAGTATACTCGTTATGCTTCGGTTGGATTTGCTGTAGTGCAGGTAAATAAGTTGGTGTTTGGCATTCATAATTCCATAAGTTGGTCTGAAATTGTCCATTGCAATTACTCTTTGATATTGACCAGCTGGAATTTGGAATTGATATTGACCACTGATATTAG
>BKCP01010070.1:1560649-1580286 GCA_008636005.1 Striga asiatica
TGAAACTAACATCTTTGCTCAAATTAAAAACCAGACCATTAGCTTAATAACAGCGCCGTCATTATTGATAAGTAACAAGACAGTGTCTTGAGGAGAGGAAGAAGAAAAAAGATGCAAACGTTATCCCACTCGTGAACTTCATGACCAAGCAGAGCCAACAACTAGAGATAGACATCCACAATAACCCTCTAATCAACACCTTATAAGCAAAATAAAAAACTATATATCCAAAGAATGCAAGATTATTACAATATACCCCATCCCCAGTAGAAAAAAAAAAAAATACCTGAGGCAGAGGCAAAGTCGCTATTAAATCAATAAAAAAGTCGGATCTTAGATATCTCCTTGCAATCTCCTTAGGATCCATCACGAGCTCACCCCTGCCAAAAACCCGCGAACTCGGGGCCACATATGCCGTTCTAAACTTGATCACCACATGCAAAAGGTAGAAAACATCGGCAATTGTTCGGAAAAATGTGACCACTATCCTTAAATTCAAGTCCGTCTTGGCACACCATGACCCTTTGGTACCCCCCACGCTCGGCAAGTAGAAATACAAAGGGTCGACAAAAAGCGCCAACAAGCAAGAGACAATGAAAACCCTATTCCATTTGAGCACTATCTCACTGCCTGGGTCCAGTATATGCTTGTGGCACGGCTCTGGATTCTCTGGATAAACCTTCGATCCCCCAAACCTTATTGGGTCAGTGACTTTGCCTTTTACGTCAGGATTTGTTAGGGAAGATGGGAATTTGTTCTTCCCTTTCGATGATTTATCGAATTGGCCCCATGAAGTCAAGCTGTTTTGCTGCTTGCCTTCGAGGTAAAACCTAATGTGCATTTCAGAGAAAGTAGAAAGAAATTAGGAAAAATTCTAGACAGAAAATTAGGAAAATTCTCTCATCATTTATCACCAAATCCATACATACCCAACCCAGAGAACTATATTTTCCCGGTTAGAACTTCAGAGAATGGACTAAATAACTGTTCAGGTAAATATTTTCTTGTGATAAAGTTCAATGCTTCAAAGCACCATTTTCCTATATTTTCCTCAGAGCACAAGAGAAAAGGACACTGTCGTAAATCAGTGAATTAAAGACTCCGGGTACCAAAATTAAGTGTTTTTTTTTTTCCCAAGCATTTTGTTCAGATTATTACAAAATAAGCTTATAGAACCAAAAAGATTACTCCTTTTTAGCTCCATGAAAACAAATCCGATCTTTTCAGACGAAAAAAAAAAAGGAAGTTTCCCTCCTCATTCTGATAGTTAGATTGTATTTCGTAAACAAAAAGGAGAGTATATTCACTAAATCTCCATCAATTTCTTCACCATTTTCTGGTGAGCCCTCGAAAAATTAAAGAACAGTATAAACAAATCCAGACAGTAAAAATACAGTTACACAGCCAAAATACAGTTACATACCTCACAAGCCTGTCGCCCTTCATCTCCATTCTTCACCACACATGTGAAACCCTCACCTTTTTCTCCCTGGGAAAAAAGGGAATCTAAGACCAAGATTATATATATGTTGACGAGAAAACACGAGGGCTACCCATTAATTAATCGTAATTAAGACTAAAACATTCCTAAAACATGTTACTAAAGACTGATGACTCTCAGAAGATTCGCAGGAAAAGGAAAAACGGAAACGTAGAAAAAATTTAAGATTAGTTGGAGATGGTGTTTCACTGTGTGCGTTGTGTGAGATTAGTTCTTGGATTTGTAATAAAAGATGAAATCTTGGAACTGGTTTTATCAATCTAATTATGTAATCACTAATATCAGTCCACTAATTGCATGGCCCATTAATTAGGGGGACCTTAATGATAATTTTAGTGAGAAAAAGGAAAAAAGAAAAATTGAAAAACTCATAAACCCAACCATGTGATATTCAACAATTGATAGGGATTAGTAATTTGTATTTTTCTGAAAAATTGAGCTGTATTTATAATTTAATGAATTGGATAGGTTGATCATATTTGAAGAAAACAAATGTGTAGAATCACATCACTCAGTAAAAATATAATGTTTTGAAAAATATCCAATAGTATTTATTTATGGCGATAAATTTATGTTTAAAAGTGATATATTTGATTAAAAAAATTTATTCAAGGGACATAAATGATATATTTGATTAAAAAATATCCAATAGTATTCATATTGTGAGAAGGACATATAACCAAAAGATCACTAGTCCCATTCTTTTACATTATGGTTATATGCAAAGATAAATCTGTTTTTCTCCAAACTTTATTACAATATTATTAAAAAGGAAAAAGCTATTTGTCAATTATTTTTGTACAATATTTCATGACAACATGATGTTGCATAGTATGAATGATTGAAATGCAAATAAATGTATGACTAAGATTTAACGCAATGAAAATTTTAGCTAATATTGTTAACTACTATTGTCAACTATAAATGTATATGTAGCAGTGCCCTATTAAAAACTCCAAAATGTGTAAAACCAATCACCACGAGTAATACAAGTCATCTTTGTATTTAGTACATCAAAACACAAAGATGAAGAAAAGGCTCATACAAGGGATCCAACCCGAGCCAAACCACAAAACATAAAATTGGACATAACTACTCTCCAAAGGAAACTGAACAACAAAATATAAAAAGAAAAACACAAACTATAACCAAATAACAGCTAAAAACTAAAAAAACATAGTATAACAAAAAAATAAAACAAAATACTTCATTTCTACCGTCTTACACACCGTTGCTACCGCCACTACAAGCCACTGAGTCGAAGATATCTATCTAATAAGTCACCAAGATCAGCTCGAGCGGACACAGACACGCACACAAATTGGCCATTCACCTCAAACAAGAAAGGCTACAAATCAAGTTTGACTGTAATAATATTTTTATATTATTCTATTATTGTGGACTATATAATTAATTGAACTTAATTGAATTAATAGTCAAACTTAATTAAGGTGAATATGTATTTAATGAATTATTAATGTTCTAATATTAAAGAATCCAATTTGTGATGTTTGACTTGGACACTAAGTTAGGTTAGAACATGGGGAATGTTAGTAGGATTAGGATTGTAAGTCTCCTCCTCTTATATATACTACATGCCCCTCTCTCTCATCTCATACGAAAATAAAGTTCTATTCATAGGCAATGACAAACTCATCATTGGAGATTACGGGAAGAGGATCGTAGATCAACCTCATCAATCAAGAAAACAGGAAAGGAATATAAACTGGATTCTTGTAATTTCTATATGAAAACAGGGAAGGAATATAAGCTGGATTCTTGTAAGTTCTATGTGAAAACAGGGAAGGAATATAAGCTGGATTCTTGTAAGTTCTATGTGCAATTTAATTTATGCAAAGATCCATATTCTATGAACTGATAGAATTACATACTTAAAGTTTATTCAATTCCGCCTAATAGTTATCAGAGTTTATGCATGATTATTTTGCCAATTAAAAGTTTATGGCCTATCGGTGGAAATTGCTTTTGCCGATTATAGATTGTGATATATGTGATGCGATAATATATTGCTGCGAATTATTGTTTCTTCGAAGCCGAGAATATATTGCTTGAAAATTATATTAGTGGCTGCGATGGTTTTTTCTGTTTCAAACCAAGTGTGTTGCTCCATAATATATATTATATGATATATGATGATGGTGTCTATTATTTATCATTGAGGAAAACAAAATTAATTCCAGTACCTGTGTTGAGTGCCTTGGAATTATTCTTCAGTGCCGCATCTGTTGTAAAGTCTCATAGTGATGTTGTTAAGTGGCCTGAAAAATTAAAGAATCAAATTAAGATGGTTTTAATTTGATTGCATGGATTTAATTGAATATATTATCTCAATCATAAGTTCTGAGAGTACATTATTCAATTGTTTATAAGTTATAACATATGAGTTTGGAGATTAATTATAGTAATAGTAATCTCATAATATAAATATCAAATTAAATTATTTTCTAATTATATTATCTATGTAAGAAAAACTAGTTAGTCACTAAAGTGGCCTAGTTTAATTTATGGAATAGATAATTAAATTAGATGAAAGTATCATTATTCAAATATAAAAGGATGCCTTATTAAAGTCTTTCAAATTACGATATTTGAATCATTGATGTCATTGTAAACCAGGAGGACACCCAAAGGTTGGTCATGTGTTTATAGTTTATGAAAATTGAGAGAGAAATTATAATCAAAGTTATGTCAATTAGAGTGTTTGTCCAAAAATAACCTCTTGTTGGTCAAAATATATAATTTCTATTAAGGATTAATATTTAAAAAGAGAAGTTATAATTAAAGTGATGTTAATTAGCGTGTTTGTTCAAAGATAGCCGCTAGTTGACTCAAGTTTGTATAATTTCTGTCAAGGATTAATATATAAAAGAGAAATTATAATTATAGTTAGGTTAATTAGTGTGTTTGTCCAAAGAAAACCACTAATTAATCACAATACCTATAATTTCTATTAAAGATCTTTTCTCTTAGGCATCAAATCAAGTATATTATATATTTAAGTATTTGCCCAAAGGTATATTTAAATATATAATTTAAAAGATTTCTGAATTCATTAATTGTCTCCCAAAGCTTAATTAAATAGCATGTATTAAAGTTTGCAGTGTTTAAATTTGGTTTTTCCGTCAATTATTATTATTGAAAAAATTCAATAGGCCGAACTTCAATGAATGTTCTGAGCATACCCATTTTTAATTAGGTGCACTGAATTTGGATATACTCTAATTATTGATGAAGTGCCCACAACCATTACTGATGAGAGCTCCGAAGTAGAGGTAACTCTTCGTAGGCCATGTGAGCGATCAAATAGGTTGTGTTTGAATTTTATAAAGTTAATCATGGCGGATAACATTAAGGCTGATAATGGAAAAGATTTCCTAAATAAAAAATCAATAAATTATTTCCATTTAAAATTTCGGAAAAAGGTTGTTGTGGAAAGTTTCATGATCGAACTCACCACTATAAAAGTTCAACTAATTCCGCTCTATCCATGATTTCGTGATCCACGTGTTCCGTATATAAGCTAAACTTACAAACATGAGAATGAATGTGATAGACTCATTTATGGTTCTAATAATCATGAACTCCCTACCTGTCGAGTTTGGCGAATCCTAGGTGAACTATAACACCATTGAAGATAAATGGGATTGTAAGCAAATTAAGGCTATACTGGTGCAGGAAGAGGTGAGAATAAAAGAGATGAAAGAAGAGTCGATTCACTTTATATCTCATGTGAGAGCCAATAATAGTAAGATAAAATAGGAAACAAAGGCAAATAAAAGGAGATTGACTTACTTAAATTTTTGCAGATCCAATCATTAAAGAAATGAGGTGTTATTTCTGTAAAAAGTTAGGCCACCTTAGGAAAGATTGCTCGAAAAAAAATCTTGATTCGAAAAGAAAGACATATTAAATTTTCGTATGTTGTGAATCAAATTTATTAAAGATTCTCAATAATACTTGGTGGCTTGGTTTTGCGCAACTACTTATGTATCTCATATTTATTTTGAGGTTAAACGTAGTGCACATGATTAAAATTCTATTCTCTTATGGTATTAAAGATTAGGTCACATATCTAATGAAAAGTTACTGAGAATGGTGAACCATGAAACCAATTCTCATTTGGATTTTAGTGATCAAGATGTATGTGTAGAATGCACTAATGAAAAGCAAACTAGACATACATTAAAGAGATCTGTCAAGAGAAACACTAAAATCTTATAACTTATTTACACTAATTTTCTTGTGGCCTATTCGACGTTCCCTTGTGGGGGCAGTATAAAGTATTTCATCACCCTTATAAATAATTTCTCATGTTATAGTTATATTTATCTACTACATGAAAAGACTCGATTATTGGATTATCTAAAGATATACAATGATGAGATGGAGAGGTGGTTAGATAGATAAGTAAAAGTTGTGAGATCTCACTAGAGTGGTGAATATTATTGTAAGTTCAATGAAAGAGGATAATGTCCTAGTCCATTTGCAAAGTTTCTTGAGATTTGAAATATTTGTGTGCAATACACTATAACTGAGACTCCTCAACATAATGGTGTTGTTGAGAGGATAAATCGTATTTAAAAGGATATGGTTAGGAGTATGTTGAGTAATTCAACATTCACGTTTTCTGTGTGGATGCATGCATTAAAGATTACTGCATATTGGGTAAACAAAGTTCCTAGTAAGGCAGTTCCTAAGACACCTTATGAACTATAGACGGGTAGGAAACATAGTTTAAGGCATCATCGTTGGGGGTGTCAAGCAGAAATAAAAGTATGTAATTCACATGAAAAAAAATTTGATCCTAGGACAGTCAATGGTTTTCATTGACTACCCGAAAAGTTCTAAAGGATATACGTATTATAGCTCTAACCATAGTACGAGATTAGTTGATTCCAGCAATGCTAGATTCATCAAAAAATGATCAAATTAGTGGGAGTTTGAAACCGCAAAGTGTGGATGTCAAAGAAACTCGGGTTGAACAGTCCAAACTCGAGAGTCCATCAATGGTTGTTATTCTTTTAGTTACAGTACCGTCATGTAACTTAGATGAATAAACAAATGATCCAAACTCATTTGATAATGAATCATCACAAGCAAGCAAGAAATTATAGAACAACTTTTGGTTGATGAATGACAAGCCAGGGAAAGTTAAAATTCTGAAAAAGTTGATCAATGCCATGAAAGAATAATTAAAGTTAATGGATGGCAATAAAGTATGGGATTAAATAGAATTACCTGAATGGTCTAAAAGAGTTGGGTGTAAATGGGTTTTTCGAAACCAAACACGACTCTAAAGGTAATATCGAAAGATATAAAGTTATACTTGTTTATAAAGGTTACACTCAAAATGAAGGCATTGACTACAAGGAAACATTCTCTCTCGTTTCAAGAAAGATTCCTTGAGAATTGTAATGGTAATGGTGGCACTGTATGATTTTGAGCTTTATCAAATGGACATAAAGATCACCTTTTAAATGATAAACTTAGAAGGAAATCTACATGAACTAATTAAAAGTTTTTTGTGATCACAAGAAATGGAAAGTGAGTGTGTAAGTTGAATAGATCGATATATGGACTAAAACAAGTCTCTCGTCAATGGTATCTTAAGTTTAATGATATCATCACTGCTTATGGTTTTGTAGAGAATACCGTAAATTGTTGTATCTACATTAAAGTCAGTGGGAGTAGATTTGTTATTTTAGTTCCATATGTCGATGACATATTTATAGTTGCTAATAATGTGGACATGTTGCACGAAGTAAAGTATTACCTCTCTAAAAATTATGAAATATGGATATTATGAAACGTCCTTAGTAAATGGAAAAATCATATTCCGGAATAGATCACAAGGATTAAAATATTATCGCGTAAAAGTTATAATTCGAGAGATTTGGAGATAGTTAGAATGGATGGTTATTCCGTATAATTCTAATTCATAAAAGGGACACATCATATCCATAGATGATTATTTAAATGCTGCAAATAAATTTTTTAAAGTATTTACAAGACATTAAAGAACACTTGCTAACTTAAAGAAGATCCAAATTATTTGTTATAATTGGATACTCGGATTCAAACTTTTGCTCGTAATGTCTAAAGGAGCAAGATTGTGGAGAAGTGGAACAAAGTCCATCATCGCGACGTCCACGATTAAGTTTGAGTTTGTGGTGTGCTTTGAGGCCACAATTCAAAATTTATGGCTACAAAACTTGATCTTAAGACTTGGAAATGTTGACATCTTGTCCAAGCCGGTAAGAAATTAACGTGGTTTTGTAGTAATAATATTTCAAGGAATGACAAGTATTCAAAGGGTGTGAATCACATAAAATTGAAATACTTGGTCGTAAAAGTAGAAGTGAAGAACTAAAGTGTCATTTGAGCATTCTAGTACTACTTGCATGAAAGTGGATCCATTACAGGGTTATTCCCTATAGCCGTTGCAAGGCATATAAAGAAAATTGGAAATAACGAATGAGACCTTGTTGGACTGACCGATACTGAATGAAATTGCTCAATTATTGATTTTGGCACTTATTGAATTCAATTAAAGATGTTTGGTTCCTCACACTTAATACCATCATTATGGATATTTGATTTTATAGTATATACATAAGAGTTGGATAGCTTATGGTTATGGTACGAATAGTTTGTTCCATATTAAAGTAAAGTTGAATTAGAAATGATTTGTGGTACATGGAAGGGATCATGTCACTCGAAGACTTGTGACTGCCATGACTCGGTTAATTTCTATTTTAATTTTAAACTTATAGATATATGTATTCAATCATAAGTTTGATGAAAGCTGCGTGCTTAAAGTAGTTCTTTGGGTTTCGATACTTATATGGTCAAAGTGAAGAATGTAATAATATTTTTATATTAATCTATTATTGTGAACCATATAATTAATTGGACCTAATTGAATTAATAGTCCAACTTAATTAAGGTGAATATGTATTTAATGGATTATTAATGTTCTAATATTAAAGAGTCCAATTTGTGATGTTTGATTTGGACAGTAAGTTAGGTTAGAACATGGGGAATGTTAGTAGGATTAGGATTGTAAGTCTCCTCCTCTTATATATACTACATGCCCCTCTCTCCCATCTCATACGAAAATAAAGTTCTCAACATCAAGGGCTTTATGAAAAGACGGGAGACGCAGGAGAGAGAAACGATCCATAGGCAAAGACAAACCCATCATTGGAGATTACAGGAAGGAGGATCGTAGATCAACCTCATTAATCAAGAAAACGGGGAAGGATTATAAGCTGGATTCTTGTAAGTTCTATGTGCAATTTAATTTATGCAAAGATCCATATTCTATGAACTAATAGAATTACATACTTAGGGTTTATTCAATTCCGCCTAATAGTTATGAATATGCCCGTTAAATTTCTTACATTCACTTCATAGATTTGACAACTCCTAAACTCCAAACGACTAACGGCTAGACAGGGCTGAGAAAATTGAACTACATATGAGCTCAAACCTAAAGAAAGAGGGTGAAAGGGGATCGACACACGCAATCTCTAGCTTCGAATGATTGCCGGAAGAGGATGCCGGTGCCAAATGAATAAACCTTTTTTTAGCATGGCCATGTGAACTTGGGTTCAGATTGTTTGCTCTTTTTTTTTTTTTTTTTTTTAATNAATATGACTTTAAGTGTGTGCTTGGACACAAATATATTCACTCAAAAAAGGTTTTTTGTTGTTAATCAGAGTTAATTTTAAAAAGGTGGTATGATTAGTTGTTAGTGAGTTTTTGAGTTTATATTAAAATAATATTTAAATTAAAATAAATAAAGTTGACTTGATATAAAAGTATGAGATGGATGATGTGAAGTGATTGTTAGTTAAAATTATATAAGTAGATGAATAACAAATTAAAGTTGATGTGATGTATAAGAAAGATTGATTGATATTCTTTAATTATAATGATTGATAATAATGAAGTTAGATTAAAACTGAATTAAATTTTGAGTATGAATTGAGAAAATTTATAAGCAAATCCATCCTAAAGAATGACACCCTTAGACCATCCACTACCATGACTCCAACAATGGGTTTGGCAGGGATTGTGCAGAAAAAGTAGATAGGAAAATATTAAAAAAAAAAAAAATCTTTGCCTCATGAACGAGCTGCTCGTTCTGCCGCCCCCAAGATCATTCATCTCCAATGTGACACTTGTCAAAGTATGAATGGATGTTTATTTCTTTTTTAATTGTAAATTTTAATGGATAATATTATAAATATTTTTGTATTAAAAATAAATAAAATTTATATCAAAAAACATAATTTTTTTTTCTCTATAAATAGAGCCTAATTTTGACATAGTTTTACAAACAAACTCAACCTTTCTTAATTTTCACATATTTTCTCTTTCTAGCATATTTCAAGTTATTTGAGCTTAATGGATCCAAATTACCCCAATTATTTTTTCAAACTCCCAAAATATGTATTTGTGTAGAATTTTAAATTTAATACAAATTATTATAGATAATGTTTAATTAAAAATAAAATAAAAAGAAAATATTAAGATGAGTTGGGTTGGGTTGAGATGGTGTCATTGATGTGAGTAAAAATAAAATTGGGTTGTGGGTTGTATAAGTTGAGGAGAGATAAATGAGTATTATATTAAAAAGTTGGATTGGATTGAATTGTGAGGGGTTATTATAGTGAGTAGTCTTAGGCCTTAACCAAATACTCTCCTAGTATCTACTATTAGGAAGTTATACCAAAAAATCATTACAATTACAAAGAGTTGGTAAGATATGGTGACATGCATATATATATATATGCTGCATGAACATCATAAGTGGTTGTTTTAGACAGTGACTTTTGATTCAAAATTTCTTTAATTCACACAATAAAATTAACAAGACAAAGAAAATCTTTAAAATTCCCATTCTTAAAAAGTATTATAATGCCATTAAAAGTCTTACAATACCTTCAAAAGTTTCAAATGAATACAACTTCAAATACATTTTTGAAAAAGATTACCCATGAGTATTGAGACAGTAAAACTTACCTAAAACACAAAGACAGATACTATTTTTTTTTTTTACTTGCATTCAAACATAGGACTCTTTATCTAATAACTATAACTATTGAGCTATCCCATGTAAATTGGTTAAGTACAGAAGTGTTATTCAAGTCGAATCTAGCCAAATACCATAGTTTGTATTTGTTTAATAAACGAGATGTGTAGAATTTAGCGTAGAACGATGAAAACGGAAATGATCGATGCAAATATTTCTAGGAAAAAACAAAACGCCATTAATAAGAGAGCTTCAAGCTCAAAAACGTTCAGTACATCTCTTAGCTCCAAAACCTACTTAAAACATCATAATCCCCATTAACAAGATAACACGTGTGAGCACGTGTGCTTAGGGAAAAATATAAAAGATAAAAAAATAAAAACAAGTCAACAAGTCAACACCCCCCCCCTCAAGCGGGAATGTGACAATTAACACGCATTCCCAGCTTGAAAATGAATCTTCGGAAATCAGAACCACCAAGAGCTTTAGTAAACAGGTCGGCTGGTTGCAAAGAAGAAGAAAGATGTTGTGGTGAGATAAAGCCCTCCTTATACTTGTTTCTGACCACATGGCAATCAATGTCTAAGTGTTTCGTGCGTTCATGAAACACGGGATTTGCTGTAATATGTAATGCAGCGCGATTGTCACACCAAAGAGGAATGGGAATAGGAATGGAAAGAGTGAGATCCTTAGCCAAGTAAGACAACCACTGTAACTCACAAACTGTAGTCGCCATTGACCTATACTCTGCTTCAGCAGAGGAGCGTGACACCGTCTTTTGCTTTTTAGTCTTCCAAGAAATCAAAGATTGTCCCAAGAAAATACAATAGCCAGTCAAGGATTTCCTTGTGAGTGTGCAACTTCCCCAGTCAGCATCACAAAAGGCTTCAAGTTTAGTGGAAGGTATGGCTGCATAATAAAGACCAAGATTGGGACTGCCTTTCAAATAACGAAGCAGGTGAACAGCTGCATTCCAATGAGCTTGTGAAGGTGCTTGTACAAACTGACTGAGCTGTTGGATGGCATAGGAAATGTCTGCCCGAGATAAATTCAAATAAAGAAATCTGCCAATGAGTCTCCTATACATCTCTGGTTTATCAAAAGGTGAGGAGTCCACTGAAGACAAATTGATTCCAGCAGGTAAAGGAGTAAGGGAAGCCTTTGAGCTATCCAAACCCATATCATGAACCATGTCAAGGATGTATTTCCTTTGACTGAGATAAGTGCCTTCATAAGTTCTGAAAATTTCCAACCCTAGGAAGTATTTAGCCTGCCCTAGGTCTTTGATGGTGAACAGATCATCAAGATACCTTTTAAGATCCTGTATCTCTTGCAAGCAATGTCCTGTAATCAATACATCATCCACATAGATGAGCAAAGCAAGTAACCCAGATTGTGAAGTTTTATAGAATAGGCAATGATCATGTGAGGATTGCTGAAAACCATATGAGAGGAGTTTGTCTGAAAATTCTATGTTCCACTGTCTGCTTGCTTGTTTCAATCCATATAAGCTTCTTTTCAACAAACACACTTCACCCTGCTTTGCTTTGGTATAACCTTTAGGTGGCCTCATATAGACCTCTTCATCCAAGAAGCCATGAAGGAAGGCATTATTGATATCAATATGATGCAATTCCCACTGGTGCTGAGTAGCTAGAGCAATGATGAGTCTGACTGATACAAGTTTTGCAACAGGAGAAAAACTCTCCACAAAATCAATGCCTTCCCTTTGAAGATACCCCTTTGCTACCAACCGAGCTTTGAATTTGTCAATGGTTCCATCAGGGTTTCTCTTAATCTTATACACCCACTTAGAGCCTATTGCTCTCTTTCCTTGTGGCAATTTGGTCAGGCTCCAAGTTTGGTTAGATTCCAAGGCCTCCAGCTCCTTATGCATGGCCTCCACCCATCTCTCATCTTTGACGGCTTGTTCATAAAAGATAGGTTCTGAAGTGGATTGAGCTACCACAGAAAAAAAAGTATTTATCCCAGCAATCCCTGGTAGTTTACTGACATAATCTTTCATCCAGCAAGGAGGTCTTCTTTCCCTTCCACTTTGCCTTTGTGGGACAGCCTCTGTCCGTAGATCAGCATTAGGTGCCTCATGAACAGGTTCAAGATGAGATTCATGTAGCACTTCATCTTCATCTTGAACAACAGGTAAAGGGATGTCATTGTGCTGCACACTGTTCTTCAGTCCTTCTTTAGAAAAAGGAAAGTTGTCCTCATAAAAGACAATGTCTCTGGTGATAAATATTTCCTTGCTCTCCAGATTATAAACTCTGTATCCTTTTGTTCCTGATACATATCCCAAGAATGCACATGCTACTGCCCTCTCATCAAATTTTCTTCTATGAGGATTAAGGCTGCTGGCATAGCATAAGCACCCAAAAATTCTGAACATCGCATATGTTGGTGAGGTTCCATGTAACAATTCAAAGGGACATTTCCACCCAAGTTTGTCACTTGGCAAAGTGTTTATAATTTGCACTGCAGCCATCAAACTGTATGGCCAAAGGAATTTGGGTAGATGAGCCTGAAAAGAGAGTGATCTTGCCACTTCAAGTATGGATCTATGTTTCCTCTCCACAACTCCATTTTGTTGTGGAGTGTAGGGGCAAGTTCTCTGATGAAGTGTACCATTTTCATTCAATAAATTCTCCATGTCTTTGTTAACAAATTCACCTCCATTATCCGTCCTCATCTGCTTTATATTCATGTCAAACTGTACCTTAACCATTTTGAAGAATGATCTGAGGTGAATGATTGTCTCAGATTTATACTTCATAAGGTATATCCATGTGGCCCTAGTGAAGTCATCAACTATGGTGAGCATGTAGGAAACATTCAACAGCGACTCCTCATTGTGTGGACCCCACACATCCACATGTATCAGATCAAATTTTCTTTTGGTATGAATGCTGCTAATGGGAAATGATAGCCTTGGCTGTTTTGACCTATGGCATATGTCACAGAGACCCAACTCCTCTTTAGAACAAGTACCCTTGACAAAAGGCAGATGTTTTAAACAATTGACTGAACTGTGCCCAAGTCTCTTATGCCATAAGGACAATTCTTCATTGTTGTGTGTCTCTTCATCCACTGCATTAATGTATATTCCTTCTGATTCTATAACATATAGGCCTCCTACAGCTTTACCCACTGCAATAACAAGCCTTTCCTGTGTATTTAACAGCTTACATCCTGTATTTGTAAAGCTAAAACACAGCCCATTCTTTTCAACCAATTGGCCCACAGAGAGAAGGTTATGTTTAAATTCTGGTATAAACAACACATCTCTAAGTATAATCTGGTTGTTGAACTTCACCTCGCCCACTTGTGTAACTTTCATCTTGGAACCATCTGGTAAATTTACCTGAATAGGAGTCAACACTTCTGATTTCTTGCACATCAAATCACCATCACAGCAAATATGTTTGCTAGCACCTGTATCAATAACCCAACTTCCTTTGGCACTTTTATTTGCCATGGAGAAAGCATAATCCTCCTCATCTTTAGCTAATTCTGCAAAATGTGAATAGGTGTGCATTTCTGAGTTATGCTTATTGGACATGTATTTGGCTACCTCCTTCTCAATGAGAGAGCCAATGTCTATTGATGAATCACTGTGTTGAGATCTGGTTTCTGAATCTCCTTTTGAAGATTCATCCTTCTCTGCCATATTAGCACTTTGGTTCTGTCTGCTCTCTCTTAGCTCCTTGAACCAATCTGGATAACCGTTCAACTTAAAACAACCTTGAATGTCATGGCCATTGTATCCACAGTGAGTGCAAAAAAGTTTTGCCCTCTCTTCTTTTGATAATCTTGGTCCCCCTCTTCCTCTTCCCATTGTGTTAAACTGTTGCCCAGGTGAATTTCTCCCAGCATTTCCTCGAGCAAAAACTTGTCCTCTACCTGCTGCTCCTCTTCCAAAGGATCCTTTTACCAGCATAGCTGAATTCTCAAATTGACTCACACTCACATTTTTTTGTTTTTCCACTTTCAAAATCATGGAGTATGCTCTATTTATGGTTGGTAGAGGATCAAGCAATAGGATCTGGTTTTTGACTGGTTCAAAGACTTCATTTAACCCCATAAGAAATTGCATGAGCTTAATTTCCATATCTAGCTCACTAAAGGCCTTACCAGCACCACATTGACAATCAGGTATTGATATGAGGCAAGAATACTCATCCCACAAGCATTTCAGTTTTGTATAATAATCTGTAACAGACATTGAACCTTGTGCAAATGTAGCAATTTCCTTTTGCAATTTATATCTCAACGGTCCATTGGATTCCCCATATCTTTCAGCTAATTCGTCCCACAGCTGTTTAGCATTTTTAACATACATAAAAGCTCCTACTATTTCCTTTGAAATGGAGTTAAGAAGCCATGAAATTACCATGAACTCCACTTTCTGGTATTGGTCATGCTCTTCAGATCCTGGATTTGGAATTTGCAGTGTCCCGTTGATGAAGCCAAGTTTCGACTTGGCACCTAAAGCAAGCTTCATTGCTCTGCTCCAATGAAGATAGTTTGCACCAGTTAACGGATTGGTGACAAGGATCAGTCCAGGATGATCGGATCCGTGCAAGGCAAGTGGATCTGTGTCGCGAGCATAAATTCCTCTTCCGGCCAGCTCACGATTTTGTTCGCCATTGTGATGCGCCATTTTCTAACCCGCTCTGATACCATGTAGAATTTAGCGTAGAACGATGAAAACGGAAATGATCGATGCAAATATTTCTAGGAAAAAACAAAACGCCATTAATAAGAGAGCTTCAAGTTCAAAAACGTTCAGTACATCTCTTAGCTCCAAAACCTACTTAAAACATCATAATCCCCATTAACAAGATAACACGTGTGAGCACGTGTGCTTAGGGAAAAATATAAAAGATAAAAAATAAAAACAAGTCAACAAGTCAACAAGATGGTCCGACTAAACTCGTTTAATAAACTAATATCAATAGGAGCTAGCTTGACACGTATAAGCTCGACGTGTTTAACAAGTAATAAACTTCAAACAAATTATTTGCGAATACGCTTAACCCGTTTAAAAAATTAGTTTGTCAGAGCTCATTTTTTCATTGGTAATATCACTAAAAGACCATGTACTTTTTTTAAAAAAAAAAAAATTACATTTTGTGAATATATGAAATAATAGCCATTTTGCCCTGTGAAATTATACAACTATAGAAACTATTATCTTTGTTAAAAACGGTTTTTGATAGTATGAGTAATTAAGTCATTTCATAGGGCAAGATGACTTATTTCATACTTCCACATAATACGTATATTTCATCTTTGTATTTGCTACTTGATTATGAAACCAAGCTAATATTCTTTTCAAGTAACAAAATGAGTTATTATGGAGCATGTTAAAATCGAATTGTATTTATAAACAATTTGATTCGATAACAACTTAATGGAGACAACCTTCACTTCTCGGAAGCTCTTCTTGGAATTGCAAAAGCAATGTCCTTATCCAAATCCAAGCACTATTTGTTGTCTTACCTCTTTGGATAAGTCTTTTTAAGTACAATAAGTCTAAGGCTGCCTAATAATCAAAAGGTCATAGTTTGTGTAATATGTACATATTCTTATGATTAAATATCATACTAATATATATATAATATAAAAAGAAGCATAACATTTCATTTCTTAAGTATTCACTTTGTACAAAAAATTATGTGTGTCTAATGATTAGATAGTCTGACAACATTAAATGTATTGTATTTAGCGTAAGTTTTTTACGCTGGTTGATTCTTCTTCCTTTTCCTTATTATTTATTTATTTATTATTATTATTAGTTTCATTTTTCTCATTTCCCGTGTTTGTAGTTGCGAGTTTGCCTACGGGTTGAAAATCAATAAGATTGGCTAGGGACAAATCTAACGGTTGGCTAACCATACATTTACAATAATTTTTTGAAACTAAAAGGTTATATTCTAAAGAACAACATAAATTAGAATCCTCTCTATATATAATTTCATAATGCACTGAGCCTACGTGACAAATTCTCATGCTTCAAAATTTTATTTGGCAAAAAAACATGCTTTAGGGTTAGGCTTGGATATAAATTAATATTATTTTTATCACACTAAATTCATAATTAGTTTTTTCCTTCTTTACTTCTACAATTAGTTACCATAAACTATTTTATGTTTCATTTTCCTACATTATCATACATCACATTTCATTTTCTTATATAACTCATTCATTAGTTTTTATAAATGTTTCTTCTTCTTATTTTAAGATTTTATACCTTTTTTTTATTTGTATTTTATTTTTCATATATGATATATCAAATTAACCATCTTTTAACGATTTTCGACTTGACATCCATATTATATATATAAAATACAAAATAATAATATATATTCTTATAAATAAAATTTAAATTTATTTATCAAATTAAATTAAATTATATCAAATAAAACTATAAATTATATTATAAAGTAATAGAAATTGGTATGTAGTCTTTTAAAATGATATTTACTTTAAATCTAATTGGTATGTTGCAAATTTAATAAAAATAAATAATTATTTATCTAAATTAAAATTTCATATAAACTTAAAAAATGTGAAGCACGACTGATACGACACTTGATGTATTAGGCATCTAATTAAGTAAAAAAATTAATCTATTTTGCTTAATACTAAATAAACATATTCTACACTTATACATATACATATCACCAAATTATTTCTATTTACAAGAGTTGACATTTTCATTTAATGTAAGCGAGTTTAATTATTATGATTAAATAAAATTTGACAATTTAATAAAAAACCAAAGTAATGGTGTTTAATTATTATGATTAAAAAATAAAATTTGACAATTTAATTAAAAACCAAAGTAATATTTTATATAAAATTAAATTATTTATGTTTTTTAAAAAAATAAAAAATTTAATATTTTTTACAAAAGATTTCTAATTCAACACATGTGTAATACATGGGCATTGTACTAGTATATCATTATACATAAATATATACTAGTGCGGTACTCGTGCGATGCACGAGCTAGTTTTATTAAGGTAAGCATTTAGAATTGGATGATTGGAAGAACGGTAAGACACATGTATTGGAATAAAACAAAATGAAACTTATATATTATTAAACACATCCTTGTACACAAAATTATTTGTTTGGTCTTTTGGTACATCGTCTATCATCACAAATTATATTAGGATTCTAGATAGGCTTAATTAAATCAATTAAATTATTTATCAGGATATATATGATATGATTTATACTGGTTTTATAAAGATTGCATAGCCAAATATAACAGAGATTGTAGAACGTCTTTCATGATAATCTATAGCCTTATTATTTTAAAATTATGAATTACTTAATTTAAGGAAGGAAAAAACTGTGTAAGTGTGTGAATCAATTGCAAATTTGTATTCTAGAGGATTAAACAAAACCAAAATTTTTAGGATGTTTCAATTCGATTTTATTTTGAATTTCAAATTAATATTATCTGACTCTGTTTTATATTTTAAAAAAAATCAGAATTAAAGAAAGTAGTAGTCAAATGATAAGAGATTTTTGAATTTTAATTTTTAATTTGAAATTGAGTCTGATTTCTATGCAATCCGATTTTTCAATAAACATGATATGTTGCAATTAGGTAAAGATACATGTTATAGTATTTTGCCTAATTTGAAATTCTCGATTTTATGTAAACAATTTTTTTTAATATAAAATGAGAGAATTTTGACTTTTACAAAATTATCATGCCGAATTTTACTTAAATTAACCCGAATTCTATGCAATCCAATTTTTTTATTAAACCATTGATCTGTTGCAATTAGGAAAAGATATACGTGATAGTATTTTGCCTAATTCGAAATTCCCGATCTTATGGTAATCAGTTTCTTTTTTTTTTAATAAAAAATGAGAAAGAATTTTGACTTTTGCAAAATTGTAACCATCAGTCGAAATTTAACTAAATTAAATCCACAAAACCTATGAATTTAGGGTGCTATATAGCTGATCGATTTTTTGGAAATAATTTAAAAAGAAAATTTAGAAACTGCAAAATAGAATGCAATAAATCTTGGTTGACTTTTGTTGTTAATATTTTTGGTAAATAGGTTCTCTTTTTATATATAGATATAGATATAGATTACTTGTAATTATTTGTGCATAAAATCTGACCCAAAATATAATCTTGTGAAATTGATTTTTTTTTCATTATAAAACCCATACCAATTTTAAAACTAATAAAACATAAAATAAAAACTGGGACAATATATTTGGACGAAAATAACAGTATAAAACAATTTTAATTGGCCATTTATTATAACTGTTGGATCCAATAAATAGCCCAATATAAGAATAAAAATATTATGAGCAAGACATAGAGCCCAAACATCCGGCCCAGTTCAGATGAAATTAAATCTATCCGAATTCATTTATATTATTGATCCAACGGCTTAAATTTTTCAACATAAATCCAATAGACCGAAAAAAGTCTATCAAATATAAAAGGCATTCCATGTCCGATTTTTTAGGGCTTTTATTTTTTTCTCCGCATCCTTGCATTTATCTTATCTCTTCTCACTTATCTCCATACCCCTCACGGTTTCAGAAAGTATGCATTATGAATTTTGGGTCAATTTTAATTTGTTTTTGTGTCTTTTATTTAAAATTTGCGTTTTATATTCTGAATTTTTATTAAGTTTTCGAAATTTTAAACACAAAACACCTAAAATCTAGTTATAGATCTTTATTTTTTATCAAAATACATGAGTTTTTTTTTTTTCATACTGCAAGTATTTTCTGTGATATAATGTTGTGAACTTTTATTGATTTTCGAAGAATCATTTCAAAAGTCGATAGATCTGTTATATTTTTTTAACATTTTTATTAGGCTGATTCGATTTTATGTAAAAAAAAAATGAAATCCAAAATATAATCGTATTTTGATATGGGATAAGATCGTGTTATGGAGGAATCAACTAATTCCTTTTCTTTAGGTGATTTCAATTTGTATTTGAATTACATTCCTAATATATAGGCGGCAGAGATGATTCGGCTGTTTCATTTTTACTAAAAAAAAAA
>BKCP01010070.1:1586558-1600243 GCA_008636005.1 Striga asiatica
GAATGAAAAAAAAAAAAGGATTTCTCTACAGTGGCTGATAGAGCTAATAAACATATCTGAAATAAATAAAAATGACATCATATTTGTATAGATTAACCAACCATATCTTAATTTTGAACCAAAAATATAAGATGATATTATAATAAATTAGTTATGGTTGGACAAAGTGTGAACCATTAGTAATGTGGCTAATTGGTCGGTTTAAATTTTAAAATAATTAAGATTGAGACGTACTATAACGTTTTACAACATTTAAAAACCAAATTTGAACGACAACTAAAACAAATCTTATTCTATTTTGACAAATTATTTCTCAATTGTGCAAAGATAACTAAATTAGGAGTAATTGATTGTAGGAATTTCAAACTTTAAAATGTTGGACATACATGACTTTGTAATATTCTAGATGAAGTGTGAAGGGGGAAGAGAATTCATATGATCATATATTAAAGAAAATGAAAAATGCGAACCCGACCAAATTATAAGATAATCTTTTTTCTTAACATATGAAATCTTCCATGGTAGGCCCCAAAATCAAATTTTGATCATGTGAAGTTTGAATAATCTGTGATCATACCATGCTACGAGGTCTGCTAGCAGCCAGCAACCATAAACAACTTTTTTCTTTTAAAAATAAAAGACACATAGAGAGAGAAAATACAATAAATAATAATAATAATAATAATAATAATAATAATAATAATAATAATAATAATAAAAAAGAAGCCAATTCAAATTGTATGACCGTATGAGAGTATAATTCAAAGTCTTAAAGGGTGATTAGCTGTATATTAATAATAATAATCCAACCCAAACACGATCCCTTAAAATTTTATCTGAAGGTGGAATATTCAAACAACTAGATTAGACCAATCATACATATTATTTTTAATTTGATTTGTACCAAGGAGTATTACCTCGGAATATCTATTTTATGTGTACCCTTTTTTTCTTTATTTTATTTTTTTTGTATATTTGTGTTTTTTGGCTTTGTCATAGTTTTGATTATTTTATTTTTATTTTTTATTTTCTTTATTTCATCCACCACAAGTTAAATGGGCACTTAGATAAGGCAGCACGCAAACGAAGACTTTTACTAAAACAAATGCGAGTTATTAACCTCTACGGCTGTACTAATCTCCAATAGGTTGTGATGTTGATAACCATATTGTATTGTTTTAGTTATAATTACTTGCATTTGCATAGTTGATGTTATCCATTTCCAGTTTCTCTTTCTTACTTACAGTACATGTATAATATATTCTAGCTAATATAACACCAACTAATATGAACAGAAATTAGCATACCATATAGCGTGTGATTGAAAGTCAACGAAATCTTGATATGTTACTGATGGAGCCACGATGGGTAGATGAATAATTTTCCGGCATAGAAAATTATATATTATTCATAAATACAATATATTTAGTATAAATCATGTTAGAATATGTCACACAAATAATTAACGGTCACACACATTGTACACAAATTATTTTGAGACAGCTTAACTACAAACTGTTATGTGAATCGACTCATAATATTATTTTTAACAAAAATACATATTTATTATGAAATGACGTACTTTTATTTATGTTTTAATTTGAATTTATGTATATTCTATATAAAAAATGTGCCAGTACAATGATTATGTCTACCTAGCTAACAACCACCACAACATGACTTGATAAACTTACAGACAACTTAATTTGTTCCAAAAGTATGCATTACCAAATACTACTGGGCAAACAAGCTCGATTCCAAACGTAAACAAACATATGGATAAAAATTATCCCTTTTGTTTCTTCCTTGAAATGAAAAAGGAAGCATATTCATTGAGAAAATAAATTTTAAAAAGTCAATTAGTACTTCCGGTTGGAATTTTCATCAATCCCATTAGCAACTTTTGACATTTATATAAAGTTGCTCATATGCCTTATCATTCATATTTCTTCTCACATTAATCCGTCCAAAGGGAAAAAAAGAACCATAAAAAGAAGCGCATTTTGGGAATTAAAAAGTCGTGTTTTGGAACTTGATGTTTATCCAATTCCTAGTTACAGGGAATATTTCTTGTTTGGTTGGATCTTGACCAGGAACAGAAATAGTACTATTTAAAATATTTGGTTCACATAGAATGGGCGAACACAAGTCAAACCCAGCAAAATTATGGTTCATGAATAATGAATATGTGGCAGAGGCATAATTTTGCAAGGCTGGACTATTGAATATGTGACATTTAATGTGTAAATACTAAATATTCTTAACAATCAAGGTTGGATTTTGCTTTTAATGGACGGCTAAAATTTTTGTGTTAGCTTGTGCTAGTCTATATAAGGAGCTCAATTTCAAAATTTTCACTAGCAGAACAATCCTTATTTAAGTGGAGTTAATTAAAAATATATACATTTTTTCATAATTATACCAAAAATATATATATGTATAAAGACTAAAGTTAAATATACATCTTTTATAATTATTTTAATATAAATATAAACCGAATTATTAATGATACTTGGATGACAAATGGTTATGCATTTATATTCTTATAGATACATAATTTAATACTCAATGTCATACTTTAAACAATATAATGCAAATAAAAGCATGACATTATATGTATTATTTTTTGTGAGAAAGTATGACTGTGTTAGGTAGTCTAACAACCAGGGGCGGATCCTTATGTAGCCCAGTGTGAGCGTAGGCCCACACTGAAAAGACAAAAAAACACTAACATATTTATCTTCTAAGACTCAAAGTTTAGTTTAATATACCATTAATAAAATTATAAATAAAAAGTAAAAAATACTTAGTGGGGACACGAAGGAGGAAAAAAAGGAGATGATATGGAAAAAAAAAATCATTATTCTTATTGACTTTGAATGTAAATTTAATCCTTATTTTTATTAAATTTAATAGAAAAAATTAAACTTAGCATTCTTGTATAGTTAATTGAACGTTGTTTTTTAAAATACTATTTTCACATATTTAAATTTATGTATGACAGTTAACTTAAATTGCAGGGATTTTAAAAATTTGATATATTAGATAAAATATTTTGTATATTAAAATTATTTTTTTCATATCAAATTTTGGAGAAATATCTTGTAAATATCCTTGACAAAAAAGTGCATGTAAAAATATTTCAAAATTAGCTACTTTTAATCTATATATAGTTGAGGTGAATTGTAATATTTGATAGAAAAAAATAAACTTCGCATTCTTGTAGTTAATTTTATGAGCTAGATCCGCTCCTGATAACAACAATATATGATAATTTTTAATCACATTTTTTTTGAAATTTTATATGTTTCATTTATTTTTAAAGTTACATGAAAAACATTGTGCCATATACACCGACTCTCCCAACATTTCACAAATTCATTACTATTTGTATTACTTAACTTTTACTTGTTTCCCACATATAATATGCTGAATTATACTAAGAAAATCACCATATTACTATTACACAAATTTCAGTGATGTATTCTTTTTCAATTATATGAAATAAAAATGTACACTTTAATTATTTTAAAAAATATACAAAATTAAACTACTCTCAAGCATGCACTTAAAAAAAANNAGAGCTCATGATTTAATGATACACAAAAATTCACCACCAACTATTTTAATTTCCCTTATAAAATTCAAATTTATAGGAACCAATGATAAATATCCACATCAAACTTTACGAGGATGGTGACATGGTGTCGTACTGTCAGGCCCCACTCTGACACGTGGTTGGCGCCGATGGATTGGTCGTATCTCCGAATTTTCTTAGAAACGCGACTTTGCGCGCCCACCATACGATATGATGATCCTTAGTAGAACACGACAACTGAAAAGATAACCACGCTTTCGATCTTGTGAGGATATGGTTTGGATATTATCCTGGCGAAAATTAGGGGATTACATTTTGGGGGTCAAATGTCGTGCATACCACCAAACTTGATTGAATTTTATTTATTTTTATTAATATTTCAAGCCATACAAAAATAACATAGTTTTGAATTTTGCTAGTATTTGTCCACTCGATCATTCAACTCCCCTTAATTTATTTAAGTAAATAAATGCTCTTTCCTAGGAAGCTGCTTCCCTTGAGGAACCATAAGAAACAATGACGCTGCATTTTCTTTCTCTGTCTTTTTTTAATAAGAAATGTTTTTGGTTATATTATAATATAATATATTTCTTTTACCTAATTGCACTTTTGTGAAAATCGCCTTTGAATTATTTGATCTAACGGTAAAAACTGTGATCAACGGTAAAAACCATGCTAGTGTTCGTAGGGTCCAATTTTGTATTTTTTCGCCTTTTAATTTATTCATTTTTGTTATGATTATTAACGAGGAATGACTTGACTTCTTCGCCCTTCAATACGAGAATCGATTTTTCAAATTCTTTGCTCTGTTTGGTAAAAAACTTTATTTGGCTATGGATACCAAATTATATTGTTATAAAAGAAATATCTTAGTAGGAAAATGCTAGGTGCAAATGTGCAATAACTTATCTTTTAACTGCTCTAACTGCAAATATATAAATATTTTTTACTTTTATTCTACAGAATGTCACATATCTATCAAAACTCAAACAATCCTGTTCTCTTATATTCGATGGACACGAGTTAATATTTTTACTAGCTGATGTGACAAAATTAATATTACCATACACAATGAGTATAATGTTTAAATATCCGAATATCTTGACATGTGATTGGTAATATAAGTACATACTTAAATATTCTTTAAACTCAATATGTTTTAAATTAATTACATAGCCCATGTGAAGTTGAAATTAAAAGTGAAGAGATATTAAGGAGCCAACAGCTAATGGGACAGCTTCATGTGGGACTGTCCTACATGGCTCTAATGTGGGACAGCCCGACATGGAGGTATCTCATTGGTTGTTGGCTCCATAACAGAGCCAACAGTTGACTATTTAGCATTATTGATAAAGTTAATGAGAGAGGTTGTTAAACAAGAAAAAGAGCAAAAATCATACGAAGGATCCTTAATTAATTATGGCGGGTATCAAAGGGCAATTTGTGAGGTCCAAAAAGTCGCATTTCGCGTCTCTTTCTCTTTCGGTTGGGTGGCCGCTGAATAAAACACGATGATTTGGCTACTTTATCTTCAAATATTATTTTTTCCGCTCCCAAATCTCCAAGTTTGATTCTAGGGTGGCTATAGCAATTTTTTTTTTTTTTTTAAAAAAAAGTTTGGATAAAATCTAGCTAATCTATCTAGTGTGGGGCAGTACATGTAAGAACACTACACCTTAAGAGTTAAGAAAATGTAAACAAGATATCGAGATCGTATCTTCTACTATCAAACTTTAATGTTTAGGAGATGATGATGCATGATTTTTGTCGTGAATCGTGACAAATACATTTTGAGAGAGTAGTTAGATATGGTATAACATGATGATTGCATTTTTTTATTTTATTTTTTTAAGAAAAGTAATGATCTTGTGTTTATTTTCTTTGTGACAAAAAAAAAAAATACTAATTAAATTTTGTATTTTTGTCGGCTAAATTTAAAATTTGCAATTTGGGAATATCTATTATTTTGTGCAAACTTCGTAAAAAAAATTATAAAATTAAAATTAAAATTGAAATTTCATTTGATCACAAACGTAAAACCTGAAATAAATTGAAAATTTTGTAAACGGAGAAGAGAATACATTCACAAAGTTTGGACAAGAGACGCTATCAAAGTTGAACGCAACGAATTCACACTGCTGATAAGCTAGAACTTCAATGTTCGATTCACTATTATCTAAGTGTCTGGTTTTTTATCAGAAGATAAATACCATTTAAAACTTTATGGAATTATATGATTTAAAAAGATTTGACAGTTGAATCTCCAATAGACCACGAACGGATAGAAACTCTAGTTTGAAAGTTTCTGGAGGGATCCGATAACGGTTTGTCATCGATCAAAGAATACTATGAAGAAACTAAAAAGACATTTAGATTGGTCAAGTCAAGAGCTTCGGTTTGATATGCATGTATGCTGAAAAATGAAGATTGAACAATATATATTAACACAAAATTAAATCTCGTTGCATACAATTCAAACCTTGAAAGTTTAATAGACGAAACCGACTAAAATTTAAAGTCATTGTATCAAATTGCAACCTTAAAACGTTAGCAGATAAAAGTGAAAAATAGCCAAAGTTAAATAGTGGACCAATATAATATTGCAATTTTTTTTTTTCCTTTTTTCATTTTGATATAGAGCACTAGTGATTACTCATTATTCAAGTTACTATACTACTACAAGTTGGATTGGATCACTTGCAAAGATTTCAATTCATGATCACGATGATGATTTTGCATCAGAAATTTCTTTCTTTTGGTCCACACATTATATATAGAGCCTACACAAGGGGATTGGCCCATGCATAATAAGAAACTAGTTCTAATAGCTGGCTCAGCCTATATATACATACATGATACATGCATATATGGCTAAATAGATTTTGCGGATAAAGTTTGGCCAAGTTGTTCGGTACATCCAATGGCTAACCAAGTCCAAAAGTCAACGTGTGCTTATGACAAATAGAAGTGTCCATTTTCAACCTTAAAAATGTTAATTTCCCCCACATATATATCAGTCATTTTATTATTGACCGACTAATCACGTATTGGCAGCAACAAATAGCTAGTAGCTACTAGCTAGTATCATTTACTTTGAGATGTACAATGTGTGTTCAATCACATTGAGTCTAAAATGGAGAATTAATAATACGGGTATTTATGTTGACTTTGCTCCAACTTAAATATATTTATTTTATCTGAATTTAATTTTTGAATATTGAGAAATGACACAGAAAAAAAAAAATTATAAATTTTGAACGATTTAGGGTGTGATTGGATATGAATTTGATTGGTTTTCCAACGGTAACAAATATATTGCAAAACTCACGAAATGTCTTACAACCGCTTCCCAAATAGGAATACCAATACAAAGCTTGCTATCAAATAACAATCAAAGCATATACCGGATCTGTAACATTCTACAGTCCGTCACAATTTAAGAAAAATAAAAATTCCAGCCATGAGACACTCCAGGATCAAATACAAATTCACATTCAATCTCTGAGGAAGTAAGCCACCTGATATCTTCAACAATAGTCCTGACCTCAGTGCTGCTCACAGATCTCTTTTGCAACATGTTGACTACTACCTTATTGGACAAGAAGCATGTCAACTTACTCACCTGAATATCTCTGAGATTCTGCAGTGCATCTCTAATTGCCCACAAGAGCCCTTCCTCTTTCTGCTTCTTGCCCACTATCTCTGCATCTTTTCTGAATATCACCTCATCATCCCTCTTAACCACACATTCCCAGCAGATTTTGTCAATAGTAGGACTTGAAGCACTAACATTACATAAATTATGTCCTACTTCCCTGTAAAATTGTCCTACATTGCTTCTATCTGCTTGATTAGTGTCTACACAGAGCCTCTGACCCTCTTTCTGCATTTCCACAAATTCAATCCATTCATGTTTAGCCTTGTTAACTGACACTATCTCTGATTGCATCTTCCTTTGAAATATCCATTGATTCCTGCTTGTCCAAATCCTCCAAAGGATAGAAATAGTCAAGCAGGCTCGTTCTGTTCTCTCCTCCTCCTTTTTGATGGAACACACTCCCAGCCACCAATCTTGAAATCTTGTTTCAAGTCCACCCTGCCAGTTCCACACTAAACCACTCAACTTCCAACAAGTCTGGGCTCTAGGGCAATGAATCAGTAAATGATCCAATGTTTCCTCCAGCTCCCCACACATCTCACAATAAACATCTATGTCTACCCCTCTCCTTTTCAGCTGAAATTTAGTGGCTAGGAAGCCATGCCGACACCTCCAAATAAACAACTTCAGTTTTGGTTTCACTGGAAGCCTCCATGTGACTGCCCACACCTTCTTTGTAGTTGCATTTCCATCACTTGTCTCTATACACCCTTTCTGTTGCTTCCTGTCTCTCCTGATTGCCTCTTACACCCCCTTAACTGTCAGAAGACCTTTGTTATGCCAGTGCCACACAAGAAAGTCTTTCCCTCCATGGTGACTTAGAGGTATATCAAGAATCACTTCTGCATTAGTAGAATGAAAAGACTGAAAAATAAGATCCCTGTCCCACTCTCTAGTCTCCTGACAGATCAAATCACTCACTATATGAATCCTAAGCCTATCACTATCAAACCCTCTCACCGGTTTAAAGTCAGATCTATAAGGAACCCAGGGTGACTCCCAGATAGATATGGACTTCCCATCCCCAACCTGGTACCTCAACCCTAGCTTTAAGCTCTACCTAGCCCCCAACCAAGACCTCCACAGCCAGGAATCTGACCCCCTAACCTTAACCTCACTTAACCTCATATTCCAAAAATATTTACTTTTAATAGCCCTACTCATAAGTAAGTTAGGCTTGGAAATCACCCTTCACAATTGTTTAGCTATCAAAGCTTCATTGAAATCCCTCAAATCCCTAAATCCTAGACCCCCTTCCTCCCTACTAACTGCTAACTTATCCCAAGATGCCCAATGAAGTCTCCTTTTCTCACTATCAGAACTACCCACCAAAATCTAGCAATATCCCTGCTTATGTCATCAATAACACTGCTAGGAATCCTAAAACAAGACATCACATACACAGGTAAAGCAGCCAACACAGATTTTATCAAGGTAACCCTCCCGGCTTCAGAAAGAAATTTATTTTTCCAGCTCAACAGTCTCTCTTTAACACACTCACTGACAAATTTAAAGGTTTCTCTCTTATTTCTCCCAATCCCCAGAGGTAATCCCAAGTATCTAGTAGATCTCACTCTAGCAATGCCAGTTAATACAGAACATATAGCTCCCTGATCAACCTCAGATAAGTTTCTAGAGAAAAAAAATAGATGATTTCTCAAGGTTTACTCTTTGACCTGAATCATTACAAAAGACATGAAGAAGCTGCTTAATCAACTGAGCATGAGCTATATCAGCCTGGCAAAAAAGAATGGTGTCATCAGCAAAGAACAAATGTGAAATAACAGGAACATGTCTACCAATCTTGAATCCTGTGAAGGATCCATGAGTCACTGCTTGCTTAATCAAATTTGAAAATGCTTCAGAAATAATGATGAATAGATAGGGGGATAAAGGATCCCCCTGTCTAAGACCCCGAGATGGCATAACATGACCTTTGACAGCCCCATTGATACTGAAAGAGTAAGAAGCAGAAGTCAAACAAGGTAAGATCCAAGAAATAAACAACTCAGGAAACCCCATTTTTCTACACACAGTGGCAATAAAAGCCCATTCAACCCTACCATAGGCCTTGGACATATCTAATTTCACAGCCATAAAAGCCTTGGACCCATTCCTCTTGCTATTCAAAAAATGGATACATTCAGAAGCAATAACTACATTATCTAGAATTTGTCTGCCTGGAACAAAAGCAGATTGGGAGCTAGATATGCAAGCAGGAAGAACAGGTTTAATTCTATTGGCTAAAATCTTGGCAATGACTTTATAGATACATTCCTCTTGGTATTGTTAGTTGTCAATGGGAGCTTAAGTTTTTANAAAGTTGAATTGATGTAAAAGTATGAGAAAAATTATTGAAAATGATGGTTAGTTAAAATTATGTGAGTAGATGAATAGTGAATTAAAATTAATGTGATGTGTAAGAATGATTTGATATTATTTAATTATATCGATAATATTGAAGATAATGAAGATGTGTAAAAATTGAATTAAATTTGAGTTTTGATTGATTTTCTTTTGGTTCAGTTTAAAGTACAAGATTGATATGTCAAATGAATGATAAATTGTGGTAGGATGTCCAAAATAGAAAAAAGGGTATATTATGTCACAATTACGTCATATTGGTTTATCTTATAAGAAAAAAAATTCAAATCGCCATAGTTTGATAAATTAACAAGGGTCCTTTTCCCTTTTTATTTTTCTATTTTAATCTTTCATATTGTTGATAATTATTTCTCTTTATCATTACATGGAAATTTTCGATAGCACTGCATTCCTGTTTCTATATATTCAATGATTTATCAACCTTTGTAATTTGTAGCTTTATTCTTCTGACCTCCCTTCCACCATAGCGAGAGATATTGAAAACGAGTCAAATCAAGATGAATAATCAACCAACCAATTTAAATTAATTAAATATTTCAATATCAATATTAGATTTACTATCAAAATCAATTCAGTTTACATGATGTATATTTTATTCGTTTAAGAATCGGATATACTCAATTGGATTTGGAGTTTATTTTTAGAGATTATTTATAAATGCATAAATATAATATTAAATGTAAATATATAACTGTTGTATGCAAAATATTTCTATATTTAATATATATTAAATGAACAAAATTTTATATTCTATTTAATTATTAAGTTTTATATAATTATTATTAGTGAGTCGAATATTCAATGAATATGTGTACATTTGAATTGAAATTAACTAGTATAAATTTCGAATACAAACATATTCAAATCTCAATTTGAATCAGAAAAATTCGATTATATTACAATTCAATCCCTCAGCGAAGCCAATCATATTGAACAGAGAAACAAAATAATAAAAAACATTTAGAAAATTGAAGAATATGTATCTGTATGGTTCCTTTTAGAGAAAAAAATTGCCCCATCTTACTAATATCGTGTTTAAACAGCGTTAATATATAAAATAGTTAAAAATTAAAATCTTTTATGAAAATAAAGTAATATGTTAAAAAAACAACATGTCAATATATAAGTCTGGAAAAAATAATGGACGACCGTGATGATAGATGACGACGCTCGATTGACGGCTCACATGTTACAACACGAATTGCCGTTACTCCCAATGGCTGACTACAGTCAACGGTGCTGCATCTATAGGAAAGGGTCGCTTAAAGATGGCCTTTATTTTTTATTTTTTATTTTTATTTTTTTATGTACTGTCAGGTCGGATAGATTAGATAGTTATCCACAGCATATATCAGGCGTGGTCTGTCACGTGCCGTGAGACCAACTAAGTTGTGGGACCCGCTTTATCTGTTTTTAATGAAAGTCCGTGAATATTGACATGAGAGTTTTCATAACGTAATCATCAAAATCTAAAATTAGTGATACTGTGATAGTAATATGGTTTTCTAGGGAATAATTTAATGTTTTCTTTTTTCTTTTTCTTTTTTCCCTCTCTTTACTGGAAATTAAGTTTATTATACCGAAAATTCGTTAATTAGGTGAGTAATGGATTGTTGCATAAAAGTTATGACTATATAATTTAATTGATTCATCTGATTAGGGAAAAATGTCAAGAGAAATATGGATAAAAAATGAGAGAATTGATTAGGGAAAAATGTCGAGAAATATGGATAAAAAATGAGAGAATAGGATAAGCAGCGATTTGTACTAACAAGAGAATGAACAGTAACACTGACATGATGTTTATGGTTAGATGCCTTATAGACCGGTAGATCTTGTTTTAGGACGACATAGTATTTTTCATATGTATATTTTAATTAAATAATGTTATACTATAAAGGAAATCATAAATATAAGTACGAACAAAGTATGACATTGGATAGGTATGTATTTTTTATTCATACAATATGACGGATCGACCTGCCTAACAATTAAATTGTCCCACATAAAAAATTGCCTATACACTATAAAAAATTATGACAGTCCAATGGAAAATTCTATCGCAAATATATTTCAGTTGAATTCCAATGAACAATCCGATGCAATTATTTTTTGTTGAAATTTTTCAGTGGATTCCAAAAGGGTTTTGGAATTCCCGTTAGATTTTTAACGATTCTAACTATAGATTTTCCAACAGTTGAAATTGTAGTGGAAACAAAATTTTCATTGAATCCAACGGAAATGGTTGGGTAATAAACTATTGGAAAAACAGTCGTTGGGATAATCGAATTTTAACCAAAATTGCAATGGAAAATTCATTCCAACGTTGAATTATTCCAACAAAAGTTATACCATAAGAATATTCATTGGAATTTTCATTCGAACATATTATCGTTGGATTTTATGTTGAAATATATCATTAAGTTGTCAATACAAGGAAAAATCTATTACATGATAAAAATTCGTTTATTGCTTCTTTAAGATTGCAATCTTATTATATTAATATAACAATAGTTGTAAATAAATTGCAAGTGAAAGCTCTTGAGCGTATATGACATAATGATCCGATTTGACCTTTGGAATACCTTGCAAAAACGTGGGGAATGTTCTCGACAGTAGACCTCCAATAATCAAGTTAAATCTCAAAATATGAAAGGTGATAAGTAAGTGTAGTGAAAAGCCGAAGAGAGATAAAAAATCGTTTACCTTTCCATACTTGAGACCCTTATATAGTATAACCTTGTCTTGTTGTCCAAGATCTGTCGAATCTTGCTACCCGAGTGCCCTTGCTTCCCAAGGTCTGCACGACGGTTATCCTTGATAGCCAAAGCCTGCCTGAGACTCAATCTTATCCCCTAGGTGATCTAGAGTCTTTCTAGATAAGCCTCCACGCCATCCATATAATATGTCATCCTTATCTAGTGTCTTTAGTATTTCCTTACAGGTTATCACATGTATTGTCTATTGGTCGATAACACGTAAACTGCCTACTGGTCAATTACATATATTCTCCATAGTCGATAACGCATAAATTGTGCAGAGAGCAATCACACGTAGTGTCCGTAGGTTGATAACACGTGACTAACCACGGATCAATCATCCATAGATCGATAACGCATAACCTACACATAGGTCGATAATGCAAAAACTGCCCATAGGCCTATACCACCCCTTCGATTGCTGATGAGGTATTCCAGGCTCCACGAGCAAGAGGTAATTATCTCCCCAAGTTATTAAGAGGTCACAACCATGTGACATTTTTATACAAGAGTTTTCACGCTACTACAGTTTCTAGAAAATTAAGACTTAAGTTGTTTTTGTGACATTATAGTATATTATAATGGAAAATCCTACGGTAATGTATTCTAATGAAAATTCTAACGGATATTTTAATGGTATAACTTTCGTTGGAATGATTTCAACGAAAATTCCAACGTAAAATTCCGTTGAAATATGAATTTTTCATTGGAATTGAGAATTTTAGTATTCCAACAGCCATTATTCTAACGATTTTTACCTAAGGAATTTTCATTGAAATTTTTATTTTTACTCATATTTCAACCGTTGAAAAATGTACCGTTGGAATCGTCAAAATCCAACAAAAATTTCAATGGAAAACTCATTACAACGAAATTTTTTTGTTGGAATTTCCGTTGGAATCTATTGAAAAATTCTAACAGAAATAATAGGATTGGAATATCCATTGTACTTTCCGTTGGAACTCCATTAGAACATATATTTCTGTAGGAATTTTTCGTTGAAATTTCATCACATTCTTGCAGTGTATATGTTCTAACTGTGCAATGAATATTGGTGTATGTAAGAGATTAACTCATTAATACATGATTTCAGCTTAGATATAATTATCTGAATTTCCAAACACTTCTGATAAGTTTGACAATTTAATGGATAACATGTTGGTAATAAGTACTCCACCTGTCTCAATTCTATAATCCTACAACTCGATATTTGTTCCCAATTTTTACGGAGTTTTATATAAATTAAGAGACTTGGCTAGATTTTTTATTTTGAAGTACCCAATTT
>BKCP01010070.1:1600625-1655862 GCA_008636005.1 Striga asiatica
TACCTATTTTTTGTCCTCTATTTCAGGCTATCATGCAAATCAAATTAATTTATAATTCTATATCAAATTAATTATTTATCAGTACAGATTTTTTTTTCTAATTTTTTCAATATCAAATTATCAATCCATAGCTCGAGTCTTAAATTTTCAGTCCAAAAAAATCCTTTCAAAATTCATATTTTGCTGGAAATTAACTGTAAATATCATTCAATGGGCCAAACTTTACAAGGACAGTGATATGTTTTCCTGTTATTGGTCCCAAACTACACCTCGTAAATACCGACTTCTGGCAATGGGCCCATTGAGAAACACGCTTTCAGTACACAGGAGAAATGGCTGGAGATTAATCTCGACACGTTTTAGCGTTTGGGGGGTCACTTACGTGCTCGACCACCAGACTAGTTGATATTTTATTTATTTCTTCAACATATCATAAATAAATAAATAAACAGTTTAATATTATCTGTAATATCTATATAGTTCCGTGAATGATTAATGCTCTTTTGTAGGAAGCTGTTCCCCACGAGGAACCACAACTAATACGAGAGTCAACACGTGTCGGAATTGTTTGGAGATTGAAAAATCTCTAGAACTGTATTGAAATTTGGAAATCACTAAAATTCAATATTCAAAATTGTAAGAAAATCGAGACAATTTGGTAAGAATATTTTTATTTTTCTATTCGATTCAATATTTGAGTTTATCAGAACGGTTTGGTTCAGTTTAGTTCAGTTTAGTTCAGTTCGAAACTCTGAAGATTTCTAATTATCGATCTTTTTAATTTTTTTGAATGACTATCTAATTAAATTTAATTTTTGATATCGCAAGAATGATTGTAAGTATCGTATTTTGTTTGTACCCAAAAAACCAAAAATAAAAAATAAAAAAATAATAATAATAAAAAAAAAGGCACACAACAAATTTGATTTCTATCTAAAATTATTGGGTATACATTACAAACTCTTCCGTATTGCACTTGCATATATAACAATACGTATTGTGCACTTCATTGCAGCTCCACACTTGTTGTATTATGTTCCAAACAACAAAGAAGCTCAAATAGAATTGAATACAGATGATTACAACGGGTTTGTGTAGAAATAATCAAAACTTGTCAAACTCTTATCCAGAATAATAATAATAATTCATAATCATGACTACTTGCTTTAATTAGTTGTAGGAAAAAAAAAATACAATAGTATACGCTAATTGAAGCTAGAAATTGGACAGTTCTCATTATAAGCTGCTAAGAAAGTTCATTAAATATTTCAATGGAAAATGAGAACAATAATATTTCATAATGCATATGAATCACATTATTTTTTTAACTGCGTAGCATAAATTATAATCTATGCTACATAGGCATTAAAATTTGGGTTGACTAAGGAAAAAGTGTACAAAGAGTGAACCCACCTGGGATCCATTNTTTACCAATTGGGATTAAGAAGTCGTGACCTTTTCAAACAATTTGTGCAATGTATATATCTCTTATGCTTTTATTTATTTATTTATTTATTTATTTTCTTTAGGTGTTTTCAGAGATGACCATTTATAGAAGAGTTAGAGGCAAATGTCAACTGGCATAATCACTTGCAAATTGTAAGGTTAGGCTGAAAAATGAAGTAAATTGCAAGATAATTGAGTCAAAAATAGCTGTTGAAAGCAATTTCTAAGCTAAATTTGTGAGGAAACTAAACAAATTAATAATATTTTAATATACCATATCAAGCTATTCACTAGTATCAAGCTTTATATTTTCATTGTGAAACATTTTGGAGAAATATAGAGGTGGATAATTGGCTTTAATAATTGAAGGCTAGCAATCTCAAGGTTGAAATTGAAAAGGTATAGTGATAAAGCTTCATCGCCACTTGGCAAGTTAAGAATAATAAGGTACTCATCTTTATGATAAGAGTTTGTGCACTTTTTATGTTTGTGTGCTCTCACTTTTCATTTTCTAAAAAAAAAAAAAAATTAAAAAAAAAAAAAAAATTAAAAATTAAGAGACTAATACATTGGTACCATTTTTCCAAGTGTATTGAGGGATTTTGATATCAGATAAATTATGAAAGAAATTTAAAAGGAAAAATATGGATGCCACACGAACTTGCATTAATTTTGCACAAATAAAAATATAAAACTTCGAAATTTATGAAATTGTCAAAGTCCTTAATGACCATGATACAATGAAAGAATTATTAGTCATTCACAAGTCTTTCAAACTATCAAAGGATGAAGCATTTAGTATATGTAATTGAGATATTTGACATAGGCTAATTTAGCTTAAAAGCCAGCAACTTTGAGCATTGTCTTATTCACATTTCTATGAAATAAATTAGAAACTCGAGTACAATATTCCGGCCACATTTCTTGTACCAAAAGTACATACAAAAAATAACAATCACAAGCCACTTTGGATCAAAAGCATATAAACCATAGCCATATATAGGCAATAATTTTATAGATGACAACTTTATAATATAAGAGGAAATTGTGAGTGGCCATCTTTTGGAAAGCAAAGCAAATTTAAAGGGACTTTAATACTTTTAGGAAAGTAAGAAAATACCTGCAGAGGAGAAGTACAAAATTCTAGGGAGATACTGGTATAACAATCGGTTATATTCTCGAATTGAAATGTCGTACTTTAATAAAGCAGCATAATCAAAAGAATGACATTTTACACGTAAGAATAATTTCTTGTTTGAAAGAAAAATATAATTGGTCCGACTGATGATTAGACCACCTCATTCAAAAATTTATATACAATAAAGAAATGATGAAATTCCAACCAAAATATAAATGATGAAATTCCAACCAAAATATATTCTACTGGAATTCCAACGACAAATTCAATGGATATTCCAATGTTATTATTTTCGTTGGAGTTTTCTAATAAATTTCAACGGAAATTCTGTTACAGTTGAGTTTTCTATTGGAATTTTAATTGGATTTTGACTATTCCAATGATAGATTTTCCAACAATTAAAATATGGGTGGAAACAAAAATTTCAACGGAAATTACATATTACAACGAAAATTCTTACGATAATAAATCATTGGAAAAATGTCCGATCATCAAATTTCAATTAAAATTTCAGTGAAAAACTTATTCCAACGAAATATTTTCATATAAATTTCTATTGTAATCGCTTAAACAGAAGTTATACCATTAAAATATCAGATGAAATTTCTATTGAAATATATTTCCGTTGGAATATGATAATTTTCTTTAGTTACACATACTTGAAATTTTATTGTTTAAAGTTTAAACCCATTTATTATTTTATTGTCTTCTTGGGGGTATAGAATTTTGGATTTTCTTCAATTTTAAGATGGTGCAGGAGACATACACATATTTTGGGTTTTAATATGACGAATAAATACATATATCCTTAGAGGGCTAATCTCAAAATAAAAAACAAAACACTTATATCGAAAGTTGTGAGCAATAAGTAAATAAATGGGCTAACAGGCCACCGTTAGCCCATTAGATTCTCCACAAGGTCAGCCCAGACTATATCAGTTAACCAGGCCTCGTCGTAAAAAAGTAGTATTGAGTTCGAACCAGTTTATTAACTACAAGGCTGGCCCAAAACAAACTTTTATTTACTAGCCTTCCTCGTCCATACCTGTGATAAAGTGTCATCACCAAATTTTTGGTTCATTTAATATAAATAAAATTGATTTTGATTGAATTTATTCGTTAAATTGAGTTAATTTTGAATAAAATCGGCTGAGTAGAATATTGAGTGAAAGGTTGTGTTTGTATTTAAATAATATTTAAAATATAATGATTAAAGTTAATATAAAAAGTAGGAAAGATGTTTTTGGAAATGATAGTTAGTTAAAAAATGTGATTGGATGAATGATGTAGGGAAGCGTACAAGTGAAACGATATTAATGAGATCGCAATCTCAAGAACATCAAATCATGATATCAAAATCATCTTTTCATTTAATAATTCATAATCAACCATCTCATAACAAAGCAGGAGAACCATTTAAATAAGGCTCCTAACCCTAGACCTTAACTTGTCCAACAAGACACGATATCTTATTAAATATTAAACAATAATATTAAATTCCTAACTTATTCTCTAAGACACCTATTAAATAATAATAATAATAATAATAATAATAATAATAATAATAAAATTATTCTACACCATTCTCCCCCAGTTCGGAAGGCTTCGCCCTTGAGGCCGACGCGATCCTGTGGCTGGCGTGTCGTATCGAACCCATGGTAGGCAACGCCCGTCGTTTTCTCTGGTCGAACACGAAGGTTGAATGTCGCCCAACCAGTTCAACACTCTCTTGATTTTCATCAGACATGGATACATCTACAGCTGTCTCACCAACATCAACAATAGATACCAAGACCCTTCCAAATAAAGACATTGTATCAATACACCTTGGGCACAACCATGAACAAGCACATCTGCCTTCAGGATCAAACCCAACACGAAAAACGTGATACCACTTATCACAAGAATCATAAGCAATGGATGTAGCAATATCTGATTATACATCAATTGATACCGATCCATTACGAATTTTGCAGTCATCTCCATCCATGTCGACAACTGCATTCTCATTGATTCCCGTGTCCCCACAAAGATTTTTCTCCGTTATCGAAGGTTCTTCATCAAAGATCGGCGGACCGTTGTACAATGGCCCATCAACTTGATCAGTGTCGAATGTGGGGATGTCAACATGAAACGGGCCCTCCCATTGACCATATTCGTGATCAAATCCCCAATCGTGTCGGGCACGATATCCGCGGGCGAAGGCAGCCTCCTCGCGCCTGCCTATGTCGTCGCGTTGATTGTCGCTATCCACGAAGACCGGACCCCGTCACCCCATGTCACGGTCGTCGAATGCAGCAAAAGGGGTCAGCCTCGACGTGCAGGGGTGGAAAATCGTCGAAGGGATTCACCTCCGAGCAGTGATGAATGTACATTGGGCCTGGGTTGGGCTGAAGCCCAGGCCTTGTAATTTTTTTTTTAACAATTATCAGTTCAGAAAATTAATGTGTTTTTAGTCCAGTCCAATAAATCAACTCATTAACCCACCAAAATAATTTACATATCTATTTAAATCCAAAGACTATAAATACCATTCTAATAAAATATTATATATTATTAATTTACCCTTCCCACCAGGCAATAATCTACCGAACACTACTATACACCAAACTCCATGTATATCATATTTGGATTTAAAATCATGATGTAAGCATTTCATTTTACTAATAACTATGCTATATGGAAATTTAATTTATTGGTATTGTGAAATTTTTAAAAATTAACATGGAGCACCAACTTTCGGCCAAGAAAGGAAAAACCCCATTGATATCATCGTTCTTTAGAAAAAATGATTGTGAAACTAGTGAAAGCACATCGAATACGGTGTAAAATAAACATAATGAATTTTTTATTCTATAAAAGCTCGTTGAGCACAACTTCACTGAATATTTGAAGAACAAATATTATATAATTTTTATGAAATTGATTTTTTGAAATTCTAGCCTAGTCTATACTTAATTTTTGGATCCGTCCCTGCCTCCGAGATTGTCTCCACGCCATCTTCGTTGCCGGACGGTAGTTGTGGAGATCCCCGGCGGGACGCCCCGCCTGGACCACGGCCTCCACGTCCCCCGCACACGCCCCGGTTGCCGGCGTCACAGTACGTTTGCTTGTCCCGAACCATGGTACGGATAGTTAGACGTATGTCCCCGATCTCCGTGGACAGATATGCAATATGACGACCCATCATCTCGAGCTCGCGGCCAAACCACTCAGTCCAGCGGCTCATGTTGTAGATGGCGGCAATACGCCTGTCGTTTGAAGCATCTTGTCTTCGCGACAGCATCGTGAATCGTGCTGACTTCTGATACCAACTGTTTAAATCGGTTGTCGATCTGTTGAAACCGATCGTTGAAGATTGCATCACATCGTTTGTTTGCGGCATCTTGTCTTCCCGACGACATCGCGAATCGTACTGACTGCTGATACTAACTGATGTAGGGGAGTGGGACGATATTAGTGAGATCGTAATCTCAAGAACATCAAAACATGATATCAAATCATCTTTTCATTTAATAATTCATAATCAACCATCTCATAACAAAGCAGAAGAACCCTTTAAATAAGACTCTTAATCTTGACTAGTTCACTCGCTCTTACCGTTGGTCGTTCACGTCTTTATGTTTGCTGAGGACTTGTCGTTGGGCCTACGGTTTCTTAAATTCAAAATTGACTAGTTCGCTACTACAGGAGAGGGGGAACCCTTTCCGTCCCCAGTGGCAAGAAGAACAAGGTAACATACTTCCGAACAGCTCCATCTGTCGATGAATCCCCTTCTGCTTCCCTTTGTGGCCTATCCCAGACAGCTATGGAAGCTGCTACCCTAGACCTTAACTTGTTCAACAAGACAAGATCTCTTACTAAATATTAAACAATAATATTAAATTCCTAACTTATTCTCTAAGACATCTATTAAATAATAATAATAATAATAATAATAATAATAATAATAATAATAATAATAATAATAATAATAATAATAAGTACTAGTGATAATAATAATAATAATGATATTATTCTACACCAATGAATAACTAATTAAAATTGATGTGATGTGTGAAGATAATAGATTTATATTATTAATTATATTGATAATATTGAGGAGAGTTGAATTCAATTAAATTTTAGTTGAACTCTGAGTTAAAAATTATCTGACCAATCAAAATCGGTTGATTTTTGTAGCTAATCACACCTTAAAATATCGGTTTCTCAGATAAATTTTTTTTGTCGTATGATTGGATACAAATTCTTTTTTTAAAAAAAATATTCATAAAATGCTATAATAAATATGTTACCTAAAGCCAAATGGGCTTATCAAATTGTTTGAACGTGAACAAACTCAAATTTTGACGAATATATATACAAACAAGGGAGCTCAAAAATGAATTTTAATTCGAATTATAAACAAACGAATAATCAAACACAAGATTGAAATGCTCCAAACTCCCGTTGGATTACAACACAAAAAAAGAAGGTACCCAAATGGGTATGTGGAGTAGGAGTATGCATTGGTCGATCAATCCGAATTAGGAAAATCGAAATAATCAAACCATTTTATGCCAATAACCTAAACCGACCGAATTGTGAATTTAAACCGAGCATTAACCCACCAAACTTTTTGACCCAACTGACTGAATTGTACATTTTAAAAAATATATATAAGGTTGTGATTTATATATATATATAGGGGTTGCTTCAAATAAAAACCAGTCATTGTGTGAAAACAGTGAGAACCATATTTGATGTTATTTTTAATTGTGTATAATGTTATTTTTAATATTACATGGTGCTATTATTTTTAAAAATACTAATATAAAATGTGTTGCTATTTTAATAAAATACATATTAATTAAAACAATAGCATTAAACACAATCAATCATAGCACTACGGACAATTAAAAATAGCGGTTCTCACGTTAGGACTTGGTTCTCATTTGAACCACATCCTATACATATATATATTCTGATTTTTTTATTTATATATATAAATATACATATTTTTTGTTCTAATATATATATGCCATTGGAATTGATAATGAAAATTAAAAGATACATCTCATATGACACATCTTATTGTGGCATAACTTATGGCGAATAGTGGAATTGAGTTAAAAATGAGTTAAATTTGAGTGTTGATTGATTTTTTTAATTGAATTGATATCAGGTCACTAAAACTAGTAAAGCAAACTAGTGAGAATCCTGTGCAATGTACGGGGTTTCTTACTTTAGAACTTTTTTTTAAACTTTATTTTCACAATATATTAGCATGCTGACCCGTTTATATTATTATAAATAATATTTTAACATATATATTTATTTTTTAATACAAAATAATAATAATGTTACATATTTTGGTTCATCATAATACTCAACTATTAATCTATCAAAAAATCTATTATCATATGATGTCATTATTATTTATAACACTTGTAGAAGTAATATATTTGTTATATAATGATAAATATGTAATGTATATTAATATTATTTATTGATGTAATTGATTTAAAAAGATAAGCAAATTTAATGTTTGGTAAGAATGTGATTATATGTAAGTTGAGATAAAATGAAATGTATCAAAAAAATCTGCTTATGATATTTTCCTTTAAATGTTTGAATGAATTTGAAATTTAAATCACAAATCAACCTCCAGTTATTCAAATAATTTTAAAAAAGTTACCAATCATAGTAAAATGTACGTGACAATATATTATAAATATACATGACCTCAGTAATGCTATGAATCTTTAGGTGCCTAAAATATATATTGTTTAGATATGAAACTAATTAACTTATATGTTAAGATAATATATATAAATATATGTATTGTACGAAATATACATGTGACAAGTTATTATATTTGTTTATATATTGTTTGTATATTTGTTTGTATTGTTTATTATATTTGTATATAAATATATTATTTATATATTTGTCTGTATTGTACGAAAAATTATTATATTTGTTTATATATTGTATAAATATATATTGTTTAGATATGAAACTAATTAACCTATATGTTAAGATAACATATAAAAATATATATTGTATGTAATTTTAAACGTGTTTGCTAAATTTTTCCCCTAAAAAATTCAAAATACATTTAGGCATGTTTTGTTTGAAGTTTGAAATTTAAATATGCATCTATATAACAAATCCCATGATTTATGCTAGCATTAAATGCTACTTGTTTTTTTATTAAAAAAATAAAAAAAAATACCAAAAATAGAATGCAAATAATATTCCCTATTTTTTTGCTTATTATTTTTGAAAAATGTTAATTCTTATTATATATATATATATATAGATTCATATATGCTATGTTGGAATTGATAATTTAAATTAATAAAGCCACTTCATATGAAACATCATCTTGTAGCATGACTTATGGCGTTTATGGGCGTCATATATATAGAATTTATGAATGTAATTAATATAGTAATTGAGGAGAAGAAATGGATTGCTATTAGATATAAGGCCAAGAGTACATCATTACTACATAAATCCAACAGAAAAAAAATTCTACATGAGTGGACCTTTTTTCTGCTGTTTGTCACCCAACAAGATGTTGCACAAATAAAGTTGCAACAAGGAAACTGGAAATTAATTAATGCTAATTATATATTAGCTTATTATTGATAGCAACAGAGACATTTGTGTACGTCTATTTATTGCTATGATCCTATGACTTATGAGTACTCTCTTGTTTCACTCCTTTCTTAATTAAGCCCTGCAAATTACAAGAGCAACATGTGGTTAGAGACATTAATTAAATAAATAAATAATAACTTAACTAATTAATTAATTAAAATGAGAATTAATTAGGTCTAGTTGTCACATACGGGGTATAATCAATCTGGATTCTTCCGGCACTTGGGTCGGCAATCACTGCGAAAGCTTCTTGGGAGAGGTCGAGCTGGTCGGGCCCACAAGGGGGACAAAAGTCCACGATCTTAACGGTAACCGCACCATTACGACAGTTGCCACCCGTGCACGTGACCGTGTAACTCTGCCCACAAGCCGCTCTATTGTTGAATAAGTCAAGGTTAGCCGCGGCTATCATCGTGCCTTGGTCTTCATTTCCGAAGCATGCTGATGCTGCGTATTATTCGAACATATTATAGAATCAATTTTAATTTGCGGTTATTAATGTTGAATTTAGATATATAGAATAAACCATTTCATAATTAGTTGAATAATTATATATGGATTGTCAATAGTTTTTATACAAAGAGATGGACACAATAAATTAGATTTGATTATATTAATATAAAAAAATATAAAAAAAATAGATAAATAATCCTTACCAACATAGGGAGGAGTATAGTAGGTGGCTGTTCCAGGTATGGCACAAGCCATGGAAACTAAGCTAGAAGCAGCAATTGCCAAGATTATAATCCTTTGAGTGGCCATTTTTCAACCTCAATAGAGTATTTGTATACAGTACTTGCAATTTTTTATTTTATTTTATTATTATTATTATTTTTTTTTTTTTGAATGATTTGTTTGTAAGTTGATATTATACATTCAATTAGATGATAAGTGTCCCGCTATTTATAGGAATGGGATCAAGTCAAGAAACCAAAAGTCCCCAAACGCGTCTTCTTATAATATGAGATAATTAATTTGGTATCCCAAAAAGTTGTATTACAATAAATATAATAGTAAGTATAAAATTTGACATAGTACGCACATTGACAATATTTTGTAGTTTTATACATCATATCAACTTTAAATTCGACTATTCTACACTTACATGTCGTTAACGTCATCTTTTATGTCAAAAAATGTGTTAAAGTAATTTTACACTTCCTATCAACTTTGAAATTGATTGTTTTTTGCAAAAATTAATTTCCGGTCCATAATTGGCTTCGTTCAAAAAATTTAAGCTATATTAGCAGATATTATATCAAGTACATTAATTTGTAAAAAAATATACACTAATCACGAGAGGTGGGACACTACAAGAAAATGATGAAATTCCAACGGAAATATATTCCAATAGAATTCCAACGGAAATTCCAATGGATATTTCAATGTTATTATTTCCGCTGTAATTATTCCAACGGAAATTCCTACAAAATTATTCCGTTGGAATGAGTTTTCCATTGGAATTTCCGTTGGATTTTGACGATTCCAACGGTAGATTTTCCAACGGTGGTGGAAATAAAAATTCCAATGGAAATTGCATATTCCAACGGAAATTCCTACGGTCAAAAGCAGTTGGAAATATAGCCGTTGGAATCATCAAATTCCATCTAAAATTCCAATGAAAAATACATTTCATTGGAATATTTTCATTGGAATTTCCGTTCCGTTGTAATTTTCATTGGAATATATTATCATAGGATTTTCCGTTGGAATATAACTATTTTTCTTGTAGTGGGATAAGGGTATGATTAGTAAAATATAATATGGGTTGAACACGAGCAAAAAATTGAATTTGTACGCATAACCTTAAACAAAATGTTGAATAATCAAACGAATTATAAATGAGCTGAAATTTTTAAGCAGAACTGTGTCGATGAAATGAGTCCGATGGTAGATCATTTGACTAAAACAGATATCAAACAACATTGTAATTAGTTCGAATATAGAACAACTCAAATTACTATAGATGAAAAAAATAGGTTAGGTAGATGAAGGGCTGAAATTTTTTGGAATGACTATCTCAATATGAGATATTAAACCGTGCACCACCCAATTTAAATTTATATCAGACGACACTTAAATGACCCACAAAAAATGAAGGAATCGGGGTGATTAATGAAGGAAATATTAAAAAATCAAAAGTAGCTCTAGTTTACGGCCAGATTCATGAGCCGTCGGGAAAACTTAGTGGACAAATGAACTCTCTTATTATGCTAGAATTTTGTAGGTACGACCGTTTGACAAATTAGTATACTTAATTTAATGTTTGCCAATATAATGTACTGTTTTCGAAAAGATACCAATATAGTGGATTAAAATAAAATGGTTTTTGCATTTTTATCTCTAAGAAATTTTAGGGATTGATTGTTTATAAAATTTTTCAGTTCATACTCAGAATCCAACTCAATTCCACTATCTTCAATATTATAAATATAATTAAATAACACCAAACAATCGCGCTTAGGCATCACATCAATTTTGATTTACTAGTCATCCACTTACATAATTTTAACTAATCATCACTTCATATCATCTATCTCCTACATTTACATCTAATCAATTTTGATTATTTTATTTAATTATATTTAATATAAACTCAAAATTCTATTAACAATTAACGATACCAACTTTTTTAAGATTAACGTTGATTAACAAAAAAAACTCGTTTTGAGCGGATATATTTATATCCAAGCACGCTTCAGTGTTAAGATGCATTTAATTCAAACTTGATAAACTGCAAATTACTAAGTTTGCATATAAAAATAAAATGGCGGGACATCAATTTAAACATAAATTCTATACCTAGACGACGAGTATACATACTCGTACCACTACAAGGAAATGATGAATTTTTAACGAAAAATATTTCAATAAAATTCCAACCACAATTTCAATAAATATTTCAATGCTATTATTTTCATTAGAATAATTCTAACGGAAATTCCAACAAAAATATTCCGTTGGAATGAGTTTCTATTGAAATTTCCATTAGATTTTAACGATTCCAACGGTAGATTTTTCAACGATGATGGAAATAAAAATTCCAACGGAAATTCCTACGGTTAAAAGCCGTTTGAATCATCAAATTCCATCTAAAATTCCAATGAAACACATTCCTACGGAATATTTTAGATGGAATATAACAATTTTTTGGAATTTCTATTGGAATTTATTACTATAGGATTTTCGTTGGAATATAACAATTTTTTTTGCAGTGTACAGTGAAATATTTTACTATAGGATTTTCGTTGGAATATAACAATTTTTTTGCAGTGTACAATGAAATATTATTTCTTATTTATATTTTTCTAGAAATATTTAATAATATAGATGAAAGTATATCTACTGTATGACTACATTGTTAGAGTAATAAATGTTTTTGGTTGGAAATTTTTAATCTCATATTCTCATTGTTAAGAAATTGGACTTGCAACACAAATTAATTTGTCTGAAAGTCGCCTGATGTGAGAAGGAATTTATTTTTTACTCGGTCAAAGCATGCATATGTCCAACTNTTTTGGTACAATGCATATGTCCTAACTTTTGATCGCTTGATATGCATGAGAGCATCTTCAATTGTTTGTTAATTGTAGAATTATAAAGGTATTGTAACAAAAAAACTTCTCCAATGGTGAGGTTTTTATTTCTATATGTGATGATGTGGCATGAGAGAGACACAAAAAATCTAGAAGCCCTTCTAGACTTGATGAGTCATTCTTTTTCTTCAATATATTTCTTTTATATATATTTAAATTATCATTATACAATTAATAAAAAAAAGCTAAATAAATATAATAATATCTATATAAAGATTATTTCATTTACTAAAATACTAACTAAATTTGAAGAAAATCTTCAATTTATAATCTAAGACGTTAATTAAATTATAGTTTGATGGTATTTATTTGTACACACTTCATCAAAAAGCATATTAATTTACGTCAAGAAAAAAAAAATTGATACATCTCTAAAATTATATTATAAATTTAATGGTATATATTTTGTCAAAATTATGAATTAAAATACATAATACACCCTTCGAAAAATAATAAATATCGAATGATGATTCAATACAAAAATAACTTATAGTATTATTTGTTTGTAAAGTATTATTTGGTTGTGAATGAAACTAGTATTCGGCCTGTGCATTTGCACAGATATATAAATAAAATATTGCGAGTTATTTGTATGCATATAATGATTAATGATTTTTGCTAAATTTACAATTAAATGAGCTGAAATCTTTATTTTTTAAAAATACGTTTTTCATATTGGATGTAATGTATATTTTGGTATATATCTTTTGTTGTGAATTATTTGTTATTTATTTAGGAATTTCAAATACGTTTTTTATTTCCAAAAGAAGTTAATTTAAATGTAACCACAACAATAACATCTACTCAAGTTAAATAGTCAACACATTATATGGTCAACCGTAAGTAAATAAAAAATTTAAAATAATTTTTGTAATTTTGAAGTGATTAGTGTTTTGATATCTAATAATTAAATGAGAGGTTAAATAAATAAGAAATAACAATTTTTCGATGAAAAAAACTATATTGCCACATAGGTATAATTTAATAAGTTTTATTAAATACTAATGAGCCAGCAATTATACATATATATATATATATATTTAGGGTAATGAGATTTGCAAAAAATATTGGATATTTAATATTTAGTTTTTATTACAGTTATGAAATGAGAAAGAATATGGCATAGTTGATTTGACCGACTATAAATAATATTTATTTTTTATGAGTGATGAGATTTGCAAAAAATATGAGATATTTAATATTTAATTATTATTAAAGTTATGATATAAGAAAAAAATATGGGATGTTGATGCTTGGAATTTATATAAAGAATTTTTTAAAATTTTGGATTCCCGCATCTTTTTTTCAGATTTTCGCCTCCTATTCAGATAATTTCGAAACAGTAATTATCTCAACTTTTGGAATTGTAATTTGATAATTATAATTAATTGTTTTAGTTGATCTTTAATTTTGTTATTTTTGCAGGAATTGACCGGAGATGGAGCATCTGATTTTTTATTTTATTTTAAATTTATTTTTTTGGTTAGTTGTATTTGTTAATAATTAATTTTTTATTTATTTTCATTAATTTCGTTTAGTTTACTATGCATAGAAAAAATAATTTCGATTAAAAAAATAATTAATGAGAACTGTTGAGAGTAATTAATATGTTTAAAAAAATATGGAAACATTTTCATTTTCATTAACTCGTTATAATTGCAGAATTAATTGGTTGTCATTTTTAAAACACTCAACTTTTCAAGAAAATTGAGTTGTTTTTAATAAAGAAAATAAAAAATAAAAACAAATGAAAAGTAACGGAAATTGGCGGGAAAATGCCACCTAGGTATAATTTATGAGGTTTAATTAAATGCAGAAGAGCTAGTAATTATATATATATAGATTGTGTGCAATATATATTGGTGAAAATATTGTGATTTCATGTTTGTTCAAAGTTGGTTCTGCCATTTTCCTGCGAGTTTTTTTACCTTTTTTCAGAACAACATTTATGTATAGATGTTCACAAAAATATTGTGATTTCATGATGGTTAAAGTTTATTCACATTTTCCCTACAAGTTTTACAAGTTTTTTGTTTTTTAGAACGACAAAAGAAAAGAACAGCAAAAGAAAAAAAATACACATTTATCGGGTGGGTATAGACATTTATCATTGAAGAGTTATTTATGAACATGACAGTTATTTATTGTGTTTTTGTGTTTATTTTCATGTGTTTTATGTGACTTAATCAATTCTTTTTAGGTTCGTTTTTAGTGTCCATCGGTCCATTTTATCGTATTTCGTGTATTTTTTTCGTTATGGACTTATCCCGTAGTCGGCTAAAAATTACAAACAATAGTCTATTCCGTCCACGTTGACAAAACGCATTTATTTAATTGTCATATAGGCTACAATTCACTTCCATCATTGGAGATGCTCTAATTATCCGCAGACGTGCCCAACTTTTCAACGTGGAATATTAAGCACAAAATGATGGGATAATCCCTTAATTAGAGATATACTTTAACAAAAATTACTGAATAAAATTTATAATAATAAAACAATATATGTATATATAATGAAACGAAGAAAGGATAGTTTGACTAAATTATATGATATTTTATTTATTTACTGTTATAATTATTGTAAAGAATGTGACCTATATATACACGTATAACTTTCTTATGATATGTGGCATTTTATTTGGATTAAAATGCAATGTTTTAGTTTCACAAAAGAATAAGCAATTAGTTAGTCATCTAAACACGTACCTCCGTTGATGAAAAGTTCACATAAGTCCACACGAACGCTGTTGAAAAGGTGGGTTATTCTCTTTTTATATATAAAATAAGTCTAAAAGGAAAAATGTCAATCGGTCTGAATGATTCAAATTAAGACATGATTTAAATAAATTAATGACTCAAATTAATACAAAGTCACTCCATTACAGTACCCAATATAAAATTGAAATTATATATGAAAGTCTTGCAATTAGGACATGGTATAATTAAACCAGTATTCGATCATGTGCACATGCACAGATACAAATAAAATTTTATATATTATATATATGTGTATGTAATATTTAAAATCATAAGTTAAATAATAGCATATCACATTTTATAAATTTTATTATTAGTAAAAATAAAGGATCTTACATATTAATCTTTATATCGATTGCAATTATATAATTTTTGTAATCTTTTTTATTATGAACTATTGATTAGATAAAATAATATTAAAATTATTATTATTATAGCAATTGTGTATGAAATTTTAAAAATTTTGGTTATATCGAAAAAATTAAATAACTAATCTTAACTAAAATAACTTACTTAATGAGTTAAAAAAAATAATAATTTAAATAAATGATTGAAAAAAAATAAATTATAATACCATCTAATGTGACTTTATGATTTGTTAGTAGTAGTTGTTATATGATAAAATAAATAAAAAAATATAAATACTTCATTAATGCAAAGTAACGTCTTTTGGAGGGAAAAATTTTGAGATTTTATTAAATGTTTGGCTAGTAATTATAGTAATCAACCTGTGCATTTGCACAAAGACAAATACATTAAAAAAATAAAAATATAAAAAAAAATAAAAATAAATCATAATTTAATTCATGAAAAAAAATATGAATTAAGAAAATAATTCTCAAAATTGATTTTGATCAAGTAATTGCTATGGAAGAGCCGTTACAAACATTTTCTTTATGCTAATACACCCGGTCATTTTCATGAGTGAGTGCGACTTAAAATTTGAGTATAATTTTGTAGCTCCCTTGATTGATTTATGCTTATAATTTATGGCATTCAAGCACGTTATTTTGTAACTTAGAAATGAAATTGAATGCCGAAAATTTTGGAAGGAGAATCAAAATTTAATGCATGGTAATAAAATTAAATGCTTTGTTGCTCCTCTTTATATATATATATAGATATAGATATATTGTCCATTAATAGCCCCTTAATAAATCTTTAGTAATATATAAAGAGGATATACCGTGAATCATATACGTTGATGATTTCCCATAAGCGGTAACCTTGGCATTAATTTTGAAGTTGAAATTCTATTTTTATATTGGCAAAAAAAGATGGGTTTTTATATTGACATTAAGTCAATACGATTTGTGTGAGTAGATTCATGATCTCAATAAAAGATAGTTCGAATACATTATTTCTTTTTGCTGGTATATAACTTTACTAATACAATACTCGTGTACTACACGAGTACTTATATATATTAATATTTGTACAATAAAAATTAAAATAATTTACGTTTTTATTGTGAAATTATATATGATGAAATATGCAACAATAATAAATAACTACCAAAATGATAATTAATTCAAATGGTGCTCGTATTTTTACACTAAATTTGTCAAAAAAGATATTTTTAATTATATTTTTAAAATTATATTTGTATAGAACTGATATTATTTACAACTTCATATATTTGATTCATTTTTTTTAAATTTTGTATTGTGGTTATATTCATATTTATAGAATCGGTGTCTCACGTTTATTAATTTTCAAGTATTTTAAATTCATATAATTAATAATTTAGATTAACGTAAAAATGTATTATTTCTAACTTTATGAAATACAAAATTATTTTATTATATTTAATTATGATATTCTTTCATATTTGATATTTTAAATAACATAATAACATTCAATTTTTTATATAATCTATTTAAATTGAGAAATGATAGTTTATAATATTTCTTAAAATTTATTTTATGTAATTTTATCCAAAATTTATGGATAAAAATAATAAAATGATAATTTTATGGTATATTAATGAACTAGATTTTTATTATTTTCATAAAATAATTTCTACTGTTATAAGATGTTTTTTAAATTGGGTTGATATAAAATATTTATTTTATTTATAAATATAGATGAAATTATTTTTATTTTATATATGCAATAATCAATATGGATGTCAAATCGAAGATCGTTAAAATATGATTATTTTGGTAGATCATATATAAAAAAAATAAAATAAAAATAAAATACTATAAGGTTTTAAAAATAAAAAGGATACATATTTATAATAAATAATATATAAATTAATAAAAAAAGGTAAGAGTAGTATATGGTACGTTAAAAAAAAATGAAAGCTAAAGTATTTTATGGTAATTCTCAAGCCTAATAATCAAAACCAAACCTGAACATGAGTTAATACGTATCACCAATTTATGCCAAATAATCTTATGAAGCACACAAGTCTGTCACTTAAGCTCAGCGCATTCAGAAATTATATGTAGGGGTGATTTTTATTATTATTTTGATCCATTTAAAGAGGAAAATTTGAAATTTATAATTAGATGATGTTTCTATAATAAAAGGCATATTTCTGCACATAAAATTGACCATAAATTTGAAATTTTAAGATACTTTATTCATAAAATAGCTTGAAATATGGTAAATTGGTAATGATAATAATATTAGATAAGATTAGATATAAATTTATGCATGTTGTAGAGGATGATGAGGTTCCAAACATTGCCATTTATTTGGAATTGTATATTTATGATGTTCTAAGAATATCCTTCGATTAAATTAACACATCCATAACATATTCGAGTTATACTTACTAATATCTATATTTATATATATTGAAAGAGAATGGTAAATAAATCATTTGTGGAAAGTTAATAAAAAAATGAGCCAGCCCATTTGACTTACTAATTATGAAAATTGTTTAAAAAATCTAAAATTCTTTTTGCTTACAAAATTCGCAATTCTGTTCATTTAAAAAAATCTAAAATCATTCTATATTTTGCACAAAATTTGTCCACGCGTTTTAAAAAATATTAATATTGTTACGGCTTTAAAAAATTTAATATACATCTTATCCCAAATTTGACCGAAACATTCATTTACAATGCAATGAAAAATCTGTTAAGAAAGATATATAAATCTGAATCTTAGAGATCATAAATTCATACAATTCAAATATATAAAATATTTACCTAGCAATTCAAATCGGTCACTTAAGACAAATTCCTATATGAATAATATAATTTAATTTCTTTAACTGAATGTTTATTTTACATATGTATGTAAAATAACCTAACTATTAAAGCTTATCATGATATGATAAAATAAATGTATACTTCTTTTACAATATAGATTTTTGTAATGCTAAGAAAAATAATAACTATGATGTCTTTTATATAAGATATTGTTACATCCGAGCAAATAAAACAATTTGCATATTGGAAAAAATATTTTAATAATTTATAATAGTACAGATTTTGGACGTAAAGAAATCTATAATTGACGTTTCATAACAGTATAATTGATATAATATGTGTATAAAACATGTGCCAAACCGAAAAAACCATTTTATAAATTGGTTACGATTCTTTCAAAAGTTGAACATATCTTAATTTTCTAAATTTATTTAAGATTTAGAAAAATCTTGTATCATTGACTGTGATTTTCCTATATTTTCTAATAAGAAATTTTGATGCCCATATATAGCTAACTATCCTATATTCTCTCTATTAAAGAAGCGAACTTCCATTGATAAAACGAATATTTATTTTAATTGAAAATATTGTATTCTAATTTAGTTGTTACAAGGATAACTGAATGATACTGCTTATGAAACTGTATCATTAATAAAAAGAAAAAAAAAAGGTTGGATATTCAATTAGTTTTTGGAGAAAATAAATAAATAAAACAAAATTAAAAAAAACAATGATTAGTTAGTAGTAATACATTATATATGAATTTAAATCATTCACCAAAAATCTTCATCCGCAAGTGAAATTCCCTAGTTTGGCAGTAGTTACTGTTTTATTGGGCTCGTTGAATAAGTGACACGTATATGACGTAGAAAATAGGATTATACGACTTTTAAAATAAAATCACAAAGTCATAAGCTAAAAAAGAATGTAATTTAGAAATCAATGAAAAAAATAAATCTTATGTTAGTTATTTATAAACTGTGAAAGTTAATGAATATATAATTGAAAAGTAAAACTTTATCAATATTAAAATGAAAAGGAATGTATAGGTGATCGTTGTGAGAGTTTTTGTAATACTTCATCACCCCCAACTTTGGAGCCAATTAAAGTTGCTAGGGTGTCTGTTACGTTTGGTTTATGGGTGTTGAGGCTGGTAGATTTGGTAGATGTATGTTAGTTGTTAAGGGTATAGGTTCGTTTGGAGCTAAAATGCTATATCCTGGAGATGTGATCAGTTCTAGTCGGTTAGTTTTTGGGTTTGTTGTCTAGGCCACTGTGTAGTGGTGCTCCCATCTTGCGGCTTGTATTGTCTTTTGAACTTTGTTTTTATTTATGAGAATAATCTATCGTTGGTTAAAAAAAAAAAAAAGTTGCTAGGTCTTGACAGAAATTTTTTTTAGTAATTTAGCCTAGTCCATTACAAAAATGGATCAGGCCCAAAGCTTTTATTCGTGAATTGTGAACCTAACAATTGAATTACTCTATTATCAAAAGTTAGCCCACAAATTAGGATTGCTTTTGTAGTCCAATATTAACGTTTTTGGCCCAGAAATTGGACCACACTTATTTGGAAAGTTTGGTTAGGGGCAATGGGTTTTCAGAAAGAAAAAATATATGATTAATAACAAATGTGGATCATTGTGCAAAATAGAAAATGTGGATCATTGTGCAAAAATTACTTCAGACTGCCTTATATAATAAGCTTGATTGTCATAATTTTCAAAGTGAACTATCATAATTTAAAAAAAAAAAAAATATTAGAGATTGACCACANCCCAAAAAAAAAAAAAAGATTTTTATGCACTAACAACACAGATTAAAATAGAAAAAAATTAGAATACCAAAACTTTGCTGAGATTTAATAGCTGCTTGGTAGTTACTTTTTCGGCTGCTCCCACAAAACACACAAATTCTCTTGAATTTCGCCTCCAACGGTCAGTTTTTCAAATATGACCGTTGAATCATCTTGACCGTTGAGATCTAACGGTCAGGATTCGGCCGACCCGTCTAACCCATCAGTACGGGTCGTTTAGAGAAAAAAGAGGACTTTGGTTCCCAATGTAAGCAGGGCCGTCTCCAGAAATTTGAAGGGCCCAGACAAATTTTACCTTTTCGAATTTTTCGATTTGAACTTGCGTGGTAGGGCTATTTGTAGATAGAATCATACAAGAAAAAAAGTCTAATTAACAAGACTATTAAATAAATAAATAATTAAAAAAATAATTTTATATGTTTTTCTAGACCTTGAAAAAATTACCTTAAATAAATTATAAATTGCATTCAAGCAGTAGTCACGAAGACAACAAGGAAGAGAAACTAAAAATCATATTACAGTAAAGAATATTTATTCTCACACAACTTATTTTGACCGAACATCATAAGAAAATAAATGATATTTATGGCTTCAAATTCCTACACAAAGTACATATTTTACTATTAGCCCCTTCATTAATTAGCCTCTTCATTTGTGTAATGGGCCAAATTCATATTTAGCCATTAACCCCTTTATTCGTGTAAATAAACAAAACCAAACACAAATACATAAAACAATAAAAGACAAAAAAAATTGAGGCCCCTAATAATTGGAGGTCCTAGGCATGGGCCTATGGTGCTTCCCCCTAGAGCCGACCCTGAATGTAAGGGATACGTAGACAGCTTAACTGGCATATTACAAGTAAAAATATCATTTGTTAACCCAAAAAAATCTTCAACTTAATTTTAAAAATCGGTCCGAGCTGAAACAGGTTGAACCGGCCCGTGCATATGTTCAGGGCAGTTCGAGTTTCTCCAAACCCTGACCTGGAACCGGCGGTTCCGACCCGAAACCGAATTTTGGCCACATCAAGGTCTAGCGTCCAGGACAGCTAGATGAAACTCAAGTGGGTTAGATGGGTAGTCGAAATATTACTAAATTAATTTATATTTAACCTATAAAATTTCTATTGTATACAATATACTAATCAATACTATTAAATATAATTTTCTTTAAAATACCCTATATTTGAAATTATTGTAGTAATTTTATTATTATTATTATACATTCAATGTATAAAAATTAAAATCTTTTCATCATATACGTGTACCTTGGAGTCATCTAGACCGCTTAATTTGTATGACCAACCTACACGTAACTAACTTGTAAGTTGCAACCACTTTAACTGTCTAGAAACTATCTAACTTGTCTACACGACGCGTAATTTCTATCTATTCGAACTTTCTTATGACAAAAAATCTCATGTCCAAACTCATCATTTAATCCACATTATTTATACATGCATAATTGTGATATTATTACAGATACATTTTATTTATTCTATAAAATAAAATAGAAACAGAAAAAAAAAAAAAATGTTGCTAGAAAAATAGAAATTTGATGAAGTCCGCGGACGGATGACGGATGACTCCTTTATGAAGTCAACTCATTCATAAAAATCTAAATATATTTATTTTATAATACATTTTTAATCAATTGTGAACAACTCAAAAATCCTCTACCCAAATAGATTTGTTCATAGCAAAAATGTTTGAAACGAGTCCTAAATCATGAATGAGTCAGCTCATGTGCCGTGGGGTCAACGCCTATGACTGATTGGTCATAATAATAATAGACTAATGGAGTAGTAATTAAATACTAACTTGTACCAAAAAAAATAGTAATTAAATAACAACGGACAGCGTCTCTTAACTGTTTTCCCGTGGCAACACACAAACGACCGTTTTCAGACGCTCAATAAAATTACCTGTATCTACACGGCAACTTATTATTATTATGACCATGATTGTTTGTTTCCCTTACATTAATTGCTACTGCATGTGACCACCTCATTAAAGAAACCTCCAAATTCACCCATTTTATAATTACAAACAATAATTTGTCATTTGATAACTTCTTGGGCTTCTGTGGTTGGGCTATCTTTGAGATATTGGACCACTTTGGCCCATTCGTAACAATCCTGCATATTTTGAGCTTAGTCCAGGAGTTGGGTATATTTGACATGTACATATAAAAATCTAAATATGAATACAGAAATAGTTACTACGCACATGGAATGATCGGAAATTTTGATGTGTCATTTGTTATCCAACAGTCCACATGATGATTAATGGCCGATAGGAGCGAATGCAAAGGAAAACTAAGATAAATCAATAAATAAATGATACACCGAGTTTTGAACTACTGTAGCATCAATGCTTCAGAACAAAATTAGGATGCTAATTCATATCGATCAATATAGCCAGTTGGATCAGCTCGACTAGGAATATGATTAACGAAAGCCGTTATGGCCTTAGTTCGGTTTGAGGTTGTTTAGTTGAGCGTTTAGATTTGGGTCATGAACTTTGGATGATCTGATCATACTCGAGCTGAGAGATGATGTAATGTGCTTTAGGTTGTAGTAATCAACTTACGAGGGGTGTTGAATTACGAATGGAGATTCTTAAAGAAGAATAAACATATTTTGGATAATTTTTAAATATCTTCTCGAATTTAGTGAGATCTCAAGGAGTTCATAAAACTTGGATAAAAAGTAATTGATCTATATAAATAAAGTAAAAAAGTATGCAAACACTAAATCAAAATATTATTATTCTCGCACACGAACACATAGAGTTGCTTTTGACATATGTAAATTGGCTTAGACCATCTCTATTCCTTTACTACTCTAGTATAGAGTTTACTCTATTCTAGAGTAACTTTCATTTCCAGTCGTTCGCGCTAGAGCTGTAAACGAATCGAACGTTCGCGAACAAAAGCTCGTTCGAGCTCGTTCATGTTCGACAAATACTCGTTCGTTTGTTAATTGAGCCGAGTTCGAACAGAAAATTAGTCTCGTTTAATAATCGAACGAACACAAGCTCATTCAGAAACGTTCGATAATGTTCATGACCATATATTTTTTTATATAATTACATAGTACCTTTAATAAAAAATCTAAAATCTAAAAATATTTTTATTTTATTTTTTTATTTTCGAGTTCGAACAAACAAATTCGAGTTAATCAAACATATTTAAAAAGTTTATGTATTAAATTATTCGAACACGAACGAACTCGAACTTTGACGAACAATTAAACGAACGAGCTCGAACACTAATTTTAACTCGAGAAATAAACGAACTAACATGAACACTGTTCGAACGTAAACGAACACGAGCTCGAACACCCCAAGCTCGGTCCGGTTCAGTTCGTTTGCAGCATTAGACTTCTCGTTACATTTTACTCTACATGAAATAAATTAGTACAAAATAAAATTTAAATACAACTATAAAATTCCAATCTTAAATTATATAACAAAATAAATATTTTATCAAAATATTATTTAGAAATAAAAATCAATTAAAAAACTAAAATTTGAAGAAAAAAAATGTGGCGTGGTGAATAGTACCGCGCTACATGTAGCGCAATATTGTTCATATTTTTAAAGTAGTGCGAAAATGTAGCGCAACATTGGAGCGAGTTTTTTCACTACTCTGGAGAAGAAGCTCTTAAGCATCGAAGGAATTCTCTCTGCTCTACAGATTTTTTTAAGCTGAAGAGTGAATCACGTACATAAGAAAGACTACTTTACAAATATAATGTGAACATTGTTTTAAATTTTTTGACATAATTAGCTCTAATAATTGATGATTGGCCTTTTATGTGTAAAAAAAATTGTGCCAAAGAAATAGGCACATAATTATAAACATCTTTATGCGCATCCATTATGGTCGCTGGTGTGGTTTCATGTTCATCACCACACAACTGGAAATTTCGTCCAATTGAAGAAGCTAATTCTGAATTTTTCCCACTTGAACCAGAAAGCTAATTACATATCACCTACCAAGTTTACTCGCAATTAATATTTGTTAAATTAATTTCTCTTTGTACGATGATGAGTTATAATGCACTAGAAATTGGATATTCATGTTTGTCTGTGACAAAAAAAGGTAAAATACCATTATTTTCTTTTTTTATATTGGAATTTTCAAATTATTTTATGAGATGAAGGTCGAAATAAATGCTCAAACTAACAGTAGGACAGGACAGTAAATTCAGTAATGCAACTTTAAATGTTGATATGAAGCATCGCAAGCATGGCAGCTGTATCATTAAATAATACTATGGGAAAGGCCAAGAAATTAAATAATATATGAATTTTTCTAATTTTACTAGGAACAAAAATACCGCATTCTTTCACAGAACAATTTTTTTTGTGAGCAACTTTAATCATTAGACGGACGGACCAATTATAATATTTAAACAAAAATGCATACTAAATACCATTAAATGTGATACTTCTATTGACATTTTCTAACGAAAATATGCACACATTTATTAAAATAAAAAAATGTGTGGCCTAATGTTATGCCAACCTAGTACAAGATAATATACACCTAATCTTCACAACCCATTTATTTTTGAAGCAACAATATTTTGGAAATATGACAAATTTGGTAGCTCAAAGATAATTTGGGTTATTAGCTACCTAGACTCACTGGTTGCAAAACTGCAGATTTCAAAATTCAAGACTATATAACCAAAACAGAACACCATTCGGGAGAAACAAAAAAAATCAGGAAGCAACTTAGATTTGCTCAAAGTTGATATTTGAAGAAACTTAAAAAGAAGCATATATATAAAACCTTATTCACAAACACCGTTCTTTTTTTGGTAAAATCTCCTTCAAAATGATTTCCTTTTTTCATACATACACATTATCTTGGTCTTCCCTCTATCCAAACTTTCTAATCTCCCTATTTTGCTCCCTAATCACTAAACTAAAACATTATCCAAACAACAAAAGCTGGGTTTACATTTCCTCCTCCACTCTCATGTTCCATTTCGTGTTCCATTTCATTAGATGATTGACACGTGTACAAACATAGCATCATCATTTACACGTGTCATTCATCCAACAGAATGGAACACGAAATGAAAGTGGAGCAGGAAATCTCATTCCAAACCCTAAACAATAACGACATCAGTCGAAGAAGGGTCGGACGAGTGATGAACCACCTTGCTCGGCCGCCCCATAATCCACAACAACGTCCTCCTTGCAAACGACGACCTCACGTTCGCCTCCGAATCCAAACTCTCCCCATCTTCGCTCCCCCACCGATTGTTGTTAACCGGAAACCGAAACGAAAACGCCCGTCTCGACGATAACTCCTCCCTCCTCCCGGACGACCTCATCCAAATCTTCGAAACCGAGAAGCTCTCCTTCTTATTAGCCACCGATGATGACAATTTACTATTATACCCCTCACCGCCAAATTCAAAACTATTCATCTTCTCTCCGCTCTCGACTCCTCCCTTTACGAACTCCCTCCATGACGAGCCGAATCCTCCGCCGCCGCCATCAAATTCCGAGATCGCCGGCCGGTGGCCCGGAGTTAGGGGCATTGGCGTCTTTTTCCACGGCGTAGTCCTTATGGGTACGCGTAGCGACGAGCTCTCGTCCATTACGTACGCGAACGAGCCCATCGAGAAGCATCGTCTCGGCCCCGCATCGTTATCGTGGCCGTTGCTCCCTTCGCCGATAATGTTTCGAAACTTGCCGAGCTTGACCGGCAAGACTTTTCCGGCGGGAAATTTCCGATTCTCGTCGTTGTCCTTGGATTGAATTTGAATCTCGCCCGATTTTTGGTCGGTGGATTGGGAGGAGCTTGCTTGATTGTGGTGGTCGGAGGGGAGGAAATCGCGGGAGCTGTGGGCGCGGGATTCGAGGAGGAGGAGGACAGGGGAGCGGGCGGAGGCGGCGGCGGCGGCGGAGGGGAAGTCGGGGAGGAGAGAGGAGCGGCAGAGGGGACAGGTGGAGTGGGAGAGGAGCCACGTGTCGATGCAGGTGACGTGGAAGGCGTGGCTGCATTTGGGGAGGAGGCGGAGGTGGTGGTCGGGGTCGAATTCGGAGAGGCAGACGGCGCAGTCGAAAGGGTCCTTGACGCCGATGATGGAGTTGTAGGGGAAGATGGGGAGGGAGTCGATGAAAGACTGGTCAACGCCGCCGTCGTGGAGGTGGAAGAGCTGCTGGAGCTGGCCCTCCAGGGCGGTCACGGGGTCGGAGGAGCTCCGGTCGCGGCGGAGGGGGGGAGGGGGGCGGAGGAGGAAACGGACGAGGAGGTGGAGGACGCCGGAGATGAAGAAGATGACGGCCAGGATGATTATGATGAGGAGCATACTGGGGCTCACGCGGTTGTTCAGGTCAAAGCCGCGCGGGGACGACGACGGCGGCGGGAGAAAGGGGAGGTACGGCGGAGGGAGGGAATGAGAATCTGCTCCGCTCGTCTCCATTTTTTTTAATGTTTTTGTTTTGAAATTTGGAAGTNATTTTGAATATGGGTGCAATAAATATTGCACCAGCAGAGACCCATTATTATTGGATCTGAAGAAAAATAATGTCATTAGCCCCAAAAGATGGCACTCATATCTAATGACAGCCTATTAAATTAGCTTCTTCTTTTTTTTAAAAAAAAAAAAACCAATGAATAAATAAATTGGAGAGATTATCAAATTGCCCAATTTTGTTACTATATGATTCCCATGAAATGCAGTCCTTGGAGTTGACTTGGATGAAACACAATTTTCATTAGCACCAATGCACAAACTCGAGTCTCCTAAATTAAATAAAAAAGGGATTAATGGAGGTAATTATTGCTATAATTATTTTGGGAAAATGTGTAATGTTATTGTTTAATACTTTCATTAATAATTAATCTCAGGGTGTCACATGGGATTAGTGAACTGTAATCTCATCTGCTCACATTCTAATTCCAATAAGTTTCCATTCCATTCCCTTTTTCTACTTTCTAGTACTCAGTTCAACGGTAGACCCTTCTGTGTAAAAGACAAAATTACACCTCATACTGAAAGTCAAAGCTTAGGTGGAACTTTTTTGATTTTTTATTTTAAGTTGAAAAATGGGAAAAGAAAAAATATGGGGTCAATGTGGGGAGTTACTGTGGTGGGGCCCACAAACTTGAAGTGAAACAATTTTTGTTATTTATATTTTTACTTTGACATGAATGAATATATCCAAAATCTATGTGTGGCTTAAGATTAGTATATCATATTTANAAAAAAAATCTTAACAAGTGCCTGTCACATATATTAATGTGGGAACAGAGGATATATGAGCAAATCCAGTGATTAGATTTTTTTTTATTTCTATTTGCTTAGTCATCATATATATAATTTAAACACAAATAATATTAACATATTTTTACATAAAAAATATTTATTTATCCTTTTTTTCCTCCATAAATTACACCAACCCAATTAAAAATTGAAAAAAAATTATTATTATTATATATTTAATATAAATATTATTAAGTTATATTTATTCACAATATCAAATATATTTTACTTTTTTAAAAGTATATTGTGTTACTTTTTTCTGTTTCATTTATAAAAAGTAGATAAAAATTTTTACAATATTCCCTTTGCTTTATGGCATCAAAATTGTGCGTGCCGTCTAAAGAAAAGTCAGCCATAGAAAGCGGGAAAGAGAGGGAACTTCTCTTACCTGTCACCTTCAACTGCATAGTTTGTCCTAATATTTATATTTTTAAATAAAAAAAAATGAGCATTGTGATATTTTTGAACAAAACAAACACATTTTTTATTCATTTAGTTCTCAACATTTTTCCACTTGTTGAAGATAAATATTTTTAGGTGCTGAAAAATGAAAGCATGCATGGGGCTTCATAGTAAATGAGAAAGCATAAATAATTTGTTAAGATATTATATTAATTGTATCATAAAAAATCGGTTAGATTATGTAGATAGAAAAATATAATACTAATTAGTTTGTTAGAAATGTGATAATGAAAACTAAGATAAAATGAAATTTACCCAAAAAAATTGTTTGGAATCTTTTCCTTTAAATGTTTGAATTTACAAATTTAATACCGAAATTCTGTTATATCACATAAGAAAAAAAATAAATAATAGACGTTTATTAATATATTAAAATATGTAATTTTGAATTTCATATAAAGTAAAAGGTATGCTTACAAATTTATTTTTAAAATAAAAGTTATGACAAACATTTATTGATTCTCTTTCAAATATATTAATAAAATAAAAATATAAATCTAAACAAATTTTGAAACAACCAAAAAAATCGGATTGATTGACATAAAAAAAGGAAGTGAAATCGGATTTGAATGCTAAAATCGGAACACCTTACCAAATTGAATGCTAAAAGATTCGATTTGATTGGTTACCTAATTGCATGGGCTGAAAAAATTCAAAAAAAAATTTTACGAATTGAAAAAGCGGGAAAAACACTATATTGAAGCGGGAAAACGAAATAATTTTTTTCGGATTGTTCAAATAATTTTTCTTCTCCGTATTATATAGTAATAGATATTTATATTTTTAAATAAAAAAAATGAGCATTGTGATATTTTTGAACAAAACAAACACATTTTTTATTCATTTAGTTCTCAACATTTTTCCACTTGTTGAAGATAAATTTTTTAGGTGCTGAAAAATGAAAGCATGCATGGGGCTTCATAGTAAATGAGAAAGCATAAATAAATAATAAAATAAATGGAGCTCACCTTCCAAACCTGTAGATTGCTGAAAGCTAAAATAACCTTGCCCAGTTTACACACTATTCACTGAATACGGTTCATAAATGCACATTCATGACCATATGTACATTTATTTTATAATATTCATTGTACACTAGTAAATTTTTAACCTTTCTTTAATTGAATTATTATGGTCCTTCTAATGATTTATATCTATTTCTTTTGTTTATATTTGTCATAATTCTTGTTGCCCAATAATTTCCTAAGATTAGGAATAGCCATGTCCTAAAAGCAACATGAGATGGTCCATAATCAAGTTCATGCACGACACGATTTTAAAATCAACAGTTATTAAAATTGATGGTATAACCACCACAATCAATTTATTGCCATTAATTTGGGTTTTCTCTTTCATTATTTGATTTGTTACTCTCATCCACATTATGTTTGACATGCTCTTAATTACTTCAATAGACTACTAAGAAAATAAAATGAAACTTATGGACCTCCCTTTCTTTCTATCTTTCCTAATAAATAATAATTTTACTTGGACTTCAATGAAATTCATAACATTTCAATGACAAAATAAACAAAAAAAAATCTAACGGGCCTTTCAGTGTCATCAATTCCGTGGGAAAATTTCAATGAATAATCCAATTTTGCAAATACCAATACATTTCATTGTGATCAAATGTGCGTTGAAGTTTCAGTTGGAATTTGAGAATTTCAAAAAGTACTTTTTCATCGGCTTATTATTGTAGAAATTTTTATTGGATTTTTTGTCTCTCAATAATTTCAGCAATTAGAATAATCCCGTTGAAATAGTTAGAATCTAACATAAATTTAGATGGAAAATCAATTCAAACACAATATTCCCATTAAAACTTCTGGTGGCATTCTCCAACATAAGGTATAGTATTGAAATATTCATTATAATTATTGTTGGAATTTTGTTAAAATATATAATTGTTGAAATTTATTGTTGCAATTTGATAATTTTCTAGCAGTTTTTATTCTTTTACTAATATTATTGCACAAGAGAATTGAACTGATGAAACATATCCTACATATCTCGGGTTTTAGTTGTCCATTTTGCAAGCACATCATTTCCAATGTTCACCACCAAACAAAACTTTGGGGACTCTTATCATTACACACCTTAGCATGCTCTAAGGATTGTGCTTTATGAGTATGACCCATAACTTTTTGTGATAATACAAATTTATCATTTATAACACGTATTAATCGATAGCATTTCCAATTTTGTCACATTATATTGTATTCATGAATTTAATATATTGTCGTCACAAAAATAGGTTGCCATTGAAACTCCGAAAGTCAATGGTGTGGTGCACGAAATTAATTCTTTCCTCATTAAACTATACTCAATTAACAGTAACTTTTTAGAAATTAGCTGTTAATTACTATAAAAAGGAAGGAAAATTTTAAAGAAAAGAAAAACGAGGACACCTCGAAAGATTTCACGTTCTTGACTTTTTGTAATTTAGTTGAAGTTAGTGAAAGTCTGAAAGGTGCACGACCTGTTTGGATGTCATGCTTTTGTCCTTTAGTGTTTCTATTTTCCATCCACAAAAGCTCACTTTTCAGGTGAATTTGATTCTTTGAAGATCCAAATGCAGATAACCAAAAATTTAAGAATAAAATTAAACAGTAAACGCCGAAACTAAGAGATATATATTGCAATTTGGAAGATTTAGGACAAGGAAATATAGCTCGTGTGGGGGCGTATTGGTCGAAGTTAATTAGAAGTCTCTATCCTGGTTTCAATCCTTTAATATTAAAATGATTCAATCCCAATTCAATTATATCACCTTCTAACATCAATATAGATCACAAATAATGTAGTTAGATTGTCTAATAATTGAATTGATTTATTATTTTATTAAATGAAAATAAATATTTGATGCTATGAAAGCTTAAACAGAACTTTGAGTTCACTATCAGTAATAAGTATAGTTTACCAGCTCGATAGTGAACTCAGCTAATCAGTAATAAGTCTGGTTTACCAGCTCGATAGTAATTCAGAATTTGATTTATTTACATCTACAATCGACTGAATCGCAAAAAATGTTGATTTGTGAGATACATAACTAACAGCTAATAAATCTGCACATAACTCAACAAATTATTTAACAGCTAATAAATCTGCACATAACTCAACAAATTATTTTAACGGCAAAATCTGTCTAACACCCCCTCTAGCTTATATATATGCAAGTGCATCAAGTATTTTACTAAAATTAATATATTCAATATTACAAATAGAAAGAGATAAAATCGCATTCTTGTCTATGTTAATGTCACGATCACCTTATCACACGTTTATATTCAATCTTTTAAAAATAATATGTACAAAATGTATTCTTTGATCTATGTCAATTATCATAATCACCTCATCACACATTATGATATAATGATTTGATGATTATAGAACCAATCAATCAAAACACCACAAGACATATAAATAAAAATCAGTAGTCACGAGGAGGGAAAAAAGTAACAAAACCATGTCCCATTTCCTGCAGATAAATGTCATCATCAATATTTGCAACAAAGTAAAAGAATGCAAACATGAAAGCTACATTAAGGTTAAAAAACGACAAGGCCCAAGAGCACTCCAATACATGCTCCAAAAATAGTGCCCATTTTACAATTTGCCTGGGTTTAATCGTTCGTGATTATAACCCGTTGACCTTTCCAGGATTTTTTATTATAATTATTTTTGCAATTTATTATTATTACTTTATATTTTCTTGTATACTTCAATTCATTAATATGTTCACATCTTCAAGANCAATATCTTTTTTCTTTAATTTTTTTTCTCCAAGTGGTGAAATTTCCAGATATTTGGCCTTGTTTTGTGTCATCGTACGTGGTATGGAATTTAAATAATTTTTATTAATATGTCAACAAGATGGTTTAGTAATAGAATCAATGGTTAAAAATATTTTATGGGCACGAGCTACATAGATGTTCATTTCTCTTGGTAAAATTGTGAGAACAAATAAAAATAAAAATGGCTATAATATATACTTTATATATCAAACATGAAAGTTGTGAATTGTATTCTCCATAGAACACATTTAATATTTCAGTTCACAATTTGAAAATCGAATAATTTTCCAATCATATAGAGGCATGCAAGTTACTACTTTGGAACTGTTTTTTTCCATATCTATCCCAGAGTAGACACTCGTAAGGCGCGTTTGTGTTACGCAGAACTTTTATTTAAACAATTTTACATTTTCAACATATATGTACGCTTTTAAATGAAAATGTCATAATCTGAAAATAACATAAATAAAAATATTATATCCAGCCAATAGTGCATGGTTGCGTTTTGCTTATAAATTATGACTGATTTGAAAATTCGCATCCACATTGCTAGCACCATATAATACATAGACATACAAAATGATGTGTGTGAACCATTATATCAATGTAGAAAAATAGAAAATGAGTATTTATGTGTGATTAATGCTCTATTTTATTTTCCAGTGAACTAACTAAAAATTTTACTTCTGGAAAAAATAAAATGAAACATGCAACATAAATTAATGTAACGTTTTTTCTTTAGTCGTGGGTGACGCTAACTACTGCGTAGTGAGTGTGAGTTGTAAAATCCACTTGCAATGATCGTCGCATTCACATATATGCAAATGATATTTGTGGGCTACAATATAATAAGCTAATCTGTTTTTCATGAGGTTGCTAAAGCAGTCAAACTGTCCACACAATTCGTTATTTATGTTTTAGATCGTGATTTTATATATATTCTTCATTCATCATTAACCAGCCACTAACAACTCTTGACTATGTAAGCTGATATATTATCATGAAAAAAAAAAAAACTCATGAGCTGTCCTCGTATTTTCATTGTTCCGCATTTTTGACTAATTATTGTTCACACGATTGTGAAGAAAATACAATAATCAAACCAAACTGAATTTATTTGAAGTAAATAAATTTAAATTTAATTACACTCGCGTAACATTAGAGGCTGATGTGGCACACAGTTTTTAAACTCGGCCAGGAATCGACCCGAGCAAATCTTATGTGACTTTCAACTGCCGAGTCATCTGGTCAATTGTTGTACCTGATAAATAATTTTAAATTTTAAAATTATATATGTAGTATATTTTTGTATCATATAAGATTAATAGAAAGAAATATTTTATATATAAATTCGTATATCAAAGTGTTACTAATATTGTATCATATAATATAATAAATATTCATATGTATATATAGTTGTTCAAAATAAAAAATATTTTTATTTTTATTTAAAAAAAAAGAAAATAATAAAAAAATAGGGATCAGGTCACTTAAATGCCTACAATGGATCCCTCCACATGCCCACAGAACTTTTCCTAAGAAAACAAATTGCTCGTAATGCACCTACAGCGGATTTAAGGAAAGTCATGTTTCTATGTGACACAAAACTTTTATATATTGCCTACAGTTTATCCCTTCGACGCATCTTGTTCCGAGTCCAAATCTTTTTCATCTGTGTTCCACCCCCCACCCTCATACTAAAATTATACAAAAAAGAGAATAATATTATATCGAAAATATATAAATAAGGTATTTTAGTGTATTCCAAAAAAATATAAATAATGTATTTCAGTGTATTTCTAGCAAGTTTGACAGTAGAAACATCTTAAATAAAATTATTTAAGAGTAAATGTTAATTGAAATAATTTATCATCCTAGATGAAATAACTATTTTTGGATCATCCAACAGTAAATGTTGATTGGAATAATTTCATCAAAAAGTTGCTCGTAATGCACCTACCAGTGGGCAATATATAAAATAGAAAATAATTTGATGGGCAAAACCAAAAAAACACGAAATATAATGAGGAAAATATTATGTCCAGTTGCATACACCATCCTTAATAGTTTACCTACTCCCAGAGGAGGCGAGTTAATACATCTATCAACCGAATCTGCAATCAATAAACATGACATACATTGGTGTTAAAAATTCACCGTTTAAACGAATTAATATATCAGCTTTTTCTTTTTATTTTCATACAATACACAATGAGTTAAGAGATCAGTGCAAAGATTCACATTTCAAATTGCCAAAAACCTATTTAAACCAAAAGGCACAACACGCAATTTATCTTGCCTACACACAGCCACAGCCCAGAGTACTTGGTTAACCTAAACGGCATAAGCAACCAAAACTTGGGAGAAGTCAATCCTCTACAGCTATAAAGTAATGTCGGCAAATGAACTGATTATGGCCATAAATTTAAGTCGAACAAATAAAAACCAGTGCATATCAAAATGAAATATTCTCAAACAAAGTCTGAACGAGTAGAAACAAATTAAAACCACTACACTTCAAAGTGCCATATTCTCCATGAAATGTAAGTACTAGTTCAAATAAAACAAACAAGATCCTGATAAATCCAAAACAGAGTAACATTTGAACTCCTGGAGACAACATTAAGTTCATCCTTGCACAGGCCCTGAAATGAACGCTCTTCCGGGTTTCCTATCGGCCAAAGGCCCATGACATCCAAGAAGCTGGAGCATAAAAAAAATGTAATGTCATTGAGTTTATACTTAAGTATAGAGGAATATTAAAAAGAAATATGCTTAGGACTGCAGATGGCAATGGGTAAAAACTCTTTGACTCGTTTAAACAAAATGGACTACCAAAATCAAGTGGGAAAAAAGAATTTTGCTGAGAAGACAAACCTTAGCATTCACACCATCAGAAACAATCCTATTTTCAGATTTCCATTTCAGATAATCAGTGCGGTTGTATTTGGTGAAACCCCTGAAAAAAATAACAACCCAAAAACATCAGCAACAAGAATCAGTACAGAAACTCAAACTCAAATTTCATAAAACATCAGCAACAAGAATCAGTACAGAAACTCAAACTCAAATTTCATACACTTCTCTTATTTCTGACACAAAAGCATCAAGTAAAATATTATCCAATCAAATGGCAACTGACCAACGCACCAAATTAATTCAAATTACCCCACACCAAATGATGAAAAAAAAGAAAAAAATCACGAAAAAAACAATTCAAATGCCGAATCACCAACGTGCCGATTAAAGAACGAATACCATCAGAAAAAACAGGCCACATAAAAGTGAAACAAGCGTATTGAACAAACACAATACACTTTTAGTTATTCGATAAACAAACAATAGAGCTGAAAGAACCAATACCATTTCCTGCTAACGATGATCTTCTGGCGACCAGGAAACTTGAATTTTGCACGGCGCAAGGCCTCCTGAGCATGGTGGCTATTCCCATCCTTGCAGCGAACAGACAAGAGGACCTGACCAATGGCCACACGAGCACAAGTCCCCTGTGGCTTTCCAAAAGCGCCCCTCATGCCAGTCTGGAGCCTATCAGCTCCAGCACACGAGAGCATCTTGTTGATGCGCAAAACATGAAAAGGGTGAACGCGTACCCTCAGGTGGAACGTGTCCTTTCCGGAAAACTTGGTCATGTACTTGTTGCAAGCTATACGGGAAGCTTCCAAAGCCTCGCTCGAGACATTTTCCTTCTCCCAACTGACTAAGTGAACACAGAAGGGGAACTCATCGACCCCCTTCTTCTTCATGCCCACATCATAAATCCGGATCTTTGGATCAGGCACACCACGGCAATACCGTGATTTCGGGTAAGGTTTGTTCTTGATTTGACGGTAGCACCTAGCAGGTCCTGGGGAATAAATAGTAGTAGACCATATTAACATAAATTGAATTAACACATTAAAAATCAAGATATTTAGAAAGAAGGAAACGAAAAGGCTACAGAAACTTTGAAAATCAATTTCATGGTTTCATCAGCATTAATGAATAGCAATACTTAGAAATACACGCACAAACAAGCCAGCAAAGAAGCAGATTTTGTCTCGATTGATAGAACAGATGCTACTATTCAATGTTATGACCCAACCCCGTATCATCTCATCCATTTTCCAAATGTAATATATACAGAATTCTCGGGTAAAAGATTTTCACATCGAGCCCCAAACATTTACAACAATCTTTCTAGCTCTTGAATTTGACAGACTCAACGGTGATAACCAATAATCTATAACATATTTTCTTTCTACACTAATATCAATTCAACGACAACAAAAGCTTACAGATTAGCTCATGAACAAAATATCATATATCTGACTAAATGAAAAGAAGCTCACGAATCTGGCTAACCAATAAAAATAACATAGCACAAATTCTGAAATGAATTAACTCAAAACGATGTGAACAAAAATTCAAAATCAAATAATACGATCCTGATTAAACTTTTGCTACGTCCTCAATCATATAATCATCAAACAGATATTGATCATACATGATAAAAAAGCTAAGAAAGAAAGGCTTACTTCTCCCCATGGCAGCTTCTTTCCAGAGTCTTTTCGGCTGATGATCAACCTCCTCGTATAAGCTAACCCTAGCTGCGCGAATGGGTCGGCATATATACACAACAAAATTCGGAAGGTATGTTATGGGCCCAGAATATTGTGGGCTGCATTGACTATTCTCTGGCCAATTATGAAGAATTGGCTTACTAACTTCTTGGATTTATACTATAGAATTGGCATTGGGCTTGTTGTTTTTCATGGTTCTAGGCCCAATCACTGTTTTTAGTAGTTTTGAGTCTTTTTGACTATTCTCGTGAGTAGAAGAGCGTTTTCCACTGGCTCTTTCCACTAGCTTCTTAATAAATACTAGTACGAATCCCGTGCGATGCACGAATAGAGATACGCACTAATATTTATAAATTAATATGCTCATTAAATTATATTTATAAATTATAAATATGGAATAATATGTAATATAATTTATCTATATTAACTTATTATAAATGTTATATGAAATTTAAATTGTGTAAAGTTACATAAACTTTGTATATTTAAAATTAGTACGCAACTCGTACGGTGCACATAACTTATAATAAATTCCATTATATTCATTTGAAAAAAGTGTGATTTTAAAAGTTTTATACAAAAATTCGATTTGATTACAATGTGATTCCACAAAATAATTTTGGTAAACTTTTATCCTATATTTAAAAATCTATGTGAATAATAAGTACAATTATAAAACTTATATTGTTTGATTAACTAACATGAATTTATTTTTCGTTAAGCTATCCAAATCAAAAAATTGAAGTAAATAAGTAATTTATTAATTATAAATAATTGACTATTCCATTTACGTCCAAGTTAATATTGACCCTTAAGTTATAAATATAACTAATGTATATTACTTTATAACTATTTGTACAAATTATTTTATCAATGTCACCTATTTTTTTCAAAATCACTATGCTAATTATACCAAACAACATTTTTCAGAACCGTCAATACTAATCATTGGTAAAAATAACTAACACGATCCGCTGGTCAAAACAACTATCACAATCCGCTAACCGCTAACATATAATTACCAAACAAGGCCATTGTGACGTGTGAATAATTTCTCTATGTTGTCTTAAATTAAAAATTATACAGTTAGGTACTATTATAACTTTCAACGTTTTATAACTAATCATTTCGAACAATATTCTAAGGGTAAAAAATATATCATAATGTAATTTTCTTTGTAATTTGTCTCTTGTAAATCTTTATATAAAATTGCACTTAACGTTATTATTGTTGAAGTTTGGATTGGACTCAAATCATGTTAGAGCACTCGCCTAGTGCAGATGTGGATAGGTGAAAGTAAGCTCGAGCCTTTAACTGACCAAACTCGGCTCGTTAATTAAATGAGACAATAATTGAGTTTGAGTTTGATTTTTTTATCAATATTAATGAACCGAGTTCGAGTCTTATAGAGCTGAACTATAATATAATAATTCTTATTTATGAGCCTTAACCAGTCTGAGTCGAGACTGACTTGTTACTAAACGAGCTTTCAACGAACTCAAGCTGGCTGATTCAACAAATGATTCTGAGTCAAACTTCAGGTTTAACGTATCAAGCTGAATTCATAAGCAACACATTTCAATGAACTACTCTACGTGGGGACTAGCAATATTCACAAGTTGGAAGATTTAAATCAAGAAAATACATGATTATTGAGCTTCTTTATGTTTGCACGATAAGTCTTTTATTTAACAGCAAGAGTTTATGTTGTTCTGCGGTCTTGAATGCCACCTTTGGGACATTGATTCTTGAGACTTTAATGATGAACAGATAATTAATTAGCAACATTGACATGAAGTATCAATCGGATTTTAATTAGTATAAGCAGAGAGCTCTTACTCCAAATGTTTAGATTATAATTAATATGGTTGCCACTCATTTTTTGTTTACTTTTTCCAAAGAAATTTGCCCTTGGTAAAAAGTGCATGCATTTTCTTTAATTGATGTTTGAGCAACCATAATCTCTCCCTCACTCACAAAGTTACAATTCTGAAGTAAACCATTGATGGTTAATTTGATTAATTAGCCATCTACCACACTGTCATTCCAAGGGTGATTTGAATAATTATTACAGTAGTCAACCAAACAATAGTACTAATCTTCTGAAACCAAACAAAGTAATAAATTTTAGAACATCAAATAACAGACTCAAGAATATTCTTGAATATGATACATTGGAGATAAAAGAAAAATGATAAAGGGAAAAAGATCTACTGTCTTCATAGAGAACAATATCATACACCATCAAACTTATAAACGCTAAGCTCAGGAGGAATAGATAAAAATAAAAAAGATGGGAGGTTTGAACGAGATAAAAGTAACAAACTAAACAAATAATACTACATCATTTAAAAAACAATGAAGTATATAAAAGAAAAGATCTTGCAAGGTCAAGAAAAAGAAATAATAAAAAAAAAAACTAAAGCTCAGTTTGGATAGCGCCAACATCAGCAAATCTCCCTTCCTCGATTCATCTTCGACAACCTCCGAAATCCTATCAGCAATTTGTTTTCCCATAACTTCTCCAGTGGAACAAAAGATGACTTTGTAACAAACGGCCCCATATTAAATGAAGAAAGTTTGAGTGACAGTGGTGAAGAAGAAGAGAAAGAAAAGACAAGCATGAATGGACTTAATAAATTTTGGAACATATATACTGTGTGAAGTGATGGGAACTTTGTTTTGTTTTTGATGGATGGACGTTACTTGCAGGCTTATATATAGAAGAGAAAACAAAAACGGGACCCCATAAAATATGTGGGAAATTGAAATAATAAAATGCTTTTCATATTGCACTATTAGTAAGTTGTACTATTGGTCCAATCGACAATAATTGACATTAACAAAATAATAACAAATACACTACGGCCCGGAACCGGGAAATGGCATGCTTAAATACAACAATAGCATAATTTTTTAATATCAAATGCAAAAAATCTATATAATAAATAAATAAGTACATTTACTAAATCTCAACTTCTCAATAAAATAAAAATAAGAATATAAATTCAAGTTTTATTTTTTTAAATCTATAATTAAATTCTCTTTATTTTATGCATATTATTAATATTCGTGATTGATATTCCTATTGGTGTTTTCTGATATTTTTTCCCGATATTTTCGATATAACTACAATATATAGAATTCTTGACATATAATAAGCAATTAATTTGTCTATTATATTAGAAATCATGTGATATTGAATAATATTACAGGTTGAACCAATGACGAAAAATTGAGTATTAGAAATCCTTTGATATTGAATAATGTTACATGATCTAACGGCGGAAAATTGATAGAAAAATTTGTTGCTTTTGTTGGGTGATGTAAAAAATTGGATTGATTGAGGTTGCAAACTAAAACAAAACCAAAAATAAAAAATAAAAAATTGAGTGTGGGTGAAAACTGAGGAAAAGCAGAATAAAAAGCAGATGGCAGTGAAAGTAATGTGACTGGACGAGGAAGTCTATACATCTCTCAGCCATCAAATTAAACTCTGCCAAATTAAAAACCAAATATCTTTTGCCTTCTCATCTACGTTATGTGCATGCGACTACACAGTGCACAGTACGCACACAGAGAAAGATAGAATTAGAAAGGTCATATTGGCACTCCATCTTAAATATTGCCTTTTTACAATTTCAACACAATTCTAGGTTTTGGTTGGTAGCAACTAGCCAAGTAGCGCAGTTAATGTGTGTACATATAGTAATATACTAATATGTTTCTTTGTTTAGAAATATATAAACAAGTCAAAATTATATGCATAGTATTTTTTTTTTTTATTTTTTTTTGGGTTATCTACTATACATTTTTTATTTTTTATTTGGAATAAGTTATCTAGTCTTTATGTTGATGGAGGACCTTTTTTAGGGGTATAAATTTACAATTTGTGTTCAGGTGAAAAGTCGTATCACATCATGTTTCCATTTGGATGGAATAATTGACATAGGATCCATGATTCAGTTTGTAAACAACATATTTTGGTTAGTTATATTTTTTGACTTTGTGTAGTCCTCTTTCTACATTAGGTAAATTAAATTTATTTTAGGATGAAATTAACTCGATGGATTTCCTTTTGGGAACTAAAAATGATATAATTTTAGAGTATATAAATCACGGTTGGCTCACGTTGAAAGGTGTATTCATTTTAAATTTTGAGGTGTTCGGATTGTTTAAAAGGAAAATATTGATGCAATCAATTTTATTTTTTCATTTAGAAAATTGGGTTATGGTTTATGCTAAGTTATATAAGCTTTTATTTATAAAATTGTTTAATATTTTAAACCACTGTAAAATTATATTTTATTTCAATGTTTGCTCCTCCACTATATTTGCTTGTCTGCTGCTACTTGTCCGGGATCATGCGACTCAACTCATCACAATCACATCTTTATTTAGTTTTATCAACCAACTCATTAAAATTACATCTATTAAAATAAATTTCCCGTCGAAACCTTTCACTTTCATGAAGGATATATTTTTTAAAAGTTTTGAATCCACAGTTTATTAATCGAATATCCAGGTTTTATAAAAAATAATTTTTTTAATCATAAATGTAAATACTTCAATTTTAAAAGCGATCTTGCAACTTATATTGAAAATTAGCTAGAATATTATAGATGTTTTTAGATATTTTTTCAATAAATAGCATATAAAATTGTAGGTGTTTAAAAAAAGAATAAATAAATTTAATTGTATTTACATTTTTTTGACATTTATCTTAGTTTTTTTATCCATGTTAAAGATGTTGAGAAATTTCCATACAACTCAAACATTCGTCCTTAATTTTCATGATATATAGCTAGGCCCGACTTATTGGGGAGGCAGCCTAGGCCCATGTCTAGGGCCTCCCCATATATTTAGGGCCTCCCATATATTTGGGGCTCCATTTTTTTTTAAATATTATGTATTTATGATGAGTTTGGTCCATTATACAAATAAATGGGTTAATTAATGAATGAGTTAATGACAAAATATATACTTTGTGTAGAAATTTGAGGCCCAAAATATTTTATTTGTTTTCTTATGATGTCCGGTTAGAACAATTTTGTGAGAATAAATATTTTTTGCAGTGATATAATTTTTATTTTATTCTCCTTGTTGTTCTAATGACTGCTTGAATGTAAATTCTTAAAGATTTTTGTAACTCATAGATAATTTATCAATTCCAAGGTATAGAAAAATAAGAAAAATTATTTTTTTTTTCAATTATTTATATATTTATTTAATAGTCTTTTTTAATTATGTTTTTTCTTCTATGATTCTATCTGCAAATAGCCTAATTACCACGCAAGTTCAAATTGAGAAATTTGAAAATGACAAACTTGTCTACGGCCTCTAAATTTCTAGAGACGGCGCCCTGCATATAGCGGTAATTTTATTTTAAGAAATTAATAGCGGTTATTTTTAGTTGAAATTTATATGATCTAAACACGTAACTTAACATTTATCCGTACGACACGCGTGATATAAGACTAGTATTAATTGTAAATTATAAACTGAATAATTCGTAATTGTTAAGAGCTTTTATTACAATCTCAGTTGAATTTCTCATTTTAAGACTAATTAATACGCCTTGGGCCTTCCTTATTTGGTCACACTGTATAATTGTGTTCCTACCAAAAAAAAAAAAAAATTCATACATACACAATATTTGCTACTATACTAAACTTGATCACTCATCAATCCGTCCAACTTTCGTATTGACTCCTGAGCGACCAAATCAGGCAGTGTTGTCATAATTCTCATTGAAATAAATGCTGTTTCAGTCGGTGCCGTAAATCCCTTTAATTTCTTCTGACATTAATTTTCAACGACAACAACACTTCATATTTACAGCGTTGTAGAAAGTGATGAAAAATCGATCAACCTGAATTTCTTCTGCTCTAATGAACAATTCCATTGACCATTTCACCTTCACTTCACAGTAATTTGTAGTACAATTTGCCCACTGAATAATATAACACAATTTTCAATTTTAATGTTATAATATAATTAGTTATTATAATCATTATTATTATTTTGGATTATTATTATATAAATTATTTATTTTTAGCAGAACGATGGAACTAAACTAATGTAATATGTTGTGGGTGAACTGTAACGTGTGAATTAGATTAGTTATGTACTTGTTGTCGGTGGTTAGTGATTTCGAATCAAACAAATAACCCATGTGATATAAAATGTGTAAAACCTAATTTTATCTCATACCATACTCATTTTCTCTCTCGTTAATGGGCTCAGGTGTAACCACGTACGTACCCTAACAACGAAGGTTTGTTTGGATTGAATATCCTAAGTTTAAAAATAAACTGGATATTTTATTTCACTTGAAAGTCGGGATAACATCAATCACACCAATGATTCTCCCTTTTTAAGAATAGTAGGTTGATTAAATTAAATCTATATTTATTATTCAAAAATAATAATTGAATAATGTGTGTGAGTCATGAATTACACGAGAAACATATGAATTGGAGTGTATGGTTCAATTCTTACAACTGAACTAAAAACAGAAAAAAGATCACAAACTGAAAGCAGAAAGATTAAAATCGAGGCAAGTAAAATTCTTTCTACAAGAAAAATACGCCATGTATAATGCTAACCGAAAGCAGAAAAGAAAACAAGATCACAAACTGAAAGCAGAAAAATTTAAATCGAGGCAAGTAAAACTCTTTCTACAAGAAAAATATGACATGTATAATGCTAACTGAAAGCAGAAAGATTAAAATCGACGCAAGTAAAACTCTTTTTGCAAGACAAATACGCCCTATATAATACTAACGAGTCTGTGTGTATTGTCCTCCAAAATACAACGACTAGCGGATTGGAAGTTGTAAACTTGTAGCACATCGAACTTTAAAAATTTTGTATCCAAGCATGTGGATTGGATGCTAATAAAACAAAAAAAAAAAAAATCATAACTTAAATTTAACTCAACTTTAATTTAATACATTATTCTCAATATTATCAATATAATTAAATAATATCACTCAATCATCCTTACACATCACATCAATTCAATTCACTATTCATCTACTCATATAAACATAATTTTAACTACCTATAATTTCTAATCAATCAATTTTACATCAAATAGACTTTAATTATTATTTATTAAATGTTATTTTAATACAAACGTGCCAGAACCATGATTTTTGCTTCTTTATCTTTTTGCTCCAATCTCTTCCTTTTGTTTTGAGCCCTTTTTGTGTTTCTCTTACCATTGGTTCTCTTGGGTTTTATCTCTAGTCTATCCCAACTTGCTTGGGACTAAAAGGCTATGTTGTTGTTGTTGTTTGCTTAAAATCCTACCAAACCTAATTCAACAACTTTTTTAAAATTAACTATGAGTTACTAAAAAAAAGCAATCAAAATACAAATCAAATCTATCTATATACAATAAATGACACTTCATATTACAATTTTTTCTTCTAATTACTCTACAAGGCTTAAAAATGTAATTATGTCACTTGAATTTTTCTAAAGAATAAACAAATAAAATAGATCTTCAACAATGTTATGGAGCTCCTTTTTGCTGCTAAGAGTTTGAAGTTTAGCTTTGAGATCAATAGGTTGGATATTGCCATTAGCTAGCTTGTAAACTCTAATAGGGTTGTTTTGTTGTAGATATTGGATTTGCATTAGCTGGGATTGTATTTGCGAGGATAGGCTTTTGTTGGTCAGTTTACCCTCGGATTGTACAAATGATATTATCTTTTGTAGAGAATATACCTTCGATTGTTTCGAAAAAAAAAAAATTATATAATTAATGATTAAATTAGGATAAATAAAAATTTACCTGACAATTTGAAATAAAAAAATGCCAAAATAACCCGCCATCGACGTAACCTTGACTCTATTTCGGGTCAACTGATGTTACCAAACGTTTTGAGTGGTGGAGGGGAAAAGCAGAGATGGCTATCCAAATCCAATCGCCATCACCACCACCATTTCCTCGTCCGCAAGCTGGCCGCCGCTTTCACTCCGAGCTCGCTCACGCCGTCGCCGGATTCCCTTTCCTCCTCCGCCGTCGGCCTGGCCTCCGCCCGCCCGGTCCCTATTGCCAATTGTCGGACCACCCGACGGCCCCTCAATTGCGAATCCTGCCGAGGACAGGTGGAATTGACAGGTCGTTGCTGTCAGTGTCGGAGACGAGCTTCGAGGCGGAGCTGTGGGCCGCCGCGCGCCTCCGTGTCCGGACCTTCTACGACTTCAATAAGCAGACTTACGGCATCGAGGTGATTGTCATGCTGCGAACATTTTTTTTTCCCTGGCCAATTTTTCAACTTCCTGTGTTCGTTAGAAGTGAAAACGGATGGTTGATTGAACTTTTTGAAGTCGATTTCAGTTAATTCATCTCGATATCTCACAATTTTTCTGTTAAATGCTTCATTTGCTTGATAAAATGTGCGTGTGCTACTTTGACTGTGGAATATGTGGTGAGATGGATAGTATTGCATTTTTTTTCTGCTCTATTGTTGAAGATCGTGATTCTTTTTCAAGTATATTCATCCAATACTGATTCAGCCATGTGAATTCACGTTCGTTGGGCTCCTTACCGGTCGTTCTTAATAGGAAATTGCGTGTGATCTCTCATCTAATATTTTCGTGCTGTTTTTGTAGTATTTAACATCCTTTAAATATGATCCAGAGTGATAATTGACCTTTCTAAGGCCTTTTATTGTGTGTGTCTTTTATACCAGTCTTTGGACTTTCTTCACGGTATTGCTATATTGACACTATAGTCCGAATGAGTTGTTGCCCAAAATTAGCACAAACGTAGAATGTCTAGTCACAATCTAAAGTGTTTTCCCTGGTATAAGGCTGATATTATTTCCTACTCGTCAAGTTTTATTAGGATCATGAAAGATACTTGGCTGAACGTGAATTTGAAGCAATGATAGAACGTATAGCTGGGAAGATAAAGGGCTTCAGAAGAGTTTCTTGCATCAATGCTACTTTGCCAATCTCGGCAGTGGCGAATGTCTCGGATGATTTGTGTGCTTCTTGCAAAGTAAGCACTGCCTCTTTTAGTTTCTTGTAGTCCGATCAAGAGTCATGACATTGTTTCCTGCAGATCATATTCAAATCTACAAGCAGTTTATTGAAAATGTTTCTGTTAATATACTGTCATTCATCTTTCCAAAGAATGCATCGTGGCAAATTTTCAGAGGTTACAGTCTGCGTAAGCCATTTTGTTTCGAATATGAGTCAAAATATGACAAACATACCATTGGTGAGCCGTGAACTACTTAGCCAATTTTAAAATGTTAGCAGGGTAGATATATCATGGATATTATTGTCCCTTGCAGTATATTATCCAATGAGGCATGCTGCTGTTTTGCCATCTTTCTTTGCAGTTTTCACAAAATGGAGAAGATCGAGTAGTTGTTGGGACACTAGATATAAACCAATGCATCAGCCTCCCGAATGAAATTATAGGAATGAGGCCTAAGGTACTTTTTTCACGCAGGAAGGAGCCTAAGGATTTGAATTGCATCAATCTTCTGAAATATGATGTTCTGTTTTGGTTGAATTTGAATATCTTAAAGGAGCCTAGCGGTTTAAAACCCGTTGTCTGACAACCTAACCCTAGAATTACTCGATAGGTCTGTTATTCTGAATTTGGAAACCTAAGCTTCAAACTCATAAATATAAAGGATGCCTTGAGTTTATTTAAACCGTTCAATTCCCACAGTGTATAGACTTTTATTCGTTCCACCTCGACAGGGAATCGGAGCTGATTTTGCTAGAGCATACGTTAGCAACGTTTGTGTGGCTACAGAAATGCATCGTAATGGTTTGGGTTATGAGCTCATTGCCGAGTCAATGAGAGTTTCTGAAAAATGGGGTAAGTACACAAACACACGTGTCTACACTTGTGGGAGCCACCATTTGTCAAATCATCATATAGTAGCTCCATTTTACTTGAATTAATCAATATGTGTCTTGTGTCTGTGTGTTTAAATTGAGATAGTTCCGCATTTTCCCAAATGAGGAAACCTAGAGAACCTAAGTTATGGAATTAATCACATTCTTCAATTTGCTCGTACTGTAGTTGCATTAGTGAGAGGTATTATATTTTGGTACCTTTAGTAGCATGAGACTTGTTCTCAATGAATATTTCAGGAATAAGCGACTTGTACGTTCACGTAGCTGTGGATAATGAAGCGGCTAAAAACCTGTACATAAAAAGTGGTTTCACTTTAGAAAGTGATGAACCTGCTTGGCAAGCAAGGTTTTTGGACCGGCCCAGAAGGCATCTTTTATGGATAGGTCTTCCTACAACATACGAATTGTGATAACTTTAGACACATTTTTCCATTTTTCTGTACATTAATTGATGAAAATTACAATCCTGTATTTGTTTAATTTCGTCATGCCCCCCGAGTATACCTGATATTGGAAATTTCAAGAAAAATGGGAGGTGATTTGCCTTTGCACTCACATTAAACTACAATCCCGGGGCAAAATGGAACTTGCACCCCTTGTTTTATGAAATTCTCATTGGCGATAAGTATACAACAAGTATGTGAACTTTACAAACATAAAATATAATAACATTATTAATGTCCACATCTTATGATACAACTCACTTTATATGCAAATCACCAGTGATGCATTGGGGGAAAAAAAAAAGAAATACAAGATGAACAGTATTTATTTGTTAGACAGAATGACAAATGAACATTGTGCAGAAACAAAAATATTGTCGCCAGATGAAAAAGAAGAATGACTCAATGTTTGTAATACTGTTGATCGTATTTTGTGAACACAGCAGAAAGCATCAGCATGTGATCTATAGTCGTTGACCATGTCCTGTAACGTTGATAGTTGTTCATCATGTCTAGCTTGGTCACCCCTTTGTCCGTTGTTAAAACAATGAGGTAGCCGTTTTCAATTTCCTCAGAATCCGAAGCTTGATACAGTTCGCTGTGCAAGGAGCGGACTATGCCTAAATGATTAAGAAAATAAAATAAAAAAAAATCATGTGAATGTGTATTGTGGCTTTTCAAATATGCTTAACCATATTAATCGATGAAAAAGAACCTACTTTCATTTTGTCTCGTGAAAGCCTTCAGCATGTTGAGTTTCTTCATTCTGAGAACAACCTGTGTAGTTCAAGAAAAAGGACTTTCAGTACAGTTCTTTAACCCTACATAGAACTGAAAGTATGACTATTGACATCACAAGAAAACAGCGCGAAACAAGCTCGATCGAAACATAATACCTTTCCTTCTTTGCTCAGGATAACCGCTACTGACCTTGGCAGATACCTCCCTGTTTCGATTTTCATTTCGTGAATAACTCATGGTCAGGTGATTAAAACACTAAGAAAAAAACCGAAATAATATAAATGCAATTCATATTAAAAACTCTTGATTGTGATAATAATTACGTTGATGATGATGATTATAATCACACACCATCTGCTGTCTCGATATAAAGCTCGGCACCTCTGGCTAGAACCGACCTACATTTCTCAAACTCGAACTCTGCTCCGTTACTGTCCGCAAGTGGTAACACAGACATGCTCCCGTTTAACCTGCTTCTCTGCCCCACTCTCCCTTTCAGCGTATCCACTCCTCTTATTGCTTCAAACAAAAAGGTCAAATCAAAACTCCCATAAAATAATAAAATAAAAACAGACAAGCGACAACTCGTTCGTTACATGTGGCGGCTGCCGCCGTTAGCGTCACGATTTCACCGGCGCTCGTGCCTCCGACAGCCGACCCAATGACGCTTCTCAGCTGCTCCCTCGTTGCCCCCATCGCCTCCGCCACCTTGGCGCACTGCGCCGCCACCATGGTGGCTGCCGAGGCCGCCGCCTCCGCCAGCCTGTCGGAGCCTCCGCCGCCAATCTGGCAGTTCTCGGCTGAGATCGCCGCCAGGGCAGCCGCCACGCCGGCGACGGAAACTGCCGCGTGGACCTCCGCCCTCTGCAGCCTCTGCTCCTCCTTCAGCCTCTGCTTGATTTCCGTCACCCATTTCTTGATGGACACGTTTTTAAGCAGCACGAGTTTATATTTACTCCACGGGCTCTGCGTTTNTTATTATTGTTGTTACGTGTGTAGCTTTCGATATGAATGCGAATATAAGGATTTTTTCGTTACCCATTTTTTCCTGAAGAATGAGTTGTAGTTCACTTCTGGGTGCATGGCTTGCTGCATCCATATCCATGACTGTGTGTGGTAAAATGAGTAGAGGTTAAATATTTTTTTCAGGGCATTATATTCTCCTTCTACTAGGACTCTGTGTTAAAATGTCATGCAATGTAAGCTTATTAAGGTTTAAGAGTGGTTTTCTCTAAATCTAAACAAAAAATGATCTGATAGTAAAAACTTCATCATATATTGCTGTTTCTTGTAGTTTGGTTACCTTAACATCATTGGCTTTCCAAGTAGGCATAAACTTATCTCCATCATCCATCCTCGCGCTTTTATCCACCTTGATTGAGTCCTCTCGAAACACCTTGATTGAGTCCTCTTGAAAAACGAGCGATCTTTCTTTCATGTCGTCAGGTTTGAGAGCTTGAACTGCAAAGTCGCACCAAGCGTGAGAAAGCAAATCCATCGTCTCAGGATGTGCTTGAGAAAGCGTGTGGTCCGGATCGATTTTCGCCAACTCCATGGGATTTTTTGAGAAAGATTAAAGCTTTAATTGAATTCAATCACAAAATTTTGTAGGTATCAGTTTTATCCACCCCTTTGGCTTAATATATATATATATACATATAGGGATAGCGGTCTCACGGTTCTCACAGTAAGACTTGGTTCTCATTTGAACCACATCCTATACATATATATATATATATATATATATATGTTGAGCACTTGTACCAGCATATATGGTCCACAAGCATCTATAAAGTTGCTAAATTTTTAGCTGTATAGTGTGCAAAATAATGGGAAGGAACAGTACTTCTCCCTCCCCACATCATTACAACTAGTTGGATCATTCCATGCATGAATGCATAACTTTTAAATTTATATTAGGGACTAATTAAATTACAAAATCGTCCTCCAGTTTGAGACTTAGCTATGTTTTTAAAGTTACAAACACCCCTCCATAATTGTTTATGTTCTACTAAGTAATACTTATTACAACCTATTAAGCAGAGAGATGTGTGATGTTCGCGAACACAACTCAGAGTTCGAGCTCAGCTTGTTCGTTTACTTAAATGAATTGAGGTCGAACAACTAAAAAGCTCGTTTATCAAGCGAGTCGAATTTGTTTGATAACAATGTTTAATTTCTTATTATTATCCGAGCACGTTCACGAACACATACGATTTTGGGTTTGATAAACGAGTCAAGTCAAGCTTTCACGAACTTCAAGAACATGAGCTGAGCCTTTGGCGCATTTATTAAACGAGCACAAACTTGAACATCTACTACTCGGCTCGTCTCTAGTAATACCTCTATTGGTAAATACAACCAATAAAAGGGGTTGTGGTCTAAAGTGTGATAATATGAATGGGCTCATTTGTAAAGAAGTGGAAAAGATAGGTAATTTTTGTGATTTATTTTTTGTGTTAGCATCCATGGGTCATGTATGAGATGAGAACCCACGAAGGCCAAGATGCAAAAGAGTGCAGCTTCTTTATGTCATCTCACTTATCTCCATTCAAATTAAAAATATGTAACAATCACAAAACTTGGTCTGCAATGAAATTTGATAATATTAATTTCATGGTGAAGGAAGTTAAAGGACCCATTAAAGCATATTGTTCAATCTTTACTTATATAATTCAAGCAGATTATATTTGTTAATTTTCTATGGGGGAACCGGGGAGCTACACATGCTCACCACTCATGAGACATGATGAGGATTTCAATAACTTGATAAGAGTAGGTTTTTAAGGGCCCCTTATTATTTCATTTTTTTTTCATTATTATTTTCCTTTACAGATTACTTACAATAGTAATTCTAGATGTTCATTTTAGAGTCTGATGAATGACTTGTATAAATATCACCAATAAATAGTAAAGATATTTGGGAAGTTTATTAGATGTTTTAATGTATGCGGATGCATATAATTTTTTAAAGTTATCAAGATATTACAATAATAAGTTCCATTGCAGAAGTAATGAGTTCTTAATTAATTAATTTTTAAGTATTACTATTACGTTTCGAATGAGACTGAGAAATTTACGTGCTGGAGTTAAACATAAAACTAAAACTTTATGGGGATTACCCAAGTTGCCCTTGATCATTGAAGTTTGATCATTATAATATCTAAGACAAAAGTTAAGCTTGATGATTACCATCTTGATTAAAAAAGTAAAATGAAATTTAACTTTTTCTGAGTGTAATTATTATGTTTGGACAACTGAGAAGGTTATATTGTCTAAATTCTCATGCACTCGTCAGCAAGGTTGTGCAAATGTTTCTTTGATAATTAATTATTAGGGCCTAGGGGGGGGCTCTTTAGGTGGCATAATTATTTCAAATGCCGGTTAATCCACCTTTATTATTAGTTACATGATGCAAGAAAGTAATGTTTGAAATATTGACAATGACCCGGGTTTGGTGTTCGGGTCATTGGATCCAAACCAAATACTTCCTCATATTCTTTTTATTTGTCATTTTTGCTTTATTAATCATTAATTAAATAAATGATGTTTTAGATCTTTTATACATATTTTTTCATTGTTACTCTCATTTAATTAACACACTGCACATTTTGGTAGGAACATTGTGGAAAACTATGAGTTTTCTCTTCAAAAAGTACATAAAAAGTTGAAAAGAAAGAAGTTAATTAATGTTAATTTGCTTTAAATAAGACTAATATTGGCAAAAAGTATTCTTAATCTATGTGTTAAACCACATAACAACCTTTAAAAAGAATAGGAGGGAGTATTAATTTAAGAAATAAAATAAAATACATAATATTTTTTCCTTTGAGTTTTAATANTTAAATACTTCTTGAAGAAAATAAATAAAAATTTATTTTTAATAATGTTGTATAACGTTATAAACATTTATTGCATAGATATATACATATATATAATTTTATTTTTAAAATTAATAATATTTAAAAAAAACAATAATATGGGGCAAACAATTGACCCAACTCTATCAATGCCCGAGTCAACTAAATTTTGACCAGTCATAGGTTTGGTTTGACCAAATTAATTGCCCCCCGAATGACCCATCCGAACTGGACTAAATCAGGGTTGATCCGGACGCGTCCAGGTTTCAAAATATTTCAAGGAAAGAGATGATTTTTAATTTTTAATTTTCTTTTTTAATGAAATGATACAAATATTAAGGATATCGGCTATAAGAATAAAATCTTCAAATCCCTTTTAATTGCTTTTGACAAAATAATCTTATACCACGAAGAATAAAGTTGATCGCATTCGCATGCCTAATGATAATTGGATCTAGGGAAAGGAATAGAATTGAAGTATTTTAGTATTAAAAGTTCAATGAATATGGATCGATGCTTAATTAAAAGTCATTATATAATAATCTTCATAATTCATAAGAAGCGTAAAGCATCATGAGTATGTATAAAAATTCCCTTTGTCGTAATCACTCGCCATTGAGATGTCAAAGCTCATAAAATTAATTAGAAGTTTTCTAACTAGGAACAACTCTTCAATTAATTAGTTCACAATTTTCAATTAATAGCTATTTATTAGTGTATAGCAAACTATTGTGAACAGATCATCACAATGGCCTTTTATTAAAAGAATCCGATTCGTATTTGTAAAAAATCGAATTCGAATTCCAATGACAATAGGTTTTAATATTCAAAATATATACAAATCCAAATTTGAATATTCACATGTTCGATTTGAATTGAATATCAGATTCGTTAATAATAATTATATTGAATATATAAATTGTAATTTTTTATTTGTATAATATACATTAAATATAAATATAAACTAATAAAATATATTATACTTATGTTGACGTGTGTTTGCGCCAACTGGGCCATCGAGGAAATGACTTTGTTATTATGTGGTACTTTAAAATTTTTAAGGTTGATTTTAGCGTGGTTATGTGGTGCTCGTATCTGCCGACGAATTAAGGTACATGCACAAACGATTTCATTAATTGGATGGGCCATCCCCGAGCCTCTTTGTACACATAACCTTTAAAAGGCTGGAAGAACACGAAATACAAGTGAAAGCTTAAAGAGAGAGAGAGAGAGAAAGAGAGAGAGAGAGAGAGAGAGAGAGAGAGAGAGAGAGAGAGAGAGAGAGAGAGTATCGGCGTTTTTCCTTCTTATTTGAATACTCCTGGACTCTGGGAAATATGCGTGCGTTGGACCGGTGATGACATCAATATTTATTTTAGTGGTCTTTATTTTAGGTCGGACAAATTCATGTATCAACAATTTACAACATATATCAAATATTATTAAAAAAATATGTTTCTATATATATTCATATTAATTTATAATAAACATTAAATTATGAAAATATATTTTAACAATATATAAATAATTTCTGAAAAAAGATTCGAATCGAATTGGATATATTCGATTAAATTCGATACTAAATCAAATACGAACTATAAATGAAATTCGATAACAAACCAAATACGATTATAGATAATCAAATATTTTCACGAATAGAATAGTTACGTATTCGCTTCGTTTCGATTCAGTTCATTTACATCCTAGCATCCTTAATAAAGCTATATCTAAGCATAGGCCTTCTTAAAATGGGCCAAGCCCACTATCAATGATTTTTATCCAAGGGAGATTATATTCTTCAATAGACAACTTTTGGTCCCTTCTATAGGTTCCATGGACATGGTTTCATTGTAATTTTTTTTTTCTTTTTAACATATTAAAATATCTAGAAAAAAAAATAAAGAACACAAAGAAAAAGTGTGATTGATGTAAACTAAAAAAAATATAAATGAGAAAAATAAATAAAGCGAAAATAGTAGTTAGAATGATATGAATGGATGAATACAACTTAACACAGTTTTTTCCTTATTTTATAGATAAACATGAATTAATAGTTGAACTTATTTTAAGATTAATATACCTTTTTTTTAACAAAATAATTTTGTATTGTGGTGAAAATGTAAAAAATTTAACATCCAAACAAGTACATACAATCACATCAACTGTAGCTCGTTTAATGTTAAAGTGTCCATCTTCACTTCAACATGTGTGCTCATTTCCTGACAAAAATCAAACATCATGAAATTACAAGAAAACATCATCATCATCATCATCAATCATCATCATTTTTTTTTAAGATGAAAAAAATTACCAATAGAGACAAATATATAAACATATCTCCCTTAATCTTGATCATAATAAATAGATATAATTCACTGCTTAAATCAACAATATATTGCACGTGAATACTCCTCACAACCTTCCCTGTACACATGCAATTACATCCCGTAGGAGCTCTCATTGCATCTCGTAAAATTGAAATTAAAAAATTTAATATATAATATTTTTTTTCAATAATTTAAAACAATGTAGATATAAATACATCTAATATATATTAAGCCTCCAATTTCTGAGCAGCAGCAGCCAGAAATCGCATAACGTCCACCTGCACCTTAAGGGATGAGATATAATCTAGGGTTTCGCGGATCAAACACCCCTCGTCCATTCTCTCTCCTCCCGGTACAAGCCTCTTAAGCACGCGCGTCTTGTTCATCACGAGCTTCCTCGCGACATAATCGGGGCTCGATTTCACGCGCCGAGGTACAACCCTGCGATGCGCGCTTATGATGCGGCTTTTTCGTAAAATCCTCTTGCTGCATGCAATCGTCGCCAAATTATTGGTGTTATTGTTGTTGTGGGCTGGTAATTTACGGCCCAATATTTGTTCGACAAGGATCCTGTTGGGCCCATTGGATGACGAGATGACGTTGTCCATCAGGGCCTGGCTCCAGTGGGTCGCGGCCCTGCGGGTCGAGGCCATGGCTGCGTCAGCCGAGAGCTTGATGGCCCGTTTACGGTCGAGAATTCCCATACTACCCTTGTTGAAATTGGTGTACACGTGGAGGCCCTTTATCCATTTCTTCAGAAATTCCTTTCTGAGCGTGGCTGGTGAGGTACTCATTCTGCTTAGATAATGTTAGAAAAAAATGATTAAATAATTAATCAATTAATTAATTAGGACTAATGATATGCCGTGTGGACTAATCAAACTTTGAACATGTTGTATAGAATGAGTCATGACATAGAACATGCATTCATTACTTTTGCATAATTAAATTCGGAATTTTCAAAAATTTTGTATCCAGATAATTTCCTCCAATTCAACAAACATGTACAATCTCATGATACATATAGTTCTACTAATTAATCAAGTAAATATGGAAAATCTTAATGTTTGAATTTTTTGTGGAATATGATCATGAAGGAAGAAAAAAAAAAAAGAAAATCAAAAATCATGAAATTCACAATACAGCGTACCTTGGTTTCATCGAACTGGATAGATTGAATTCCAGACAAAACAAAATTTTGAAGAAGGAAATGAAGATCTTCTTTGGATTTCAAAGAAATTTAGCAGAAAACTATTTTTTTTTTC
>BKCP01010070.1:1657055-1697003 GCA_008636005.1 Striga asiatica
CTAATTCTAATCTTGAATTTTAAGGTTGTCCGGCCGCCCAAAGAATCGGCTAATTATTTACCATGATCTTATGTACACTTTATCATCATGTAACATTTGACTATTAACCGTTTAATTCTACAGTCATAAGTATATTTAGAAATTCTCTATTCTGAAATGACATTTCACCTCTTCACACAACATCAACGACGACAATTGTCAAGTGTAAGGACTTAGAAAATATTTAGTTTAGAAATATATAATATATTTTTATAGGCAATGGGTAAATAGTTCGATTAACCAATTACTCACATGTGGGTTTGATGTATAGAACAAGTATATCCTAAGAAATTACTACTACATCCAAGACAGCAGAAGCGCAAATTAATTACATAATTATGACATGGGGAGGTAGTGAAAAACTATTACAATATTTATATTTGATGTGGACATCACATCTTTGCCTCATATATTGATGTGAAAAAATAATTAACTTCATATGACCTACGTGGCACTATAACATTGGTGGTTGGCTTCATAAAGGAGCCAACTATTGGCTCTATAGCATTTCTCTTTGATTAAGTACAATCTAATTAACTCCTGAACGAAGATTAGTTGAAGGCAAGTCAGCTTATAGTAGCCGCAATAATTTCAAATTGAATAGTCTGTTGCAGTTAAAAAGCTAGAAGTAATTGGACCTTGGGTTGTAATGGTTAGTCCGCCTTTTCGTGTGCATTATTGCTCCTTGGCTGAGTCGTGCCTCCGATGCTGTTATTTTGGAAAGAGTAGTATTCAAAGCAGACCTTTGCTTTGGATACATTAGTAAGGGATATCATCATAAGTTTGGTTATATTATATTGGCTTTTATTAGAATAATGATTAACAGGGACAGTCAGAGACATTTATATTTCATAATCAGATGTGAAATTCTTGAGTTTATGAAAAATTAATAACTGCAAAAGCATTTGCCAAGGATCAATAATGAAAAAGAAAGTTGGAGCCCCGAAAATAAAATGACATTGTCCGAGTTTCAATCATAAATGATTACCGACTTGGGATATCTTTTAGGACTCTCAACACCTTATGAGAAATCAATTTATGATTACCGACTTGGGATATCTTTTAGGACTCTCAACACCTTATGAGAAATCAAAATCTTTGGCTTCCTGAGGTATATGGTTGCTGGGTTGAAACTTATAGGAATTGGTCATAAGACACCACCACAAGGAGAGATTTACTAGATTTAGACATAGAAAAAGATTGACAGACTGAGAATTTTTTCTTGATTTTATGGGTGTTGGTGCATCGAAGTAAACAATTTGGTTGAAATATACAGATGTTTATTCTTACAATCCAAGGAAAAATCATGCACACAATTTTGCCATATCAAAATTCTACATTTAAAAGTTTATATTGATTTACTTTAAATTCCAAATTTACAAATTGAAAAACTATTACAATATTTATATATCCGTTAATGCATATGTAGAAGTATCTCAATATACACACTTTTCTACATCAATGAGTTGGTCCATTGAATTCTAACTTTTTATAAAATTATGAGTTAAAACTTATCCTTTTATATGGTGATAACAATTGTCCAAAGTCCTCGTTATTACAACACATTTATCAGAAAACAACCGCGTTAAGTTTGAATCATATCTGAGTAACAAATCTTTATGAAATATTTGAACACATTCATAGGTCAATCTTTTTATGATAAGACGTGATATGAAATTATACCAATTAATTTTATTTTATTTTATAAAACACATTATTGGACCGCTTACTAATTAATTTAGGATAAGCCGAATCAAGGAAAAGGGGTAAAATGAGAGATCCGGGAAATGTGGGAATGGAATAGAAGGATGAAAATGGGGCCCACCCAAAAATTTGGGAATTGATTTTTTTGAAGCAAAGCAAAAGTGAATTCACATGGCCTCCACATGGATTCTTTTAAACCTGTGATAACAATCACTCGTCTTTCATCATACATACATGTGCTCAAAATATTCAATTACGTACTCAAAATTTTACCGTCAAAAAAAGGGAAAAAAAAAATGAAATAAAATAATTCAGTCTAAATTTTTACACTTTCTAACCATTTAATATTTCTTTTAGCACATTACGTAGGTCATATGTACAAAAGGGAAAAATTGATGTGTAGTGTTATTTGGCATAGTTCAAAGTTAATTACTTCAGTCCAAGATAACAATAAAAAAAACTCACAAATTCTTATATGATATGGTGTAATTAACTATTGTATAAGAATATTATATTTCAGTTTGAAAATATCAATATGGATCTGTTGAAAAATAATAATTGTCAAACTATTAGTTTTGCCTAACATTAGTCTTATTAAAAGACTTGTCCATCATTTTATGTAGTCTGCTAAACAAATTATGGGAATTGAAATATTGAATGATAACTGAAATTCTCCTAAAATTCTCATGTATCTTACGAAGATCTTAGCCGATAATAAAAGGGATCCGAAGAAAATCATATAGATTGAAGAGGTTAAAAAAATAATTTTGGACAGGTAAATTAAAATCCTAAGAGCACTTTTTATTCTTATTATTCGATCTCGTGACTGATTCTTCTTTGAACTTTGCAAACTGATTTGAATGTTGGAATTTTTACATTGAGAACTCCTCCAGGAACCACTCCGGATGCTTTTATTTTGAACAGGTTTGAAAATTGACTAATTTTCAAATATATTTTTCATGTTCATGTTGACCGCTTAATTTTCAAGAACGCGTTGATGTAGTCTAATCTTGAGTTTTACATCATGTGAAAAGATTAATTGAAAAAATAAACTTGATTTATACATCATGTGAAAAGATTAATTGAAAAATGAGGTTAAGGGAATATATTTGCGAAAAGTAATAGAAATTATTGATGACTTTTAGGTTTCGACTAGTACGTAGCCCGTGCGATGCACGGGTCTGAGTTTCCAGATGATCTGTCCATTAGGTTTAAAAAAATAGAGTTAGATCATCTATTTTACACCTCTTTTGCTCATCGTTATTTTTTAGTCATAACGTTAAACCTCAGCCTATTAGCTCTAGTATGTAAATTAATTATTAGCTCTAGTATGTAAATTAATTAACATATTATCTCGCTAAAACGTTGATACTAATTTAAATTTGATTTTAGTATATATTTATTCTTTAACATAAAAAATAATAGTTTTACATATTCTGATATAATACTTAATTTATTATTTTATCATAAAATTTATTGTCATTATAATTTTTTAATAAATATTTTAGAAAATAAAAAAATATTTATCTATTTACAAACTCATTATCTCGAGTTTGAAACCATAAATTTTATTCTTAAAATAAAATTTAGAAAATTTTAACTTGTAATCAAAGATGAATTTGAATTGATTTGAAATTCCTAGCTAATCCATCTCAAATTTATTTTGTGAAAAAAGGCTATCCAAAATGTTTATACCAAGAGTCCTAATATTTTTAAATTGTAAAAAGTCTTCATTCAAAATATCTCCACTGACTTTGGCGGACCACAATATCGTATTTTATTTTAGGAAGTGAATAGTTGTGTATGTATATGGAAGAAATTTGAAAATTCAAATTCCAAAACCAAGACCACAATATCGTATTTGATTCAACAAATTAATTAATTTTAGGAAGTGAATAGTTGCGTATGTATATGGAAGAAATTTGAAAATTCAAATTCCAAAACCAATATCGTATGTAATGGGTTTATACAAAGTTCTCAATTTTTTCAAAATTGTATAAATCCTTCATGCAAGGAATCTTCACTAATTTGGGGACCAACAAATTACTTAAATTTAGGAAAGCATAAATTGTGTACGTGGATACTGTTTCTGTTGTATGTTTAAAGAAAATAAATTTAAAAATGGTATTGATATGGGATTGTATTATGAGGGATTTAACAAAAATACAAATTTTTAGGACACGATTTGATTTGAATTTTTCAAATTAAATTCCACTTTTTTAGGCCGCCTTAGTCAATTGATGATAAGGATTAATGTTAAAAAGAAAAAAAAAATTCAAAAATAGTAAGCAATTAATGTTGTCTTAAAATTTCTAGTTACTATTTATGGTAAATAGTAATTCTTATTATATATATATATATAGATTGGAATTATTTTTCTATAATTGGTGATATAATTAAAAGCAAAGGAAAACGATGTTTTAGATTCGCGGTTGTGCAAAATTGTACATACAGTCCCTCTAAAATTGTACATACAGTAATTAAATTAAAATTTCTGAAACTGTTAAAAAGGACTAAACGTGCTAGTTTAATAAAAAATAATATCGATAAACAAATCTGTCACATCAAAAAAGGTATGCAAGAATATATTACCGGCCTTTAAGTTGTGGATACTAAATTAATTTACATCTAATCATAATTAAATGTGTAGACTGCTAAAAGTCGCTGGAAATATTATTTTCATCAAGCACACATCTTCAAACTTATCTTCACTATTTCCTGTTTTCAAGTTTTAATGCAATTGGCGCCAAGATTGAGCCTAGATCTATGAATGGTTGAGCTTAGGTTGTGTAAAATGATGCATATTTTAAAATTTAAATTGAAGAACTCAAGAGAGGGGAACTAAAGGAGAATGGTCGAGCTTAGTTTGTTAATTAAGTAATCAAGCCAATAAAAGAACTGAGCTCGACATTTTTATTAACATTAACGAGTCAAATACGAATCATAAGGAGTTGATATAAGGTAATAGTTTTGAATAGTTATGTAAAAAATCTTATTTATCGAGTCTTAATTGGCCACACTCGTTGGTTAAATGAGCTTGTAAATGAGTTGAACTTTGTGCATGAACGAGTCGAACGGAGCCTTCGAACGATTCAATTCGTTTAACAACTTTAACGGGAGTGCTTCGTTGAAGTCACTCGAAGGGCAAAATTGTCAACCCATCCTTCACATGCATCTTCTTCACCATGAAGATTTTTGGTAAGTTTCAAATGTGTTTTGAGCAATTAGGGAACAAAATAATAATATGAATCTATAAATGCTCCTTATTTATGTAGGCAGAATAAGATAGGTGTGAAAGACACAACATATATTACCCCGCACGCACGCATTTAAGAGGCGCTTATAGACATGTGCACACATATGGGATTGTCCTAACAAAGCTAAACACTGTTTAATGTACTACACTCATTAGGGTAGCCTATATATATACCCAATAAATATGTATCACAAATGGCACAAATTATTGCATTATCACCATCTAATTATTAGACGGGTTGACCCATTGTATATTTTTTTTTAACAAAAACACATACTTATATTATGAAATGGATTTAATTCATGATGTAACTTTTAAAGCAACATTTTAATTTAAAAGTACGAATATCTGTTGAAAAAGTATGCATGTTTTATTGTTATTAGGTCTGCCTAACAACAATCTTACTGTAAAAATAGTGACGTAAAAAGTGCCTGAACATTAGGTGAGTTGAGATCAATCATAATTTTCAAACAAAACATTTGTACTCGTTTGTTTATTAGTGGATTTTTGCTAAATTAGCTGATTGTACCTTATTCAGAAGATTGGCAATTCACGTCAATTAGCTAATACAACAACAAGCTTATTTAATTAGTTTTTTGTACTCAAAATACTAATTCAAAAAAAAAAGTTGAAAAATAGCATTTTGTGAGGAGAGGATTAAAAAAAACAGAAAAAGAAATATGACGTAATTTATACGCTGTTTAGCACATGCTTATTTAACACACCGCTAATTGAAATTAGCTAATATAATGTGATATCCGATAATATTAGCTATCGAGTGGGGTTCTCATAAAAGTGATAAAGATGGATCATGATCTAACTATGCAATTGTTTTTATTATCTAGTGCTAACTGCTGCGCATATAATATTACTAATTACCAATATATATATCATTTATCATTGAGAAATATAAATAAAACTAGCAAGTGACATTACGAATATAATTGTTCCATATTAAACGAAGATCACCACTTCTTTATGATTGGTCGAGATGCAATTATACTGCCCAACTCAGCACGTCTATTTATCGCCTAACTATTTTTCAGGGCCAGCCTCGACTTATTCATAACCCACACATGCAATACTGTTTCATGTGCTTCCTAATTAATTCGGAGTACAAATAATGTACAAATATTGATGTTACATATATAGGGATTGGACGTGAGACTCATTCTTAACCACAAGATTTAGATCTTGATTTAAATAATAATTTTTTATTTTTAATTATTTAAATATTATTATGACCGTTGACTCTGGCGTTGACCGTTGACTTCCGGTGAAAATCGTTGGCTTTTGTCGTTGACTGTTGACTTCCAGCGTTGACCCGTTGACCTTAGTATGCATCATGTATGAAAGAATAATTAAAGACAACTCACCTTGCAATCAAAGACAACTAACCTTGCACCTTGCAATCAAAGACAACTAACCTTGCAACTAAAGACAACTAACCTTGCAACTAAAGACAACTAACCTTGCAAACTGAATACAACTAAATATTGCAAATAAAAACAACTAACCCTGCAACAAGATAGAACTTTGCAACTACAGACAACTAACCTTACAATTGGAGAAAACTAGCAGACAGAACTAACCTTGCAACTAAAGACAACTAACCTTACAACTACAGACAACTAACCTTGCAAACTGAAGACAACTAAATATTGCAAATAAAAACAACTAACCCTGCAACATATTTATAATAACTTTGCAACATATTTATACTAATTTTGCCTCACCATATTTACTTCATACATATTACATTTTATGGTCAACGGGTCAACGCCGGAAGTCAATGGTCAACGCTGAAAGTTAACGGTTTTCGCCGAAAGTCAACGGTCAACGCCGGAGTCAACTAATAATATTTTTATTATTCAATTAATGTATATTTTAATTGATTAACATAAATCTTTGATCTAGACAAAATGAGTGGCTAAGATTGAGTCTTACGGACTCATTTTAAGGAGTGGTCTCATTAGATCCACCCCGTATATATATATATATATATATATATATATATATATATATATATATGTGTGTGTGTGTGTGTGTGTGTGTGTGTGTGTGTGTAAATGATTATGATGTTGTTAGGCAGACCTAACGGTTATAGAAAATCATACTTTTCCATCAGAACATAAACAAAAGTATGAAGTATTATATTTTCCAATATAAATTTGTATTTATTTGAAAAATGGATGACGAGTCTACCCATCTAACCGTTAGGCAGCCTTACCTGCCCATGAATTTGAAAATTTTAAAATATTTATGGACACAATTAAATGCAGTTGGTGACCTAATTGGACGAGGACTTATTGAAGGAAAAAAAAAACAAACACTGAATCAAAATTTATGACCAAACATTACATTGGTAAAAAGCAGCCATGCACGTGTGCTTCATTAAGTCCATTGAGTCCCGCCCACACACACACATGAGTTCAGAGGACCTTTCACTGTCCACAAATGGATGTTTTTAGCTATTGCCAAGTCTATTTTTAGTAGCATGTGCACACGAAAAATACACATACACGCGGGCGTCTTTGTATGATGGTATAATGTGTGGATGAGGCTTGTTGAAGGTCGATATCAACAACAATAAAGGAAGTGAATTTATTGCGTAATTAAAACGAATTGGGCAAACTTTACGAGGAAATTTAATGCTTGTTTGAATAAGCTTGCAAGTGTTTATTTTGCTTTTTAATTGCTTGAGGTACTTTGCTATCGCAATTCATTCATGGTAAAAAAATATAAATTTATCATGAATTGACTTGAAACAAGATCAGCATGAAGAAATCTCTAACTTGTAGTCGATGTTGATATTATATCGGTTACGGATGAAAAGTGTCGATATCATCTCTCTAAAATGCATGAAGTGCCGATATTACTTTAGGATGCTGATATCAAATTAGGTCTCATACTTCTTCGATTAAGAATCTATAACCACATACTATGATATTTCATATTTTAATATATATATATGTATATTTTTAAAGTATAACAATGTGCGTGTATATATATTAAAGAAAATATGACTTTTACCAATAGGGGTTGGCTCAAGTGGTAATCAGCTTGATGTCGCTTAAGCGAGGTCTTGGGTTTGTGTTTCTCTTTAGTTTGTAATTATCGTGTTTTCGTTCTTTCTTTTGTGCATCTTTGTTTTTCTCTTTGTTTTTGTTTTAATTTCTTTTTTTTCTCTTTTTCGTGGCTACGTGTGGTTGTTCTGTTTTGGTGTGCAGGAGATATGAACTTCAACCGTGCTTTCCCCTTACCGCACACCCAACCTTGGGTCAATGAGTCGAGCTATCATGACGGGTACCACAACCAGTCATATACATACCCTTCCGCGCAATACTGGGACCCCTTTCCGGTCGAGCAATACTATGAGTTTCACGAGTTCAACGAGAAGCTCGACCGTATATATGCTTTCGCAGCATCCGGGTTAGCTCAGGAAGAAGAGACCGTAACCCGGTGTGCCCGTCTGAACCAGCCACCTCCGTACTACGATTCGTGGGACTATGGCCAGACTTTGTCATATCCTTACGAGCAGCAGTGAGAGTCTATGACCAACGGATTAGTCGGGGCATAGCTCCGGATACCGTGGCTAGTTACCAAAAAAAAATAAAAAAAATATGACTTTTTAATCCACTAAATAATGATTTACAATGCAATACAAATATGGACCTTGACCCTACAACACTATCTATTCTCTACATTAATGGTGTGAATCCAAGTCATTAAATCCAACGGAAAGCTTCTCTATAGACTATTTATTGTTGGGCCAAAATCATTAGGCCCAAGACTGTATAGTAGATATGACTTAACTGTTTAGGGTGTCATTGAATATAAATTTAATTGGTTTTTAATGAATTAGTTTTTTATTTTAACTTTAATTAATTTTAAGAAATGTAACATGATTAATTGTTAGTGAGTATATTAAAATAAAATTAATTTGATGTAAAAATATGAAAAAAATGACTGGAAGTGATTGTTAGTTAAAATTATTTAAGTGAATGAATAGTAAATTAAAATTTATGTAATAGGTAAGAATGATTAGTTGATATTATTTAATTATATTGATAATATAAAAGATAGTGGGGTTAATTTAAAACAGTGTTCTAAAAGTCGCTAGGCGCCCGACCAGTGCCTAGCGCCTAGAGCGCCTAGTCGGGGCCTAGGCGGTGCCTAGTCGGGGCCCAGAAATCAATAGTAAATACCTTATTTTTTATTTATTTTAACTACCTACAAAATAAAATTATCTCAACATATAATAAATTCACACACCAAAGTCCAAATAATAATATTAATATATATTAAAGAAAACATGAGAACAAAATAATGTGATTAGTATTTCAAAAAATAAAAAAAAAAATTAAAAAGTTGCCGCCGAGCCCGCCTAGGAGCACCTAAGTCCGCCTACGCCCGCCTAACCGCCTGGCCGCCGAGCCCGCGAAGGCCGCCTAGGAGCGCCTAGGACCGCCTAGGCGCCTGGCCTTTTTTTTGCCGATTTGTACAAATCAGAGGTGCCCGGACACCCGCCTAGGCGACAGTCTAGACCGATTTTTAGAACAGTGATTTAAAATTTAGTTTTGATATTTTTTTACTGTAAAGTTTATATCGAATAACATCCTTAATCTTTAAAGTGATACCGCCAGGTTAAAAAAAGAAAGTTTGACACCGTTACGCCTAACGCTATATAGTAGGTGTGACTCAATTATTTAACCCAGTGTTTTAAATATCGTACCGATATGCGAGCTAACGGTACGCGATTCAACCGGTTCGATCGGTATTACCGTTTATTTTACCGGTTTCAATAAATATTAAATTAATTTATTATTATAATATAAATGATGTACAAAACTAACTTTAAGTAATAGTAAAATAAATTAACATCTAATAACAATGTAAACATAATAAATTAAGTGTAGAACTTTCAATTTACATAAATAAATTAATGAAAATATATTAAAAAATATTTTTTTTAAACAAAATAGCATAAACCGGTATTTTGACCGATATTTTAGCCAGTAAAACCAGTATTTTCTGGTATGAAACCGATATTTTGGCCAAAAAAGTATTCTAAGTGTAACCTTACCGGTCGGACCACCGATATCCGGTATTACCGGTAATACCGACCGGTACGGTACGATACGGTATTTAAAACATGGATTTAACCACGAAAAGGAACCGGCACAATAAGTAAGGATGCCTGAACAGAGGCGAGAAGATTCAGTATTCCAGTTAAATTAATATTAGTAACTATTAGACTATTTCATATAAAACTTTAGATGATTTTTGTTAGTAGTTTATACCAATTAAGCTCCAAAAGGCCTAATGAACATGATAGATAAACGACGACTGATAGTCCTTATTGTGCTTTTCATATTTTCAATTTGAAAATCCTTATAATAGGCTAACAAAACTTGTTGGTGCCAGAGTTTAGTCAGTCTCATGTTCGTCCGAATTCCATCCTAAACACATCGTCCGTTGTACAATTGTACAAACAATTGCTTCATGACTTAGACGCCATTATCAAGTCAGACATTCAAACATTAAATTTGCAATTGAACATATAAACTTAGAAATAAATTGATTAACCATCAAAATCAATCCATAAGAAACAGCAAAACAAAAGGAAAAAGGAGAAATGCATGCTAAGGAATATAAAAGCTGCTAATTTTAACATCTGCAAACAACATATGCACAGAAACAAACTGAAATCCTAACCTAACAACTTCTAAAACTTCTATACTTATCTACTAATCAACTACATACCCAAGTCAAGTTGTGTGTGGTTTCTCAATAAGTCTCATTCCACCTCAAGAGCCCGACGGCCCTTTTTCTGCGGCGACACTTTTTCTGCATACACACAATAATGCAATAAACATCAAAATTCTGTTTCATCCTCTTTTTTTTAGCATAATTTTGTCCATGTCTATACTCAACTTTAAACATCAAATCGATTCTGCAAAAAATCTATCATTTTCTATCTTCAATGAGTGACTCTCAATCGCAAATCGATATCACCGGATAAAAGAACATGCAAAGTAGAATATTCATTNAAAAAAAAAAAAAAACAGAAGCAAATAAGAAATTTTTTAGACCTGGGCCAAAAGGAGCTCGACAATTCTGATGAACAACGTGCTTCACGGTTTCCCTATGCAGCAGGTTGTGTTTGACCACTACTCGGTTAGTCCGATTAGGGATTTCTCCATTCTCAATCTCTCTACACTTGTTCATGGTGCTATCGGTTTGTTTATTAAGTTCCTCCACTCTTGATTCTGTCTGATTACCAGTGTTATTTATGTCCACCTTTTCCTCACATTCATGGCCTAACATTTGTGTTGCCAATTTTCAATAATAAGTTGGATTTCACATTGAACCAAGTAAAAGAAACAAAAAAACAGAACCAACAAAAAGAAAGAAAGAAAGAGAACTCAGATAAGAAGGAACAAATTTTCCAGCTTGGAAGAAATGAACTCTTTTATCAGCATGAATGTAATATCAGCAATACGGTTTCAATACAAATGCATACTATCAAGGTGTTATACTCTACAAAGTAACATGTATAAAAAGTATGAAATTTCATTAATCATAGGTATGCATTTATTTTTTACAAATGTCTAACGATTAGGCTGACCCACACAACACCAATGGAATCTGGCATATTAATTGTCACAAATTGTTGATATAAGTGTTGCAATGAAAAAAAAAAAATGGAAAATATTCAAATCAAAGATTGCACCTTTAAGAGGGCTAGCCGAAGCAATTGAGGCGTACATATAGCAATTGCTCTTCAAATACTCCTTAACACTCTCTCCTAATTTCTTCTTCTCTTTCTGGTCAAACCCTCCTAACATGAAATGCACAGATTATTCAAAGGGGCGAATAAAATAAAAATAAAACAGAACAGGAAGCAAATCGCACAGAAAAATACAAATTCAAAATCAAAATTTTTACCAAAAGAATCAGGGGAAGGTGTGGGATAAAATGGGTGAGGCGATATTAAAGGCGCGAACATGTAGGTATCAGATTTCATGTAGTTGAAGACATTCTCGAGTACTTTTCCCAGTTTTTTCGTTTTTCCGATGTTCTTTTGTATGGGATTTTTCTTCTTCTTCGCGTGGAGCGCGACAGAGGTTACTTTTTTCGCCATTAAACTTGTATTTTTTGCCGACCAAAGCAAGAGATTCTTACAATTCTTCCTATGTGGAGTAAGCAAAGAACGAACAGGGTAAAGAAGACTATGAGAAGAGATAAAATGAAGGCGAGTTTTGAGGTAAAAATAAAATAGGGAAAAATGGATGGTTGATGTAAATCCGAAAACGGTTGTTGACACGTTTCGAGCACTAGAGACGACACGTGTTGGTTATCAAGGTACCGTATGGGAATCTTTCATGGAATCTTATTGATTTTTGGAGAATTTTAGAGATTAGTAACGATTCATGCAAATGCATAATATAAATTTGTATTGTAAAGTATTATAAATTATGTAAATATTTAATTTAAAATTATATAATAAATAATGAGCATATAATTTTTAGATATTTGAAAATTAGTAAATCAACGGTTTTGAATATAAATTATTTAGGTTCTGATTGGATATGAATTTGATTGGTTTTTGATTGATTCTTTTAATTTTGAAAAAGTTTGTATGATTAATTGTTAGTTGGAATTTAAATTTAAATTATAATATTATTTAAGATAAAATAATTAAAATTGATTTGATGCAAAAGTAGGAAAAAATTGATTGAAAGTGATGATTTAGTTAAAATTATGTGAGTAGAGAATTAAAATTGATGTGATGTGTAAGAATAATTGGTTGATATTATTTAATTATATTGGTAATATATATGATAGTGTGGTTGAATTAAATTTGAGTTTTGATTGATTTTTATTGCTTAAGTTTATAACCAATCACACCCTTAACTATACATGTAATGCATTGATTGTATAAAATTAATAAGTAATATAATTTTTTTTAATTTTGAGGGATCATTACCAACTAATTATTTAAAAAGATATCGAAATAATAATAATAATAATAATTAATATTATTATAGAAATTATTCAAGGGGTTCGACTATGCCATTAAAATTAATTACCTAATTTTCTTAAAAAAAAACGTAGAATGAGATAAAAAAATAATAATAATTGTTTTGGAATAAATATAGTTTGTAAAAAAATGAAATAAATTGTTTTGATGATTATGTAATGTCCATATGCCATTTAGTGTGAATAATAATTAAAATAGTTTATAAAATATGANAGAGTCACTTTGTCCTTCCATCATCTTCTTAGTTGAATCTCGATTGTTGGTCTTTCAATGTTTGTAAGATCCAATAGTCGAAATCATGGATCTTTTTTACAGTTGATTTTCAATGTTAGTAAAATCTAATTGTCTGAAATCAAAATTATAGTTACGATCATTTGGAGACTTTTGTCGAGGCATATATCCTCCGAACAACGATCATCAACCGGGCAAAAGTAAGTTTTCTATACGTCCCCCAACAACAATATTAATTTGAGATGGTTAAAATAGTTTCATAGACAAATAAAAGAGAATCTTGATCTGTCCTCTTCGCAATAAACACGAAAGGGGTGAACCATGGTAAAAATATTGGCTGGCATATGAAACTATTTTAAGCTTCTTCACATTAATCCTAATTCTTACTTGTCAATATAATTGATTATATAGCGCAAAAAAAGTTGTACAGAAAAAAATATATCTATCAAACTCAGAAAAATATATAGAGGACGACAAAATATTAATGATAGCAACAAGTTGAGCATATAACTGAGTTACAAAATATGCAAACAATATCCAATCAACCCCCCATTGCTCAAACTGTTAGTAAGGAACACTATGAATTTGAACATCAGATACCACAATAATAATATAACACTACGTTCCTTTTACGTGGGATAACATAACAATAATTTTTTTTTTTCTAGAAAATCCTATCTGGCAGCACTTGAGACCGGCTTCAACCCATGCTTCATTGCAGCCTCCCAGACTAAGTCAATCCGGTCAACATCTATAGCCCCAACTTCATGATGTGTCCATCCTTCCAAGGCATGCACCGCGCCGCCAGCGTGGCACGCGTGGACCACACCTCTCTCCATCGTGTACTGCTCCACAAAAGATAATAAATAAATTAATTAAGTTTAATATAGTATAATATGACCGCCTAACATTTAGACTGCCTAACAGATACATTTGTGTTGATCTGGTTAAGGTTTCAAGATTTGGGTATAATTTGAAAATTTAGAGAAAGTAGAGGACCTCGCATGAGCCGAGCCCCTCAACATCGTCGGGTAGCCTCATGGCAGCAAGGTCGCCATAAGTGCAATCTCGTCTGAACTGCAAAATCGGAGGGACAACAAATTGATGGAAATGAGCTCCAGACGGCGCGAAATTTTGCTGTCTTGGTGTGATCCACTTGCCCACTATCCATGTCTACATTCAATAAACCAAAAAAAAAAAGTCGTAAAATAAATTTTTAATTCAAGAGAAAACGCGTAATTATTGTTCATTTTCTTCTTGATCTATCAAGTCTTGTTATGTAGTGTACCTTACAGTTTTGGGCTGCTTGGTACTTAGTCACCTGGACAAGATACTTTTGGCAATCAGCCGGTGCTTCTTTCTGAATGTTTCTGAATCGTTCGGTCGATAGAGTCAACATCTGCATGAAAAAAAAAACGCGCATCAATCGGATTTTCAATTTTCTCATACTTTTTCAGAGTATATATGCAAATAGTGTTCTACTTACCAGGACTCGGACTCGTTTTCTGCAAAGATAGAGAGCAATAGCTCGACCGAGCTTTGAAGTGGCACCGGTCAGAAATACTTGAGTCATATTTTGAGGGATTTCATTTAGGATTACGGCTGCAGTTAAAGTGTTCCCATGCACGACTCGAACTTTAAGGTCCGGGTGCTTGTTAACAAACAGTGTTCCGCCTCCATTAAGAGCCTCATTCTATATATCATCAACATATATTTTAAATATTTTAAGTTAAATATTACCACGTCCAAAAATTCGTGCAAGTCGGACAGAGTAAGTAAGAAAACCTTATTCAGAGCAGCAAGGCTGATGACTTTGACTCCCAACCGATTAGCTCTAAGAATAGCTTCTTCAATGTGATTATTTATGCCCTCGGCAGCAAACGGCAAGAAATACTGCACCAAAACACGCGCGGAAATATTGCTCGAGTTTTCAAATAATACCGAAAATTTCACATTTTTGACAAAAAATAACGAACCGAACCTGAAAACCGAACCGCGGAACAGACCATGTCTGGTGCAACCGACCCCTAAGGTTATAATACGATATCAAAAATGTCTTTGATTTAGCCCACATGATTAGCATGACCAAAAACGACAGGGGCAAAAATGGCAACATGTAAATTCTCGTGCAGTAAGGCAAGGCTGCTATTGACCGGCTTACAAAAGGGGCATGCATGCCGGACGACAGGTCAACCGCATGAGCAAGGAACACAAAATCGGGTACCCTTCCGTTTTTATCTGCATTTTTTTTTTTTCAAGAATGAAGTAATTAGTTAATCTTTGATATTCATGCAATGTGTTCCGATTTTTTTTTTTTTTATACCATTAATGGGATACCTGAATTTAAACTGTTTTTACGGTGGGCATCCCATGAATTTTCGTTCAATGTGTTTCCTAAAGCGTCGAAAAGCGGCATGAAAAGGCAGTAGTTTGAGTTCATCTCATCATGATGCAAACTATGGTACCTGTGAAGTTATTAACATGAATAATAAACCTCTTCATATATTCATCTATTTTTCTGTGCATATAAATAAAGATCATATATTTGACAAGCAGAGAATAATTCTCAGCACTGAACTTTGTTTTCCCAGTAACAAAAGACACTACTCTTAGAACAGAACAAGTAGTGCTTAACATCTCGAGATTTAATCGAGTCAGTAGACCAAAAAACAGAGACTAATAAAAATTAAATTCATTATTAACACTAAAAATAATCAACTACTCTTGGCCAAAACTTACGTTGGAGTATAGATCATGTACTTGAGAAATGGGATTGCATCAAACAACCGATGTGGGATAATCTCCACATTAGAATAGCCCAAGCATCTCAGCATATCAAAGCCCAATACATAGCTGTAAATTAAGCTTATCGATCCACGGCCCACTGCAAACGACCCAATAATCGGCAGCCCAATCACGACCGTCAGCAACAGTTGCTCCAAGAATTCGCCAAAAGTTAATGCCGGAAGTCAACGGTCAACACCAAAGTCAACGGTCAACGCCTGAGTCAACTAATAATTATTTTTATTATTTCATTAATTTATATTTTAATTGATTAACATAAATCCTTGATCTAGACAAAATGAGTGGCTAAGATTGCGTCTTACGTACTCATTTTAAGGAGTGGTCTCATTAGATCCAACTCTTATATATATATATATATATATATATATATATATATATATATAAAAAGATTAACATTTACTATAAATAGTATGTCAAAATTTTCGGTCAACAATAATTGCATTCTATTTATAGAAATTGTTTTTCTTTTTTCAGCATTAATCGACCACCATTAATTGCAGGCTATAATTATGGGTTTTCTCTTCATCCGATATTTTAGAGCTTTAAAATCCTATTTTATATTTGATATCAAAAAAATATGTTGCAATTTTAAAGTGTGAGAGATACGATTGGTTGCAAATTTAATGTATGAGAGATCTGATCGCATACAACTTCTTCCAAAAAATCTACCTGTGTTATTTAACATTAAATCAGTCGGCAATATTTGATTTCAAAAAAGAAAAATTTGGTTGCAATTTTCACGTTTGAGAAATCCAATTGCATACAAACTTCATTCAAAAAATCTGGTTGCGTTATTTACATTTATTTAAATTTGAAAAAAAAAAAATGTATGTCCGCATACGACATTACAATCCTGTCCAATATCTATATCTATATCTATATGTCGGGTCGCTCTCCGGTGAGAATAGTGCTCAATGAAAGAAATAAGAATAAATTGTATCCATTAGATCAGATGATCTAAAGGCTAAAAGAAACAGTGCAATGTGGTAATTTTCATACACAAACAGTGGGACCCACGCCACCACACAACCACTAACACGTGAGACCCACCTACCACCTCACCTCTATCTGTCACACCAATTACACACACACGCCACGTCACCCACCACACACCAATACACACAACACACACACACACTTGAGCACACACATAACACACACACACACGAACAAAAAGACGCGACATCAACATCACACTGACGACTGCCACCACCTGCCGTCGTGCCTCCATCGGCTGCACACAAGAGACTCCAGCAGAACAGTCGCCTCTACTTCGCCGCCGTTCAAGTTGTCTTCTCCAGCGTCATCCTTCACCGCCAAGCTCGGTATCAACCTCTTCGATTTAGATGCAGCGACATTCAAGCTCGAAGGTCGATCTTCAATGGGGGATTTTTTTTTAAAAAAAAAAAAAAAGAATATGAAATATTGGGAGAAAGCAAATACTTTTGTGCTAGCTGTGAGTAGAGAGAGATGTGTGCCAATGTAGTGGAAAAGTAGTACTTTTGTTGCTATTGAGTGGTATTTATTGAGTGCAATAATATTGGAGTATTTATACGCACAGCTATGTGCCTACATTGAAATTGGACACAAAACAAACAAAGGATACAACTAATTCTCATTTAAGGATCCTGATGCGGATAGAATATTATTATTATTATTATTATTATTAGATATCTTAGAAAATAAGTTAGGAATTGTTTAATATTTAATAAGAGTTCTTGTCTTGTTGGACAAGTTAGGTCTAGGGTTAGGAGCCTTATATAAAGGACTCCCTCTAGTTTATTTTTATTAGTTGATTTTGAATATGAAATAAGATTAGAGATTGTGAGTCTTGCGTGTTTTACGAGAGAGTATCTCGTTTACTCGTTTATCCTTCCCACTCGTACGCTTCCCTACATCAGTTGGTATCAGAAGTCAGCACGATTCACGATGATGTCGCGAAGACAAGATGCTGCAAACGACAGGCGTGTCGCCGCCATCTACAACCTGAGCCGCCGGGCCGAGTGGTTTGGCCGCGAGCTCGAGACGATGGGTCGTGAGATTGCAGATTTGTCCGTGGAGATCGGGGACATACGTCTAACTATCCGTACCATGGTTCGGGACAAGCAAACGTACCGTGACGTCGGCAACCGGGGCGTTCGCGGGGGATTTTGCGGAGGAAGTGGAGGCCGTGGTCCAAGCGGGGCGCCCCGCCGGAGATCTCCACAACCACCGTCCGGCGATGAAGATGGCGAGGAGACAGTCTCGGAGGTGAATCCCTTCGACGATTTTCCAACCCCGCACGTCGAGGCTGACCCCTTCGCTGCATACGACGGCCGTGACATGTGGCGACGGGGCCAGGTCTTTGTGGACGGCGACGATCAACGCGACGATAGAGGCAGGCACGGGGAGGCTGCTTTCGTCGGCGGATATCGTGCCCGACACGATTGGGGACTTGATCGCGAATATGGTCAATGGGAGGGCCCGTTTCGCGTTGACATCCCCGAATTCGACAGTGAGCAAGTTGACGGGCCATTGTACGACGGTCCGCCGATTTTCGATGAGGAACCTTCGGGGCCGGAGGATGAAGCTGGCACTGTTGCTATCAAAACCATTGAACTTGATGCGATTCTTGGTGGTGTTGCATCTGGATTTACGGAATTTGAAGCAGAGGAGTTTGATATGCGGTTATATATATTGAAACAGTTCAATGGTGCAACCTCCAATATCCAGAAAAGGGCAAAGGCTTTAGAAGTATTTGTTTGGGTTGGGCGAGTAACTCAAGTTGAGGAGAGGAGAAGTGTCATTCGAGCAACCGAGTATTTTGTGGCTAGCCAAGGTAGATCACAGCGTTGTTCAACCTTCGTGTTCGACAGGGGGAAACGTCACGGGGACGTCTCCAACAAGAACGGGTCGGATTCGAGGGCGAATCCTGCTCAACCGGTAGAGAATGATGCGGATAGAATATTATTATTATTATTATTATTATTATTATTAGATATCTTAGAAAATAAGTTAGGAATTGTTTAATATTTAATAAGAGTTCTTGTCTTGTTGGACAAGTTAGGTCTAGGGTTAGGAGCCTTATATAAAGGACTCCCTCTAGTTTATTTTTATTAGTTGATTTTGAATATGAAATAAGATTAGAGATTGTGAGTCTTGCGTGTTTTACGAGAGAGTATCTCGTTTACTCGTTTATCCTTCCCACTCGTACGCTTCCCTACATCAGTTCCTTAACCAGTGTCCACTGCAAATTGGATACACGTTTTGCATCCAATGACCAACTTGAATCTGTATTAAGACTTCAATAGTTCCATGATGTTGCAATTTGGAAAATTTGACAAACAAATTGCGACCTATAGTTCAATTGCAATTTGAATACGACTTTTGGGTACGATTTTGGTAATTTTAGGCACGATTTTTTTTATTTATTGCAAGTTGAGGCATGAATTCAGTTTTCGGTGAATAATGTGTTCAACAATATACTTTTTATATTCCATGCATTAAAAAAAATTAATTCCAACTCAATCTTATATACTATAACTAGAGGTGAGTATAAGATTCAGAGAATTTCAAATTGTTCTAAAAACAAAAAAAAACCACTATAAATTGAAAATTATTCATTGGCCTTGTTTGGCGATCAGCGGATAGCGGATAGCGGATTATATTAGCTGATTTGACCAGCGGATTGCATTAGCGGTTTTTAAATAAGTATTTGGTAAATAGTTGAAAGCTTATAGCTGTTTGACATTGCAAAATGACCCATAAGGATATTTTATTATTTAGGGTGTATTCTTTTTTTCCGTAAAATAGGGAAATTGGTGTTTAATAGTGTACTATAATAGAGGCAGCAGAAATTTAATGTCGTAATTAAGGATGGAGAAAAGGTATGTTGTAGTGTTAGTACTCAAATAAATTGGGATTGATTGTGGGGTAGTTGAACTCTGAAATATTGAAATTTAGTAGGTCCATTTTGGCCTAGATCAACTTATCTGAACGCTAGTTCGCTTCACAATAGTGTATTTGTATTAAGTTATTCAGTAAGCTGAGCTCTTTGCTTATCTCGGGTAACCTCTCTCCGACTTTTATTTTAAATCATAAATTTTAACAATATATTTTCTCTTAAATATGGACAAGAACTCTTGATTTCATGATGGATACCAAGTCATTGAGTAATATTTTTCATCTTAAACTTTTTACTCAAAAATAAAAAAATGGTCATCATATTGGAATCATGTTAGTAGCATGTGCATATGCAAGTTATTTCAATTTCAATTGATCATATCCTTGTGTTGTCTAGCCAATTAAATGGTATAACACAATTATTCAAATAAAGTTGGCCAAGACGTCTCACACAATTTGTTGCACTTTGAACATGTTATTGAGTTGGGCTGGACCTTCCTTATAAGTCGTTGGTTGGGAGGTCTAAATGCATTCAATTCTCCAACAATATTGCCAGTGATTGATCTTTGATGCCTAATAATACCACTTAAAACCCCTTCACATCACATAGGAGGTTGAAGTATACATTTATTAGCTTCTTTCTCTCACACTTGTGTTTGTGTGTGTACGCGCTGTTTTTCTCTGAATATTCAAAACTATCGGCATTGTTTTGCAGCTTGATCTACCAGCTCTGGTTAGGAATATTTTGTCGACATGATGACAAATTTGGTATGTGTTAGGCGATCGAACATTTCTCGCCTTCACTTTTCTCCTTAACGACCCAAACGCGACCCTAACGAGTCAGAATTGACCTGAGAAAATGCTTTTTTATTCTTTTCCTAGAAGAAATTTATTTTACGATTGAAATTATATTTAGGCGTTGATTATTTACAAATTTGAGAAAATCATATCAAGAATAGATTTTTTTTTTCATATTTTCTTAAAATTAAGTGTATAAAATTTTAATTTAAAATCTTCTTTGTTCGATATTGAAAATGATTTCATGAGTTGTGACTCGATGGGCTGGGTGTTTCAGTTATCTCACGATCAAGTCCGTAAACAGTGAATTTCACCATATTTCAGTGGCCACTATCTTTATTGAGGTTTTGACTTTTCGGTCAACATATAACCGCTACATAGAAATATGTGTGTGAATGTGTGTGTGATCGAACGATTAAAGCTTAGAAGGACCACACGTACGGCGAGTCTCTTAGGGGGCGATTGTATACAAATTGTACAGTTAAAAAATCAATCGAAAACTCTAATTTAACACAACTTCACTATCCCCAATATTATCAATATAATTAAATAATATCAACAAATCATTCTTACACACCTCATCAACTTTAATTCACTATTCATCTACTCACATAATTTTAATTAACTATCACTTCCAATCATTTTCTCCTACTTTTATATCAAATCAACTTTAATTATTTTATTTTAAATATTATTTTAATATATCCACTAACAACTAACCATACCACCTTTTTTTAAATTTAACTATAGTTACAAAATAACTAATTTTTTACTAGTTGAATTCATATCCAATCACCCCCTTACTTACCCAGTGTATCTCTTATCTCTTGTTGTTGGTTTTAAAATAATACTTGTATTGGAAATCTAGTTTCTATCTTTTGTCAGTCATTATATAAACTAGGCTGGTTAAATCTAGAAATTCAAACCCTTGTTGGTTGATTTTTGGCAATTTGTTATCTTCAGTGATTCACAGCTCATTAAATTAACTTATGGAATAAAAACACGATTATAGGCAAACACGGTTTCCTTAAATTTGTATCATGTGCATATTAATTTACTAATTTAATACAAGGTTCAGAAATTAGGTAGATTTTGTCCAAGCAATACCCAATTTTTGAGGAAACATACAAAATTGATTCACATATTAATGCCTTTCAATGTTGGATGAGAAATTAGAAATAGAATTGGACGGGTCTTATATACGGCCTTAATTGTAAGTGTCAATTTAAAGTCTGAAATACGACAGGCCAAAAGAGGATTGATAGTTCATTCTCCCTATTTTTCACATTTATATTGAGTAAGGTATAACTTAATTCTTCTGTGTGCAAATATTTTCACCCAAGAGATTGACAAGTACGTGAAAACAATTCATTTACCCAAAAGACTTGTCTCACATTGATTTATCTGAGCCCCCAATATATAGATACAAATGAAGCCCTAAAATAATATACATTAAATCTCTAAGATACCAAAATCTATTTATATCAAAATACAATATTCACAAAATCACTCTAACAGATGTTGTTTGGAGACCAACTATCAAATAAAACCAGTTACTCATAAGATTGACTTGGTTTACCAAATGAATTGAGTTCAACCTTAATTAAAGCTCGCTTTGGTGACGAGACAGGACACACATTTACTCGATAAGATTTGAAAAGAGATTTATACATATATATATATATATATATATATATATATATATATATATAGGGAGTGGTTCAAATAAAAACTAGTCCTGGTGTGAGAACCGTGAGAACCGTATTTGATGCTATTTTTTATTGTGTATGATGCTATTTTTAATATTACATGGTGCTATCATTTTCACATATGCTAATATAAATTGTGTTGCTATTTTTCAGAAAATAGATCCATTTTAAAAATAGCACTAGAACAAATCAATCATAGCACTACGTACAACTATAAATAGCTGTTCTCACGGTTCTCACGCTAGGACTTAGTTCTCATTTGAACCAAATCCTATATATATATATATATATATATATCTATATCTATATCTATACTACTCTAAAAGGACGAGTGTTTTTGTAAAAATATGAACTACCTAAAATAACCTTACTTTGACATATTTTTAATGGCAAATTAGTAATACAGTAATACATATTTTAATATATATTTTTAAATAAAAAATTAAATTACCTAAAAAACTCTTACTTTAACATGTTTTTAATGGCAAATTAGTAATACACTAATACCTATCATATCTTATAATTTTAATTAATAACTAATGCTTAATTACTTAAATACAAATACACGAACAATACATTTCACATCTCCTAAAAATCTATATCTATATCTATACATACATTATTACTTTAAAAGGACGAGTGTTTTTGTAAAAATATGAACTACCTAAAATAACCTTACTTTGACATATTTTTAATGGCAAATTAGTAATACAGTAATACATATTTTAATTTATATTTTTAAATAAAAAAAATGAATTACCTAAAAAACCCTTAGTTTAACATGTTTTTAATGGCAAATTAGTAATACACTAATACCTATCATATCTTATAATTTTAATTAATAACTAATGCTTAATTACTTAAATACAAATACATGAACAATATATTTCACATCTCCTAAAAATCAAACACAATATTCACGCACCATTATTTCTCTCGAAATTGCTTTCTTCCACATATCTCCCAAAAATCAACCTAACATCAACCTAAACAATAAAGTTTTGAAAAGATATAGAATTGTTGTTTTAAAAAAAAATCCTTGTTTTTAATATAATTTTATACATTATCTGACAAACTAGAAAAGTTGAACAATTTATTTTACTACTTCATTATTTAAGAAAAGTAAAATCTTATATTTAGAATTAGAATAGAAACTGCACTTTAGTCTTACTGGATGGAATTTTGATCCCACAAAAATCGTCATTTGTTTGTTTGTTTGTTTTTTCCAATTTTAGTCATAAAGTGAATAAAATTAACGAATTTTCACTTGACCATTAAATGGTTAATATCAAAGTGAGTAATATTTTAATTATTAACACTTAAAATATATGAATTTTACATTCAATAATTAAGTAAAATATCATGAGATTTTAATTATTATTATTTTATATGAGCCACTGATTTTAAAGATGTGTGCTAAATAAAAGAATGATTTGAAAGTAAAAAAAATAATAAATCTGATGAATAACATTAAAAATATAATTAAGGTGTAAGGCTTGCTAATAAATATGAAAACAAATAATAAATAAAAATTTTATAATTAATAAAATTAAAAATAAAACTTTTAAAACTTATATTTATCGATGTAAATGAATCGAATTGTTTATTTATTTATATTTTTTTGTGCTTATTAGTTTTATGTGTAACTTTTAGGTGATAGATAATAGTTATTTGTAAGTTTATCCATGTAGGATGGAAATTTTAATATTTAAAAAAATGATTATTTTAATTTTAAATAAATTTTTATTTGCTATTAGTTTTTTTAATATAATATATAAATATCATATTACAATATAAAATAATAATTATTTTCGTTATTTAATATTAATACGTAAAAAGGTTGTAATTCAATTGAGAAATTAATAGGTAATCTTGAGTTAAAATAACGAGTGATTTCTATAAAGTTATATAGACTAAATAGTTCATGTGTTTAATATATTTTTAATAAAAAAAATTGTAAACGCAATCAATAAATAGAAAAACTACAACATAAAAATTTTAATATTTAAAAAGGAATGCAAAAAATAAAATGTTATGTTGCAGTGAAAAATTCAACGATAAGATGTTCCACTAAAAATTCTAAAGGATATTTCATTTGCATAGCTTTCATTTGAAAATATCATTGGCTATTCCAACATAGATCAAATTATATTATAATGGAATTTTAATGGATTTAATGATTCGAGTTACCATTATTTATTTCTTGTGTGAATTTTCTTTTTGGGAACATATCAATGAAAATTGCATTGGAAAGCTAATTGCAGTGATAGATACAGACAATTTCATATTGGGGCACTATTTAGCTTATAGAAAAAATATACCATCAAAATAACATAATGTCATTACAATATTTAAATTTTACTTTTTAAAATTTGTCATCCTTCTCATCTGTAATACATGTTTACAAATCTTTACAGTTACAATAAGTTAATAGTATTCAAAAAAAATATAATTTTTCTCAACTAAAAGTAAGCAAATCATTGAAAAAAATATATCTTTTAAAATCTGATGAACAAAAAATTTATGTTGTAGTATAGATGACTCGACAATTTTGTTGATGAATTTATAAATTATGACTAATTGATTATAATATTAATGAGAAAATTGTAATTGTATATAATATAATATTAAGATATATAAATAGATTATATATTAACACATATGACCAAAATAATATATTCTTTAAAAATCTTATGAACAAAAAATCTATGTGGTAGTATAGTTGACTCGACAATATTGTTAATTAATTTATAAATTATGAATAATTGATTATAATATTAAAGAGAAAACTGTAATTGTATATAATATAATATTAAGATATACAAATAATTGATACATTAACACATATGACCAAAAAAGATCTATACATAATATTATGAATTTTTAAGCAAATAAAAAATTTAAAAACATATGAAAGAACAATATAAAATAAAAAAAATAAAGTAAACATAAACCTTTTAAAACTTTATTTATCAATGTAAACGAGCAGGGTTGTTAAATGCATGTTAATTTTTGTACTTATTAATTCTATATGTAACTTTTAGGTGATATACAATAGTTATTTTTACCTTTATCCATGTAGGTTAGGGAAAAAAAGAACACTTGATTATTCTAATTTTAAATTACTATTTATTTATTTATTTATTTTTTTCCAAAACGATAGGGATACTATTAATAACCGCAAATGATGACAATGTTCAATACAACAAGAACTACTCAACCAATAAAAATACAACATGAGAGGCACACTAGAAGTGGCCTAGAACCTCAAACAACAACCCGAGAATACAAAATGAAATAAGGAGTCTACCCACTGCATCAAAGCCTAACTAGACTCAGTATTCCAACTAGAAAAATATATATATATTTGCTATTAGCTTTGTACATATAATATATATATATAAAGCTGCTCTCTCTGGACTGTGAACAGAGGGGAGGAAGAAGACCTGCCCTGCGTGCCCGGACCTTCCTTTCGAGGCCGGAAGAGCACGGCCAATTACAGTGGCCTGTCCCCTTCATTGATTATAATCCGTGTCAGATTCGCTGCCACAGATTAAGCTCAATTACGGGGCCCTCCCTGGTCCTACGGACCGACTCGGCTACGGGTTGTCGGACAACCCTTGTCAGCCTTCCTTATTCAATCAACTCTAATTTTTAACATTTAATATGTAATAAATGTAACTCAATTGGGAATTTACTAGGTAATCTTGAGATAAAATAATGAGTTACTTTAAAAAAATTATATGGATTAAAAAGTTCATGTGTTTAATGTATGTTATTAGAAAAATTGTAAACACAGTTACTCAATAACTACTACCTAAAATATAATGTTTAAGAAGGAATACAAAAAAAAAGTTGGTATATTGCAATGGAAAATGCATCTGTAAGGTATTCCAAAGAAAATTCCAACGGATATTTCATTGGTCAAGCTTTTATTGGAAAATTTCATTAACTATTCCAACAGAGAACAAATTAAATTACATTGAAAATTTTGTGAATTAAATCATTCCAATTACTATAATTTATTATTGTTTGAATCTCTGTTGAATTTTTTTACGGATCGTATTTCAACCGTTGAAAAAACTGTCATTGAAATTGTAAAAAAATTAATAGAAGTTCTATTGGAAAACTAATTGCAGTGGCGGATCCAAAATAATTTTATATTGGGCACTATATAGTTAATAGAAAAAGTATACCATCAAAATAACATAATGCCATTACAATTTATTAATTATACTTTACATGATTTGTCATGTTTCTAACTTGTAATACATTCTAACACATCAGTACAGTCACAATAAGTTAAAAAGTATTTAATTAAAAAAATGACGATTTTTCTCAATTCAACATAAGAAAATCATTGAAAATAATATTTTTTTAAAAAAATTATAAACAAAAAATCTATGTTGTAGTATAGCTGACTCGGCAATATAATTGATTAACTTATAAATTACGAATATATAACTAGAATTACCCTTGCATTAGTTATAAAAGGCATAAAAAATATATTTTGAAGATATAGAAAAAAATATGTTGCAAAAGAGAGATTTGAAACTGTCATCAAGATTGAAATAATATAATTAGAGGATAAAATTGTAATTTTGAGATATATTATATTTTCTTTACTTGTGATGCCGCGTTTATGTTATAACATTAATAAAGTTATGAGTTGAACTAAATTATAATTGGTTGAGTTGTGAATTCATTATGTATCTTTCTTTCTTTCAATTTCATTTTTAAAATAGGGGACATGATAAAAATTATGAAAAAATGTTCCCACAAATTTTTATTAGATTCCTTACGCTATATGCTTTAGGATGAGGGTTGTGTCGGATCTATAAAATAAACATAGATCTGCTCATGATTCCAATAAAATAGTTTTGCTAGAATTAGATTCCTTGTGGCATATTTTTCTTACATAGATCCGAAAATTCATACTAAGAGAAAACAAAAAATGGATGTAAATATACAACTATCACCAATATTAACTATGTGAATTAAAAGGAGAAATAAACGAGTTGTATGTGAAATTTTATTCAACTAACACATAAATTCAATGAGTATGAAAATGAGTTAGTTGCTTAATATTTTTCTCAAACATTGGGAAAAAATTCTAAACCTTTTAATCTAATAATCAGTATAAAAGTACATTTTTTTATTAAATATATTATTATTATAAATATATAAATAAGTAATATTAAATTTTATTTTATCTTATGTGATTATATTAGTTGTTGTCTAATAAATAAGATATTTTGATAACAACGTTATTATATGAAACACGTACAAAAAATGATGCAATACATATAAATGTGCTAGAATTCGTTTAATAAATAAAGTATTATTTATCAATAGAAATAAAAACTAATGAAATAATAGTAATGAAATTGAAAAAAGAAAACGTCTGAATTTTCTTAGACAAGTATGAATACCAATATTCAGAAATAAAAAATCTTTTAAAAATAATACTTTATTTGTTGCTAGCGTTTAAATATATGGACTCTGTAAGAAATTGGATCTCATAAATAATGATCCTATATTATTAATTTTTAATTTTAAATAATTAAAAATTTAAAACTTTATAATACATAACGTAGATTTTAATAATGATTTCGTAATAATAACGTTCAAAGATGACTAAGAGTTATAAAATAGAATTTTAATTCTTCTCATCTCAAATATTTTAACAAATGATATGCTTCTCAATGTTGTCTCATTGTTTTGTTTTGTTTGATTTTGTCATTGGTGAAGAATCAAGAAAGGAACTTTATCTCGAGTTTTTTTGAGTATTATGTATGATGCATAAAGTTGGACGATAAAAGCATTAAAAAGTTACTGGACACATAAATATTACAAATCCAAACGAATGTGAAAGATATGAAGATAAATAATTCTAAAATCATTGCAAGAACTAGATGGTCAATGATTTGCAAACAATAGATTATATAGTTCGTCTATCTTCCAAATAAATGACATTGAAAATGAAACGTTGGAGCCTGATCAAAACATTTTTAAATGTTTGAATGAAGTTGACACTTCTTATAGGAATATTTATAATTTCATTGGTGTATTGTGCTTGAACATATGTGCAATTATTTTATAGTATGAACTTTTAGTTAATGTGTGATGATTTAAAAAAAAAACCTCGGGAAAAGTACATGTAATAGATATTTTGAATAGTCAACTTTTATTTAGAGATGAAATTCATTCCCTTCCGTAAGGAGATACATCCATGGGGTAGGTATCAATAATTTGTCGATATATATAGAGAGAGTAATTTAATAGTTTATACAATGATAAAAAATAATCAACAATTTTAATGACACGATTTATTATTTTGCAGATATATTCATGCATGGTTAGTAGAAATATAAAGATAATACAACCATGAAGTTTCACTANGGCGGGTTGGCCGCCATATCAGCTACCGGAGTTAGGGGTTTTGATTCTTTGAGGTTTATACGGCAATAAAAGCTGCGAGTGAGATTTTTGTTTTCTCCTGTGCTTTTCGAGTGGGCTTTTTTCCGATGATGAAAAAGTGTGGTGATTTTCAAGGGAGGAGTTAGTAGTGGGGACAAAGGTATGATGAATGTAATAAAATTTTTACGTTTGAGAATTTCTTTGGTTAGTTATTTTAGGATTTTTTTTAAACATAATAAATTCTTGACATAAATTTTTTATGAAACTTCATTAATTGTTATGTAGTTGGTGGTATTATTTTTAAACTAGTATTCGACCTTGTGCATTTGCACAGATGTAAATAAAATTAAATATTATAAGTTATATTTATGTATATAATATAAAAATTATAAGTTATATAATTGTATTATATTTCAAACATATAGTATTATAAGTTATATTTGTGTATATAATATTAAAATTATAAATTATATAATAGTATTATATTTTAAAATTTGATCATTGGTTAAAATAAATAGTACACACGATTTGATTGTATACGAATCACTATATTGATTGCATAAAATGCAATAAATATATACATTTTATAATTTTGAGTGATCATGACCAATTAATTAGCTGAAAAATATTACATTTATTATAACAATTGCTTATGTGATTTTAAGAAATTTTACTATGACATAAAAATAAATTAATTTATTAATAAACAACATCTTCATCATATAAAAAAATATTGATCTTAGTATAAAATATAATTTTATGTAACTTTCATATATTATTTAGTATAAAATATAATTACTAATTTTAATATTAACTATTATATTATTCAATAAAAAATATAATTATTAATCAATTAACATAAAATATAATGGTTTTTGTCTTAATTAACCCAAAAAAGGTAATGAAATATTTTCTTATTAATGAGATTAATTAGGTGTATTAATGCCACATAAATAAAATTTATTAGGTTCTATTTATTAGGTTTTATTAATGATTTGCCACATAGGTAAAATTTATTAGGTTTTATTTATTAGGTAAAATTTATTGCTTAGCTAGCAATTATATATATATAGATATATAGCCACGAGCGTAATGGTGGTATTGACTTGTTCCTGCTTGGGTCAACACTTGCAGCTTCACGCCGGTTGGAGTTACAGGTACGCCGGTTGGAGTTACAGGTGTTTCTCCGCCGAACGTCAGTCCTGGTGGTGGAAGTCCTCCAAATGGTGGTATCCCCATCATCTGCATCACAGGGTGTTTGGTGGTGGAGAGCGGTGGTGGCCTCTTGTCCATCCATGTCCCTCTGAACTCCTCGTTCAAATTCCTCTGCAAGTCTTCCTTTTCCGCCATCAGCAAACAGATCGGAGCTGGGTGTGAAGCTCTTACTTCCTTCAAGAACTCCCCACAGACGACGCCAAATGATGAGTCTACTTCCAGATCTGGAGTAAACCGGTTGTTGTAAGCTCAGATCTGCTTGAACTGCTTCCCAATCGTTGCTAGACCGCGAGATTCCTGCAAAAACTCAACGCCGGAGGTGTTTCCGGCGTAGAGCCTCCGACGCTCAAGTCAGTATGAGAGTGATGAAGAGATGCTGCGCAGCAGCTATGGGGGAGAATGGGAATGAATGAAAGTTAGGGTTTAGGGTTACCTCGCCTCCTTTATATAGGAGTGAATATTTACCTGAAGTACCCAGAATGCCCAAGTCGGTGGACCTAGAAGGTCCAAAATACCCTGGTCGATTCGTCTCCCCTTGCTTCTGAGTCATCTCAGGATTCCTTCTTATCCTTTATAATGTGTAGAACTTTAAGTATGTTGCAAGTGTGAAGAGTCGTCATCACATCTTTGTTATTCGAGGTATATGAGGTCGACTTCGAGAGCTATGAGGCTGACTCGTGGATATGTGCGGATTCGGAGGTTACGCTTGGCTAATTCTTTGAGGTGAGGTCGTTTTCAGAGAGTCGTCTTAGTTCAGTTGACTGCTGAGAGTCGACTTAAGATATCAGGATGCTCGGGCGTTATACTCTTGTTGTTCTTCTTTTATTGATGTCCACTAGTGAAAGTCGACAGACTAAGGTCGACTTGCGAGAGTCGACTAGACCAATTTCTGCCTCTTCTCGATTGCTCTTAGTAGAATCGACCTTAGGAAAGTCGATTTGGGCATGTCGACCGAGTCATGTCATGCGAGTTGTCTGAGTGGTTCGCTGGACCGGATTATCCTTACGTGGCTATATCATCTACAAGTGAAATTATTCGTTTTCATATGTGTTACTTTGCAAATTATATATAGCATCCCATTATTGATATATGCATAGCAAAAAATTGTTCGCCTACATTTTTTCATAGGCTGTCCTATTTATATGTCCCAGTAATAATCAGAATATACCTAATAATTTCTTTAGATAACTTGTTGAGCCCCTGAGTGAGGGTGGTACTTTAGCTCTGTTGTCGGGCCTTAACATATGGGCTTCGACCCAGCCTATTAAGCTCCACTTGTCTTGCCATCCCCACTTATGTCGCAGTCAAATGAACATTTTCCACAAAACAAAAGAAATTATGTACTTAATTGATTTGGTATCTCTTGTTACAATTTTTTTCCATTTAATTGATAAACCTAATTTTTTTCGAACTTAAAAAATGGCCGACTGAATATTTGTTAAGTTGAAACACATTATTGGATTTCTTTTCTTGCACTATATCATGTTACGCATTAGGAATTAATTAAATATAAAAACACATATTAGCAAGTTTATAATAATCTTGGCAGTTATTTTTTAATTTATTTTATAACCTTTATAGTTTTTTTATAGTTATTTTATTTATCTTTTTTTTAAAGTATCACAGTAATGTTCGTCAGATCTAACGGTTAAACAATCATATTTTTTCAACATGACACAAATTGAAATGCCATACCTTAAAATAACAATAAAAATATAAATATAATATTTCATAGTATAAATATATAAAAATGTATAATGATTGACCGTGTAATGGTTAGCCCGCCTTTTATAGGAATTAGTACTTACAATTTATCATTCTACTATTTAAATTTTGTTTATACTAAACTTATATATATTGTAGGATAGGATAAGGCATAAAACTCGTGACAAAGTTATTTTGCATGGAGACACTAACTACCTTGTGAATATATATTAAAATAAGGCAAAATTGCATTTTGTACCATGTAATTAGGGGTGTACAACATATGTGTACAACTTTTTTTTTATTTAAAAAAGTGCCCTGAAACTTGTTAAAAGCTCGAAGTGTCCAATTTTTTATCTACAAGTATCGCATTTTACCGATAGGTGCTGACTCACACCCGATTTAGCCTATGTGAATGCACATGTGTCCCAGAAGATCGCCAAATTAGCATAACTTCTTTTTTCGTTTGGCAAAATAGGACAGTAACTTATTAAAATCAATTTACCTACAAGTTATCGAATTTCATCGGTAGATGCGGACCGACTCTGGTTAATTATACGTGGATGTACATGTATCACATTAGACCGACAAATCAACAGAACTCATATATTAGAATGAAATAAATAAATACATACATAAATAAATAATCACCTTACACAAAATTTACAAAATAACTTTTTGTTTTTTTGCAAACTAGACACATACACCTGATCAATTTGCAAAATAAAAAAAAATATAATAATAATAATAATAACAATAATAATAATAATAATAATAATAAATCAACCATTGGCCGACAACCTCCGCCGCCGTTCGCCGGTCGCCAGTCGACCACCTCTGATAGAAAAATCTTTTAACATCATTTTGAAGCTCTTCTCGTCCTGGTTCACCTATTAAAATTTCGAAAATTTTGCCGGTAAGGCCGACAATTGCTCCGGTCGAAGTTTTTAATCTAGAAATTTTGGTCAAAATTCGGTCTTCTTCTTCAATTTTCCAGCGATTCACGGCAACCCACTGAAATCCAAGGACACCTCCGGACTCCTTTCACTGTCGCGCACCCGAAGACATCCACCTTCTCCCGAACCGGCGACCTTATCCGACGACTCATTTTTTCCCGATAAATACAACTGCATTCGCCGCCGGTCAACCACCTCCGATCGAAACTTTTTTTACATCATTTTGAAGCTCTTCTCTTCCTTCTTCACATCTTAAAATTTCCAGCAAAAATTCAATCGGTAAGATCGACAATTGCTCCGGTCAAAGTTTTTAAATCTATAACTTCTCGTCAAATCCAGTCTTCTTCTTGAATTACCAGGTGATTCACGGGGACCCACTGAAATTCTTGGACACCTCCGGACTCCACGCACCACTGCGCACTCGAAGACGTCCACCTTCTCCAGAACCGGCGACCTTTTCCGAGACCCATTTTTTCGGGCAAATACAACCGCACTCGCCGTCGGCCGACCACCTACGATTGGATTTTTTTTTACCTCATCTTGAACCTCTTCTCATCCTTGTTCACTTCCTAAAATTTTTACGAAAATTCTACCTGTAAAGCCGTCAATTGCTCCTGTCAAAATTTTTAGATCTAGAAATTCTTGTCAAAATCCAGTCTTCTGTGACACATTCTCATCCACGTAGGATAAATCGGCGTGAGTCAGCACTACCAGTGAAATTTGGTAACTTGTTGGTAAATAGGGCACAAGTTTCGAGTTTTAACAAGTTATTGTCCTGTTTTACCACGCGAAAAATTAAAAGAAGTTCTGATGATTTGACGGTCTTCTAAAACACATATGCATCCATGTAGACTAAATCGGGGGGTGAGTCAACGCCTGCCGGTAAAATTCAGTAACTTGTAGATAAATTAGACACGAATTCCAGATTTCAACAAGTTTTAAGACAATTTTGCTAAATCAAAAAGAAATTGTCCACATCTACTACACATCCCTAATTATAGGGCAAAAAATGTAATTTTGCCTATTAAAAAATGTACCACAAAGGATACTCTAAGTAGAGAAGAAATCATTTTCAACATTTGAGGAAAACCAAGGACTGTCTGCCTTGCATTGTTTATAATTCCCATTATTCATCATAATTTGTCATCTCTCTTTTTACTTTTTTCCATTCTGAAGTAAAAAAAAATTCATTGTATTGGATATATTTTATTCACCGACCCTACATCAATAATGCAGGTGAACATTCAAATTAAGCAGTTGAAAATAAGAAATTGTGTTTCGTGTAGTTTTAGCTTTGTATCAATTAGTTGTCAATTAACAGCATTGCCTAAAAGGTTCTAAAATGCTGTCCTCTTCAATTCCTCTTCGTCATTTAACAAAATTTTTCCTTTGTATATTTAAAAACGACAAATATATTTGTGGACGTCAATGAGAAATTATTGGCCAAATGTTGGTTTGTACATTTTTATTTTAACCATTAGAGTGAAGGTTCCATAGGAAAAAATGTGTGTTTATCTATATATATATAATTACTAGCTACTAACATTTAATAAAACCTATTTAATTTTATCTATGTGGCAATTTAACAATCTTCCCTCCAAAAACCGTTACATTTTGATGTATTTAATCTTTCATTTAATCATTAAATAATTAATACTCATCACTTCAAAATTACAAAAATCATTTTAAACTTTTGATTAATGACAGTTGACCATATAATGTGTTGACCGTATAATGTGATTAGATGTTATTATTGTTGTTACATTTATTTTTTTTTTAAAAAAATAAAAAATATATTTGAAATTCTTAAATAAATAATAAATAATTCACAAATAAAAGACGTACCAAAATATACATTACATCCAATCAGATAAACGCAATTTAAATGAAAGGAAAGAGAAAATTGAAAGAAAAATATTAATTTTAATTATTTGGTTTACTTTTTAACGTTAGATTTATTTTGCTACAATTGGGTTATTAGTTAACAAAATTCTCAAGTTTGAGATGACGCGCGGCCTGCAAAATTTGGCAATTATGATCCTCATTACTCGTGCGGTCTTTTAAATGTTGTTCTATTTTATCAAAATGAAAAGACGGTATCCTACTATCACGATTCAATAGTTATTGAACAAAAGAATACAATTTTTTGCAGTTAAATATCTTCGATACAAGTTACTTTATGAATTATAGAAATTTCTGAAAATAAAAGGAATAAAATTAAAAAGTTGACACGTCATACAAATACAACGCTTCCACAGTTGCACGTCTTCTATTTTCATTTTGGATGTCAATAAATAAAGTTGAGAAACAGTATATATAGTTTACATTCATTTATAGGAGAATTTGGAAAATATAACTTAAAACATATGATAATTTTCTTCAATTACTTTTGCAATTGCAATAAATATCAAATAACTAGTTAAATTGTGAACATTGTGTCAAACGCATGAGTTAATGGTATTTTTTTCTCATTTTTTCTTTAATTAGTTATCAGGTCGTTTTTTCTTACTTTTCAGATTTTTAGTAATATTATATTCAATTTGTTTTAACTAATGGGTATTTTTAAAATCGCAAAAGTTACTGGAGCATTGCCATCTGACCCAATTAGTTACGTGCATATTTATAACTTTGCCTTCATTTTTACAAAATGAAAATGACGCAACGAATTTGTTAACAGTAGCAAAATCGTATTATAATTGGAATGTCGTATTATATTTAAAAAAGAATAAAAAAAATTGAACCTTTACAAACCCCACAAACACGAAGGCCTAGCACATGATACCATTAATGGTCCCATGTGGTTTTCATATATTGCATGCTGTTTGTGGGTCATTTTCTTGTACAAATTAACCACTATTTTTTAAAACTTAATTTTCTGAGCAAAATCTTTATGAAACCTTACTCAATCATGAGAAAGCGATTGTGACATTTAAAATGAGTTGTCGCACTAAAATGGNGAGGGATTATATTTGATTATCTCATCAATAGTACAAATTGGGTTCGTTTTTTTCCATTTTTGAATATGTATTGAATGTATCTACGTACTGTGAATGATCTCTTTCAATCAATTCACCATCATCAATTTCTAACATATCTTAGTAAATTCGATCCTTTCGATGAGGGTACTGTCTTATTCAATTTTTTATCGTTAGATCACACGCACTCGCACAAACACTCAAAGGTACATAAAATCCGAACAAGATTTTGTGCCGATTCAAGAAAAATCAAATATCCTCGCAATTCTCCATAGATACGATGTTATTTTTTTTTTTCCCCTTTTTAGATTCGTCTGTGTTTTGATACAATCGTTGAAAAATTGATAGGGTTTGTTTCCTTACGTATGATTTTTTCCCTAGTTTAACTTCAATGGTCAAAATGTAGCATTAATGGAGGCTAATACAACGATAAGGTAATGCCAAAATCTAACAATTGAGCCGAAATTAAGTATATATTGACATAGCCGCCATATATACTTATGCAATCATAAAATCATGTAAAGTCATTGTACCAAAAAAAAAATTATGTAAAGTCAAACTATTATACACGTTAATAAGCTTAACATTAATCAATGTTAACGGACAGCTAAGTTTATAAACAGTTATACAGATTACAGAACATGAAATAAATGTCAGGACTAACTAACAAGTAACAACTAACCACTCATGTGATACGTTTTACTGTTGAGACCACTCTTCATTCACACTCGACACGTATAATATTTTCACTAATTTATGACTCAAATTTCAAATAACGCGTCTATTTGCGGACAAATTCTATCGTCGAGTATCTTCACTTTCAATAGTTACGTGCAGGTTTATAGAACATTAAAAAAAATAATAAATAATAATAATGGGTAAGGCTACAATCCCGTTACGGAACCATTCCGTTGGGATTTGTAACCGTTAGATCAAGCATCATTGACGGTTACTTGATGATCTAACGGTTACAATCCCAACGGAATGGTTCCGTAACGGGATTGTAGCATTTTCCAATAATAATAATGTGTGTCCAAATTAATTGTTTCCATGGAACATCTTGTGAATTGGATCTTCAACTTCGTGGTCCAGTGTCATTTTATTACGTTATTAGTTCAACTGCTAAAAGTGTAAATGTTGTAGAATATAAATACAAGTTTATTTTATGCACAAATTTCATGTATATTTATGATAAATTAAGCTTTTAACGAATCAGTAATGAGCGTTTAGTTAAAAAAGAAAAAAGGAAAAATCAAATTCAACCAAATATTGGATCAAAATCCACGATATACACATTGACATTCACAATACATTTAACATAATATAAAACATCAAACTCCTGTCAGAAGAAATTAAACAAAAAAATGTATTTAATATACGAAGAATTAGGGTTCTTTATTCCTGGAAAATTTGAGATTGATGATTGTCTAAATTAATGCAATGTTGTGAATTTGTAATACTTTGGTAGATACTAGGTAGTGTATTTATAAATTATATTTGTGCTGAAAATAGCATGTTTGTTTATAAAAATGTTTGGTTTTGTTTGGATTTTTTGGTTTTGTTTAGTTAATTTTGAAAAAAGTGGTATGATTAGTTGTTAGTGGGTATATTAAAATAATATTTAAAATAAATTAATTAAGATTGATTTGATGTAAAAGTAGGAGAGATATGATTGAAGTGATAGTTAGTTAAAATAATGTGAGTGAATGAATAGTGAATTAAGGTTGATGTGGTGTGTATGAATGATTGATTGATATTATTTAATTATATTAATAATATTGATGATAGTGGGATTGAGTTAAAGTTGAGTTAAAAAAATGATTGAGTTAAAATGTTGAAATTTTTTTGAAAAATTTCCATAAACAAAATCGTTTTAATGCGAACTCAAGCTTGACCAGAAAAACGGATCATAAAACAGAAAGAGCCACCAAAGCAATCCCGAGACTAACTGGAAACAAGCCCATCAGCTTAGAAATTGGGCTTCAACTGCTTTGAATACAATATAGACTTCCATAAGAAATAGAGAAAATGGCCTGCTTGGCCCAGAAGCCTGAAGTGAGTTCATATAAACAAATAATCAAAAGGCTAACAATCAACTTGATGGATTGATTTTAGTCAAATTCTAAAACTGCAAAATTCAGATTGTTGACTCCCAAGTCCCAAGTAAACAATCACATAATGCTAACAGGCACACAAGTGTTCTATCAATATTCAAAATGCATTTGTTTACTTAAAAGTAACTCTTACATTATAATCCTTGGAAGCATAAGAAACAACGATCAAATACTGTTTATCAATCTCTTCAATTTATTTGAACTTCAAAACCAAACCTAAGAAAAAGAGCTTCAGACAAAATGTAAACAGCGAACTACAGAGGCCCGGGGAATGTTCCATTCTCCCTCTGCTCGTTCCACTTATCGATCTGTAAAAACCGAAAAAGGTACAAATAAAAAATAAAATAAAAAATAGCGTGATTCGTGGAAGCCCAAATGAGTGTATGTTAACAAAAGAGTAATAATATAAACAAAAATAAATGCTAATATATGCATGATAAAAAGGTTAAATCAGATAACGAGTATTTTGCCAAATATGAGCGCACGAATGCATACTAGTGACAGAGGTGGCGAAATGGAAGAAAATCATTTCCGAATATTTGGTGTTTGTTTTTTTGGGATCTCGATTGGTGCTTACTGGTCGAGACTTTGACTGATTGGTATCTTTCAATGCAATGTAATCACTAACCATCCCCCGATCTTTTACACTTAAAAACTATCTTTATCGTTATTTCAAATCTTCATTCGCATTTACTTTTTCCTTCTTGAACTTTAAACTACTTTCAAATTGTTGTTTGATCCGGGGTAAAGATGTCCTAGCACCATGTAATTACTGTCTTAGCAGTAAGAAATCACATCATCACCATTCAAAAAAAGAGCACAAGGCCAACATGAAACCACATGCTTAATCCTCTTTAAACCTTGTGAATCATTGAAAGAAAATAATCTTTCTTCCATGGAAAAGATATCATGTATAGAGAGCACAATTTCAACATCTTGAACCCATTTGAGAGAAGCACAAGCAAAATAATCTAAACAATTAACAAAATTGAAAGAAAATTTGGACATCTAACTCACCCATTCGCCAGGACAAAGGGAACGATAGTATTGGGCAAATTTACCACAGTCAACAGATTCTTCACCCTTAGCAGCCACGCACCTGGAAAAAAAAAAACAAACAAACAAAAAAGGAATGAAATTTGCAACTGGACAACCAAATTCAAATTGGTTAAATTGATCTCCATAGATACCTTGTCAAAAGTAACACAAAATAATATCCATTCTTCCCTTTTTATATATTAACACAAAATAATATCCATTCTTCCCTTTTTATATATTCTTCTTGTTCTTCTAATGCCTTATTTCATTATTGACTTATTGTCATTTCGGTCAATTACAAATCACACACACACACACACACACTAAAAGAAAAGAAACTTAAGGAGCTTGAGACTCACATATGTATTATTAGCTACCTAGTCTTGACTAAGGAAACCCATGTGAACCGCTACTTGACACTGATGATTTAAAATGTCTTATTATTCATTACACTGAAGAGGAAAAAGAAAAAACTGAAACCAAATACAAAAGCATAATACATTTTAGAATCGTCTCAAGTCTCAACACCTATCCAATGTAAGCTTTTTCAAGTTTTGAAACCAATCAACTCAAACTTTCAATTCCGAATATAAAGAAGAGTAATTAGCCAAAATGAAACAGAGTTAACAGCAAGGCTTCTCTCATCCAAATTTTAAAAGTTCAGCAGTCATACTTCTACGAGATATATGCATACAGTAAAAAACAACATAATCAAAAGTATGTCATTTTATAGCATAAATCATGTATATTTGTGCAGGGAAAAATGCTCCAATATAGCTAAAGAAGGGTTCACACTCCAACCTGTGAAATTCAATGTAACGGGTGAAACAATGCCGGGTCTGGTTGGTGGTTGGGAACCGAAAGTCAGCCGGAGCAGTTTTTAATTCAATCTGAAACATCGACACAAACAAAAATCAAGGACAAGGAGGCACTAAATTCAGCCAAAAACAATGCAAAACGAAAAATTAACGATAAGAAAATGGCGACGAAAAATCAGCAAAACGATGAAGATTTAACCTAATATATATAAACACAGGCGAAAAATTAACACGCAG
>BKCP01010070.1:1697156-1710304 GCA_008636005.1 Striga asiatica
AGAAATCAATCAAATAAAATAAAATAAACCAAATTTAGTTATCCAAATTGAATTAATTTTTATTGTTTCATTTTAAGTAAATTCCAATTTGTCCATCTTCCTCATCTTCCTTCTTCAATGTTCCATATCTTCCAAACTTTAACCATTAGTCCATTAGCACATTAAAGCATCAGTGCATCACCAAGAACATAACAGTCCAAAATCATAACAAAACAACATCTTGAGTTACAAGAAGTCAAGAACACACATCTACATCAACTACATTTCCAAATTTTCTACTCTTTTACATACATTAGCTTGCCATGCATCTCGATCGAGCTCTCGCAGCAAAGAGACGATACCAACGAACACCACACAGATATCTCAGGCGTTTTCGCCTCGCTAATCATCTCCTCAACCCACATAACGGCTCTATACGTATTCCCAACCGAACAAAGACCCTTTATAACCCTATTATAAATCTCATCCCTCGGCCAATACGAGCTAATACACATCTTCTCCAACACTCGACTAGCCTCTAAATACTTACCATCACAACACAAACCATCCACTAAATAACTATATGTCTCCCTATTGGGTACACAACCGATTTGCCTCGACATCTTCTCAAAGTACCTCACTGCCCAATCACATTCTCCGGCATCACAAAGCCCTTTTATAACAACATTGTGCAACCTCACGTTCGGCACACAATTGATCATTTCACATTCGACCACATGGACCGCCTCTTGTACCTTCCCCAACTCAAATAACGCTTGTACCTTAGCTTCGTAAACCGAAAAACACGACCCGAAACCTCTCTTGCGCATTTCGTTGAGCACCTTGTCACCCTCGGAAATCCTCTTTTCGGAGTAGAATTCGATAGCCATTGATCCATAGCCATCCGAGCTAGGAACCCCGCCTCTCACCAAAGCCTCGTCAATCAAACCTTTCACTTGATTAATGCCGATTTCATCTTTGTAGTATATCTGGCTTAAGTCGAGAGGTTTGCAGTATTTTTTCGGAGCCTTTAGGCCTTTACGTAAAACCTTCTCGAGTAACTCGACAGCTTCCTCGACCTCCCCATTGTCACACAAAGCCTTTAATAGAGTTCGGTAAATCGTGATATCGGCCCCACAACCCTTCTGCGAAATCCTCCAAAACATAGAGTACAACAAATGTTTCGCCTCATGAAGTCTTCCATCACGGCACAAACCCTTCATCAATATCCCGTAAGTTTCTCTATCGGGATAGCACCACAAATAGCCCATTTCTTGGAAAACGCGTAAGGCGAGATCTGAGCGGCTTGACTTGCAGAGGGCATCCATGAGCAGTTTCAAGGAAACCATTCGGGACTTTATTTCCCACCCACAGCAATTCTCGACAAAAAAGTTGTAGGAAGCTTCTGGATTGTTCTCCTTTAACATTATCTCTAATAGGGTGTTGAAGGATTTTGTGAAGTTTACGCAATTGAATTCGGGAAGTCTTTTGAAGAGAGAGATTGACTCGTTTAGTAAGCCAGCATTTGCGTACGTTGTGATTATGCTGGAAAAGAGGGAATCTTGGCACTCGCATGAGTCGTTCTTCATGCGTGTGACGAGTTCTTTCATCTCGGCCAGCCGGCCAGAGGTAGCTAGTATTCGGATCATTGTGGAGTAGACAGGCCCATTATGGCGGTAAGTTGGATATCGGGCTTTGGCTTCATTGAAAAGTTCCAAAGCCTTTAACGGGTTTTTCTGGCCGCGTATGAGCTGCGAGAGGTGGGTGGGTGTCAAAAGCCTTGGCCACCTTACACTCATGGAGTTGAAACACCAGGACTGTTTTTGTAAAGAATATATCAATAGAGAAGTAAAATTAGATAGGAAAAAAAAAAAGATGATGATGACAAAGATCCTTTAATCATAAGTAGCGCCAAAATCAGAGTGAAATGATTAAAAATTTAAAATACAGACTTATCATCGTCCAAGTGTTTCAGGCAATTTATCAAACACCTTCTGTGCATGCTCCAAGATACTTGAATACAAGAACAGGGTGCAAGTTCCATTACTGCACTAAATCGATACAAATTGGGATTTTTAACTTTGATTAGCCTAATAAATCATAAAACATCATTGTATTGCCTTGGTACGCAATAAAAGTACCACCGCTGTCCTAATTAAGTTGCAAAAGAAAATGAGAACGAAGACCTTCAAAGCTGAAGAACAACATACCTGAGCTGATCGAATGGATTTTTTTGCGCAAACTGAATGATGAGAGCGATCCTGTCAATGCGAAATTGTCTGTCTTACATATATAATATTAGTAGGAGTTTTAGAAATCAATCATGGTGCAAGTAGCTTGTTCTTGTTTCTGTATTGGGCTAATATTGTTAAATTGGATAAAAATTATTCTAAGCAATTCTATTATAAAAATTAAGAGACACTTATCAAATCCGTTGCACAATGAAATTATCAAGTTCTTTGAAAAAAAAATACTTGCTATTTGATCCGTGTTTAGTAGAAATCGCATTTTCTTATTTATTTTCTTATAAATAGATTTATTTTAATTATGAATTTAGGAAATCATAGAATACAGAATGTAAAAACGAGCTCTAGAGCTAACGTTTTCATTGGAACTTTGAGACAGAAATTCTATGGAACCTTCAGATGGTTTTTATGGACTCATCCATCACTTAATGTATTGACACATATTCCAAATGTATTTATTGTACGTGTCAATACACTATTTCTAAATAAGTATGGATGACTCCATAAGTAATATCATCCGATGGCTCCATAGCAAAACTGAATTTTTTGAGAATTTCTCGAGTGGAAAGTTCATTGACCAACTTAGAGCATCTAACAACCCTCCTTTTACAGTTTTTATGCTATGTTATTCAAAACATTATATACCTCTAATAATAATAAACCCCATAAACCGTCTTTCTTATTAGTCTCACATGTTTCCCACTTACTTCTACTTAATATTATACTTTTATTTTTATTAATATTTTAAAATTTTTAACTCTACTTTTAATTTTTATTCAATCCAAATGTTTCATATATTTATCATAAATATATATAAAAAATAATATAATTTTATTGCATTATTCATAATTAAAAGTGTACAAATTAATTAATAAAAAAAAATATAAACCGATATAAACTTATAATTGACAATTTCTAGTGCACAAATTAATGTTACACTTTTATATATAAATTTATATTTAATTTCATGTTTATAACTGTATTTTTTAAAATAATAAGTGTTCATTTATATTTTTTCAAGAATAAAATAATAATAACACGTAAATATAAAATATGGATTCTAAAGACTAAAGAAGGTTTTAAACTTCACTTAGAAGATTACAAGATATAAAAAGCATGAAAAAACTTGGTGATTCAAAACTAAATAAATCACTTCAATAATATACATATTTTCCAATTCCCTCATGCTTGAATACATTTGGTAACATGCATAAGCAAACTTGCTGATTCAGAAGACAGGATACATAAAACCCATATACCAACGATAGGCAAATGAAAGAAGCACAAAAAACACGTAAAGTTCTGAACTTGACATGTCTAAGGGCAGAAATCGCCCCTGCACAAATTGATTAATTACATGTAGAATGTTAGTCCGCGCATCACAAATGTTATTGTTAGACTGTCTAACGGTCCCCTATACGAAAACACACACACAAACACACATACGAACCCACAAATGGCCACCATTTCCAGCTTTCAAACATTTCCCCATGCAGGATTAACCGAAGAATCTCCGACAACCGGGCCATTAATAATTTGAGGCCCGACCGCAAATCCACCAACAGCAGCATATGGGTTCGTTCCCTCCATCGTGGGCCCATTAATCGTTTGAAGATGAGGCCCACCAAAGTTGTCTGGATAGCTGCTTTTTCCGTGAAGCGTAGGTGGATACGAATTGTCTGAGTTTATGTACAAAGTTTGCTGGATTGGAACTACTGATATATAAGCATAGGAGAGTTTCATTAGGAGAAGAGGAACTAAATGTACAAATCGGTCATGTTTTACTAGCAGAAATAATTACCGCTCGTCTTGGCATTTATTAGCTCCACTCGTAATCTTTCTACTTCTTCAACCATGGCAATCAGGTCTTTCTCAAAAATTTTCATTTCCTCCACTTTCTTCGTGTTCAAATCTTTCTCGTAGTCAAATCTCTTGCTTCATTTTCCCCCCGAAAAAAAAAGGAACAAATAAATAAATAAAATAAGTAATTATGCAATTACTAGTTGAACATTCAGAAATAGTATCTGAACACGGTAAAATGAAAGCAGCATACACACACAAACGTATGAAAAATTCTACATACCACATCCACCTGCCTATCAAAATTTTAAGCATGAAAACCACACGATAAGAGAAACAATCTAGTGCAAAATCATATGTGAGCCCACGTGAATCACTGGAGAAAATAAAATATTAAAATGCGAAAAGTTGATACCACCTACCGTAACCTCTTGTGCTCTTTCCTCAAGCCCTCAAGCTGCGCGTGCATTTCTGGAAGTTTGTCAACATTCGCACGGGCATTCTCCAATTCTATATTAGCCTGCTGAATTCTAGCAATCAACTCCAACTTTTCTGTCCTCAAGTCCCTCTCTTCATCCTGTGCCTCCTTAAGTTCCTTCTTCAAATTCTCCCCTGCCCTGATATCATCTTCCAATTTCGCAATCTTGTCCAACAAAATTCGAATTTCGATATCCCCTTCATTTTGGATACTCCGAATATTTTCTCTGAATTTATCTGCCTCCCTCTTTGCAGCCACAAGATCCTGCCTCAGGGCTAAATGGCTGGACGCTAGTGTACGGTTGTCCCTACCAAGTCTTTCTATTTCCGCAGCCTGCGAAGCCAATTTCTCCTCTAAAACCACGGCAAGACGGATTTGTTCTCTCATGTGGTGTGGAGGAGGCAATGGCCCACGACGCAATCGTTCGTCATATGCTGGTGGTATATTTCTTCTCGAGTCCATGATTATGGACAATTTCTTGAACTGTGAAGAAACCATTGAAAATTACTGAATAATTATAGCAACGTGATCCACGACATTATGAATTAGATAGAAATCATATATGTAGCATTAGCAAAACCCAGAATTTGATGTTCTGGACTTTCCATGAGAAAGATTGATGCGATTGTCAAATATTACTTGCGTGAGGGGAATTAGGTTTAGGCTTCCTCACTAACATGAAGTGTTGGACACTAAGAGATGTACAGTTCGTGTCTGTATCCATGTTTAATATGGAGCATAAAATCTAAGCGCCGTATACAGACATAATTGCTTAAGAAATTGCTAAGCCTTCAGCATAGGGTGTACTATTTTCACATGGGACCTTGGTAGAAGACTCCAACCATGACATTCAAGAAATGCAAAAAAAAATTGTGTACAAATTTAATGAGAACTTTGTGTCAATGATAACACCTAATCATGAGGTATAACATAATGTCGAAGTTGGTGCATGTTGAAAATAAGAATATAGGGAATAACCCTTTACAACTTAAACTTGTCCACACGGTAGTCAAATAAGTCAACGCTCAATTAAACCATGAAATAAATTACAATCTTATTGAGTGGCAAAAAATTGCACCAAAGTACAGATATTTCCATCTTATGGGGGGAAAAACTGATGCCACCCAATACCTGCTGAAAAACAAATTAACCAAGGCATATTTTCTCACAAAACTAGTGGACTGAACATTTTTTATTCAAAAATCGGATATGTACAAAGTGATTGATGATCCATTATTTGACGGATTAGGTGAATATCAACTCAATCTAGTTTGGACATGTATTCAATTCAAATCCACTTCACCAAATGCCCAGTACAGTCCCAAATACATTTTTCTCCTAATACATCACAAATTCACAATCTCCAAAAACAGTCTCCGAAACACTTTTCTCTCAACACCTGAGATAAACACAAGCATTTCATTATATGTTATGTTCTTTTCAATTCCATTTAGGCAGATCTACTAGCATCTCCCAATAAATTATCTGACATTTACTTCCAGCATATGTTATTTTCTTTTCAATTCCATTTAGGCAGCCAAGAAATTATCTGACATTTACTTCCAAAGTAACTAAACGCATTCTTCCACCATTTCTTAAAATGGAAGGCCAATTACATTCTTCTGAGATTTGCAATTATGCCACTGCATGATCTACCTCAAATAGCATTCATCAAGCTCCCTTTAACTGAATAATTGCTTTTACTTTCCCCTAGCTAACACAGAATCACTCCAACAAAAGCCATAAGAGCCGCACAAAAAATATGAACTAAAACCAAAATTCACAGAGGAAAAAAATTACAAAATTAAGAATGAAAAATCCTCAAACTACCAGCCAGGGTACCAAAAATCCTATCATTCAGCACATGAATTTGTATCAGTTGAACAATCAGAATTTCGTCATGAACGGCTCCGTCGATTTGTAGAAGACAATCGGTTCCACAAACATCTACTTTGTCCGAATTAAGCATACAATTGGCAATGAAAAAGCTCCAAAAGAAAAAAGAAAAAAAAAAGGGACACAAACATGGAGGATCCTAAATTACCTGACGATTATGGAGATGCTCGCAGCGGTGAAGGAGGTCGAGACATGGAACTTTTTCACTGCGATTTTCCGTGCAGAGACATCATCTATAATGTACGCATGCAGGTAAAACCGAAAAGCAGTAAAAAGGAATTTGACCTAAAATGCGAAATATGTAAGTAATAATATTTCTAAAAATTTCACATATTCGATTTTAAAAATATAATATTGTGCTGTACAAATATTATAAATATTAACATTTTTTAACTTGTGTACGAGGAGTTCTAATCAATGTTTTAAATACCGTGCGATCATATTGGACGAGCCACCGATACGCGATTTAATCGGTTTATCATCTATTTGACCAGCTTTAATAAATATTAAATTATTCTATTATAATAATATAATAATGTATAAAATTAACTATAATAAATACTAAAATTAAATAAAATCTAATAACAATGTAAATATATTAAAATTAAGTGTAGAATTTTCTAGTTATATAAATAAAATAATAAAAAATTTTATAACTTTTTTTTTAATATCTGAAATACCCGGTAATTTTAACCGATATTTTAGCCCATATTGTCCAGTAAAATTAATATTTTCCAGTATGAAGCAGGTTTAAACCAACTAGTACGGTACCCGTGCGATGCACGGGAACATTTATTACCTATTTATTTTTTAAAAGGTATTTTTGTATTTAAATTGTCTCATGCCATTAAAAATTTCATGAAAATGAAATTTATATGTTATTAAACACTTCCTTATGTACAACATTATTGATTTGATTCTTTGTCACGTAATCTACTACATAGGTGTTCGAATTTATCTAAAGTTGCATATTATTAGTTATTAATTAATAAATTTTAAAAAAAAATTATAGGATCTTATATATTAAACAAAATTAAAGTAGAAACAAAAGTAGAATTTTTTAGGAATTTTCACTAATTATTATTTAAATCTAATTCTAAATTTCAATTAAGAAAAATTGAAAAGAATCATTAGTTAGTCTTGGAAATGAAACCGATTTTCCTACCAATAAACCGATTTTTTTATCAAACAAATTTATCCGAATATTTTTTTAAATCAAATAAAAAAATCTTCAATTTTTTCTAAAAATGCAACCGAATTTTGCTAACATTGCACCGATTTTTGTACCAAACAAATTGAATTGAAAATAATTTTAATAAAAAATTAAAATAAATTGTTAATGTTTATGCAATTGTCTTTTTTCTAAAGAAAATGATATGAACTTACCAAAATCTCCGTAAAACATGGTTAAGAAAAAACACAAGAATCCAAAAAAGTCGATGCATTTAAATTTTGAAAAGTTCCACACAATTTTTCCTAATTAATTGGATAAGGTGACGTTAAATATCAATGATGAACCGCTTTTGTTACCAACAATTGTGGACACAATTTTGAATGTACATCCCGTCCAAATATCAATTTTATTTTAAAATAAAAATTGCACGTGGCTTTATCCAATTTACACAATTTTTTTGAAAGAAAAAAATATTCAATAAGATTGGAAGAATTGATTAAGAATTATACAACTATTTGCTTCCTAAATTTGTATCCAATTTGCACGGTTTTTAAATTAATTTATATTTAAAATTGTTTTCATAAATAATTGACATATTTTTTGTATAAGAATCTTTAAATTTGTTACCAAAAAAGATGATTTAAATTTTGGTTAAAACAATAAAATATGATACGAAAAAAATGAGATTCAAATTTTGCCATAAGAATCTCCAAATTTGTTACCAAAAAAATAGGATTTAGATTTTGTTACTTAAGATTTACATGTGTTTTTTTGAACTTTCCATTAATAGTAAGTCAAATATTATTTTTATTTGGTCAAACTTTCTATTAATGTATTTTTCCAACAACCTCTTTATATATATATAGATATAGATATAGATATAGATATAGATACTTTGGCCAAAACGCTATTTAGAGGGTAATCATACCGATTGGACAATCGGTATCCGGTATAAACGGTAATACCAGCCAGTACATACCGGTAATTAAAACATTGGTTCTAATCTTCTGAAATATTTTTATATTTAGTATGAATTGTAATTAATTAAATTTCTCCTTATCATATCTAAGAAAAAGTCTACAATCCCGTCACGAAATGATTCCTGCTAAAATCCCTCAAGGAATCATTTCGTGACCGGAATATTGTAGACTTTTGTCATATCTAATATTTTGCCTAAACAACAGCGGAAAAAACTTTTGGACTAGCAGTGAGCAGTCTAACTTTGTAGTTTTATTGGGCCCGAATAAGTAGATTATTAACAACATAATTATTTTATATTGATTATTTTATATATATATATTTTTTTTTTTGGTACATGATTATTTTATATTTTGTAGTAGGCATATGCTTGGATTATTTGTTGCAGTTGCAGCAACCCTCCTAATTGCTTGGGCAGAATTGTGTATTAAGATTATAATTATACACAAACACATGATTAAACCTTAAAACATCGTAGATGGACATGCTTAATTATTCGAACATAGAAGCCCTCGTTTACAAATACAAACACTTTCATCGGAAAAACATCATACTTTAATATACATTATAATACTTTAATATACAATATAAATAAAAAATTATCGTTGACAATATCATGTATTCATTTTTATTCGTAAAATGTCGAATCGGCCTCACTAACAATCCATTTTATACTAGAATTTGTGCAGCAATATTGGCTACTCAAAACATGAATCATCATCATCCTCAAATCAGGAAGCTTCTCAAACACTCGAGAAACATTGGACCACCATTTTCATCGTGGAACAAACATTGTGTGATTTAGGAATTTTATAAGTATAGATAATTTGAAAGTCAACTGCAATCAAGAACTCCACTTCCTTTAGTGGAACTGTTGGGCCAGCAGACCACATTCATCCTCAATCGGCCCACGTGTCAGCCCACCCCATTTCTCCAAATTCTCCAATTTTGGACCCATCACATACCAACTTTAGCACCTACATCTATAAATAGCTAAATACCATGCTCGGGAACTTCATATCCTCACAAGTCACAACATCAAAACAATAACACCAATAAAAACAATATTGCCAAAAACTTGCCTTTCTTCTAGCTCAATTAAAGAATCTTAATTACAAGCACACAAAAAAGATATGGCAAAATTAGGTAGCTCATACATTCTCCTTGCTATGCTAGTCTTACTCTTATCGGTACTTGCTAAAATTTCCGAAAGTAGAGTTGCACGAAAGGACCTAGGCATCGACTTAGGTGGCGGCACTGGAGTCAGCATAGGTGCCGGAATTGGTGTTGGTTTGGGAGGAGGTGGCTCGGGAGCTGGAGCCGGTTCTGGATCTGGCTCTGGCTCGGGTGGGGGTTCTAGCTCGAGTTCTAGTTCGAGCTCAAGTTCTAGTTCGAGTTCGAGTTCTGGGTCAGGCGGTGGAAGTGCTGGGTCAGAAGCTGGGTCGTATGCAGGATCACGAGCTGGGTCTGGTTCGAATGGGGCAGGGTCAGAAGCGGGGTCGTCTGCAGGATCTAGTGCTGGATCAGGCAGCCACCACGGATGAAGGGCCTCCCGATCGACACGGGGGACCGGAAAAATAAATGAATGTATTATTTTATCGACGATGTGTGTTTAGAGTATAATATAATATAACAATAATAATATTACCATGCATGTGTGTTCGAGTATATATTATATACTAATAATACTATCCAAATCTATGTAAATCTATGTGTAAAGAAAAAATAAGATCATTATCATGCCGAGGTATCTTTATTCAATACATGCATGAGGTTTATGTATGTAGCTATGAAAATTTGATAATTGATGATTGTTGGCCATTCATTTTGATTCTTTGTGCATGATTTTTAATTATCCTTTGATATATTACAAGCTAGAGTGCAAAACATCTAATTAATAAGTGGGTTTTCAACAATTATTAACATCTCAATTTTGAGATAATAATTGGCAACACGTGCATGAGGAGTCCAGAAAACATTTATATGTGCTAGCCATAGTTTGGATTTTGGGATAGGTGAGTGCACTTTGAAATCCATCGTGTGTGATTGTTCAAAATAAAATCTTGCATGCATGTAATCAAATTCAAACATCATGTTCCTAGCCATTTGAAAGACGCCTCTCTTGAAAATTTTTGGCAAGAAAATTGAAATTTTTGTTTTAAGTGTGCTAATTACTAAATTGCATTCTTTTCAGTGGGAAAATAATGAGTTAGGCCCATCTGCTCTAAGAAATCCATAAAGCCGCTGGCCGTATTTCATTAAACCATATTAGGCCTGAAAATGGGCTTATGATTATACTATGTTACCCATTCAAAATGCAAGGAAGCTAAATCACGGTTATGAAACAATTTGTGGTGATTATTGTTGTGATCCAACCTTTCTTAGTAGTCGCATTTTTTTATAGGAAGTTCCAAAAGACAAACTCAAGCATGAATTCTATCTCTAACCTAATAGGCACGCTTTTTGAAACAGGCTTAAATCCTGTAGAATACTTACTCGGAGTTCCAAAAGATAAATCCATGCTCAAAACATGTGCAACATGTACTACAAACAGAAGTTCCAAAAGACAATTGATGCTCGAAACAAGTACAATTGTCACATGCAAATGAACTAATCAAGATATCATTAATCAATTTTCGCTTACGCAATTAACAATAAAATCACACAATTCTTACTCTCCGATGATGATTATTTATTCTACTCATGAATGTTTTGAACTTTACTTATAAAATCTCCCAGAAAATATGCCTGAGCAAAGTCGAAGTAACTTATTACGAGATGTTAGACCTTATATTAAGTCACCAAGTCTCTACTCGTATCCATATATAAAAATAAACTGGAAAGTTGCAATCTTGATGTAGAATTAAAATAATAAAAACTGGGTTTTAGGGCACTTAGTCTCACAAGATGGAAAATTATAGAGAAAGAGAGAGAGAAACTAAAATACAAATTTGGCAAACGAGGTAATGTTAGAATTAGGCTTGTAAACAAATCAAATTTTTTTGATTCGATTCGATATTCGAATTCGATATTCGTGATTTGAATTCGAAATATTCGAATTCGAATTCGAATACGTATAATGTTTTCTATTCGAAAGTTAAACGAATCCGAATTCGAATTTGTAGATATTCGATTCGAAATTCGAATATTCGATTCGTTAACAATAATTATATGAATTTTATAAATTATATATAGTATACATTTTGTTTATAATATATATGTATATATATATATATATATATATTGCTATATTCCTACTATTTTTATGACATAAAAAGTAAAAACATCATAAGTTAACAATTTTTTCTAAAAATATATGAAAAATAAAAATTATTTTTTGTAATTATAATATTTTTTAAATATATTTTTTTTTAAAACAAATTTCGAATCGAATCGAATATGTTCGAATATTCTAAACGAATCGAATACGAATAAAAAAATGAGTTCGTTAACGAATCGAATACGAATTTGAATCTTCGAATATTTTAACGAATCCGAATCGAATCTCTGAGTATTCGTTTTGATTCGATTCGTTTACAACCCTGATTAGAATGCTCCAATTTGTAAAAGACCAAAAGTATTTGTACTCCTAAGTGCCACACACACTAAAACACGAGCATAAGTATTAAAAATTGCCCTCGCCAGGTAACCAAACCATCCATTGGTTGTGGGCTACAGGTTGCTTGGTAGTCGCGGACTGGCATCGTCGCTTGCGGGTCACAGACGGGTCACGGACTCGCTAGGTAAACTAAAACGAACATAAATTAAACACTAAAAACACATAAAAATAAGTACAAAAATATATAAAACAATGGGTCGATTTTTATTATGAGCTATCGAGCTGAGCTCGTCCTCGAGTAGAAACGAGGGATTATCAAGACCTAGGGGTTATACAAAAGTCGCTTAAACGACCTAATAGTGGGCGGGGTCATGAGGTCGATGAGCGGACCTAGGGACTTGCTGAGTACTGATAGAAAAGGAGCAAAATCCTATTTGCATGACAGGAATATCCCGCTAAAATAAAAGATAAGGTTCTCATATGCATAATAAACTAGGAAACGAGATATAACACGATCTGGTTCTTAGTAAAAAAATGTTGCGTAGGCGAGAAATAAATAGAGATTACCATGTTTTTTATATCTTATCGCATATTTCAATTTATAATAACTCATGGTCAAATTCTGACTTGAGTGTCAGAGGATATACCGTCAGAACCATTTCCGATGTATTTTGCAAGTCATCAGAACTCAAGTCGAAGGACAATTCGTGCGGTCACCGTTCTATTAGCTAGGCAAGAGTAATTTGCACATCAAACTTGTTTATTATAATTATCTCATAGCAAAAGAATAAATAAATAAATAACTCTTGGTTAGAAGCAAAAGAGACAAATTCAAATCCAAAGTTTGGACAGTGATGGTGGACCTATTTATAACAATTATTATGACATAGCAAAAGAATAAATAAATAAATAAGCTTTAGTTAGAAGCACACTCACTTAATAAGCTTTAAACTTTGCTATCCTTGTTCAATAAGCTTAGTACTTATTTTTAGTTTCACTCCGTACTCAAGTGCAAAAACAACAAAAAATTTTGTTCTT
>BKCP01010070.1:1711844-1730830 GCA_008636005.1 Striga asiatica
GATATTCCACGTTAAAAGAAAACTAGTTTTGTATCGATTTAATAATTCTATTTTTAATAAGTGAAAGATTTAAAAAATTTTCAAAATCATTTTAAGGTGAATGAGAAATTAATACTAAGTTGTATACATAGAAAATGTAATGTTGAAGCAGTTGAGTTTAAGTAACTCAAAAATTATTAGATTTGCAAACTATTATGTATTTGACGATTGTTAGGATAATTCAAACAAGACATGATCATTCAACTTGCATGTTATAACTCTATAAGTGTTTGTTGAGGACGAGTAGAAGAAAACAAAACTCGATTTCGAGTCCGGATGGGGTCGTACGAGCCTGCGGCGCACGGACGCGCAGCTGGTCGCAGCCAGCACAAGAGCTCACCCTTAGTGACCATAAGTTAGTGTTTGGTTTGAGGGATTTGGAGGGAAGTGGAGGGGAAGGGATGGAAAATTTTAGTTTTCACTTGTTTGGTTACAAAATTAGGAGAAGGAGAGGAAAATTTTAAGTAGATTTTTCTCCCCTCCCTCACTTTTTCTACCCTCCAAATTGGAGGAATTTGGAAGGAAAATGGTTTGTTATGATGTGAAATGACCATTTAGTCCCTATTTTCAATTCTTTTTATTTTTTTATCTTATTTCATTAAGGGTAAGTTTGGACCATTTATATACATATATATTAGATTTGCATGAGCTTATTATGGTTATATTTTGTAGGATATCTTCATGCACGGCATAATGGAAAGAGGACGCGTTCGGTTGAAACGAGATAAAATAGGATATTCACTTTCCATGTTTCTGCATTATATTTTGAAAGAAGATGAAGGAGATTATGTTGGAAGGAAAGAATGTGGAGAATAGGTTCACGCCTAAGGAAGTTATATAAACCCTACTTGAAGATCAATGGAAGGAGAAGAAGTTCAACACACTCTCGATCCCTCGAGAAAAACTTAGTACAATCACAAAAGTGTTCAAAGAAAATAAACAAAACTAACTCAAAACAGCTTCAGCGTTCAGACGTTGTAAGAACATCAAAACACTAAACTGCGAACAAAAAAGAAGAATAGCAAAAAGCTTGAATTTCAATTGAAGCTTGAATACGGTAAATATCAGGAATTTCAGCAGCCTTCAATTAAAGAACTCCTTGATACGAGTATAAACTGTCTACAAATCAAGTCAAATAAAGAACTCCTTGATACGAGTATGAACTGTCTACAAATCAAATCAAATCAAGAACTCCTTGATACTAGTATAAACTGTCTACAAATCAAGTCAAATGAAGAACTCCTTGTTATGAGTGTAAACTATCTACCAAGTCAAATCAAGAACTCCTTGATACGAGTATAAACTATCTGTCAAATCAAATCAAGACTCTTTGATACGAGTTTAAACTATCTACAAATCAAGTCAAATGAAGAACTCCTTGATATGAGTTCAAACTATCTACATTTCTCAACCAAATCCAAAATTTTGAGACTCATTCACTACTAAGATATATTGTCCATGAACAAGTCATAACATAATGGGGTATTTGTGGACATCGAAATTTTAATATTTTATTCATTAATATTTTTGTTTATTTTTTTGACATAAATCCAAGATGAATAACATATTTAATTAATAAAGTAAATATTTCTTGCTCACCAAGTCAAATCTTAGGATAAGAAAAGAGATTATATCAAATCAAGAAGGTTGATTGATGTCTTCTTCTCCAAGACTCTCTTTCCTACACATATAAATAGGACTCTCCTCAAAGCCACAAAACACAACTCATATGTTAAAAACACCTCAAAAATCAAAGTCTCAAATTTAAGAGCTCTCAAGAACCTTCTTGAAGATTTGAAAAAGTTCTTGAAGATTTCAAGAAGCTCTTGAAGATCCAAGGGTCATTCAAGTTGAAAATCGGCATTCAACCCACAACCAAGCATTTGAACCACCGAAGTCTCTTCAATGAAGAAGATGAAGAAGAAAACCAAGAAGAAGAAAAAGAGGCGGCGGCTCTTCTCCAAGAAGTAAAGAGACGACTTCCACTCCTCTCATCAATCCAAGAATATCAACAACGTTCAAACGACATTCAAGCCGCGTTCTTCGAAAAGTTCAACCAACATAGCGTTTGATTCGAAAAAAGGCTATCAAGTCCTCTAGTCAACGTTATGCAAGTCAAAATCCCTTTCAAGAATATCAAATAAACAAGTCCTCCAAGAAGTCTTCTTCAATCAAGTCAAGTCCTAACATTTAATATGAGAACACGTCACTCGACCCCCAAATTAATGTTATGGAAATTCAAAATCAAGCCCGTAGAATATCCAAGTCCAAATCCAATATTCCATATTCGTTGACCACCACCGAGCCGTGACAGAACCGAGGGTGCCGGAAAGAAGGGCTATCTGAGCCTGGAAACTTCGTGTCATCCATTTTTTCTCTTTTATTCCCGTTGTGTTTATTTCCTTATTCTAAAGCATGTTACTTTGTGTAATTGCTCGATTAATGTTGTCGTTAATCACCATTAAATTGTGTGTTTGCGTTTGTGTGTAATCATGACAAAAACGGGCCCGTAAAGTGATTGCTAGAATCAGCCCGGGCCCGAAAGAGAGCTACAGCTGGAAAGGGCTGAGAACAGGCCCCGAAAGAGACGACTAGGAGCTGAAAGAGAGCTGTCCGGTGGCCTGTAGACGAGCAGCACCTCTGCGAGCTCGAACGAGACTGCAAGCGGGTCGATCGAGTTCAAACGAAGCTTCTGCTGCTGATGACAAGAGCGGTGCAATCGGGACGGCCACACAACAGTGGTATCAGAGCGTGAGTCGTCCCGTCACCGCGCTGGTAAGTCGAGCACCTAACACATAGGGCTCGCTCTGGTAAATTGGCTTGAACTCTCCTTTTACCGCTTTCGTAGTTGTAGCCCCTAGCCGGGGATTGTCTGTTGGGAACTAGCTGCTAGAACACTAGTTTAGAAAAGCATGTGTTATGTGTTAACTGTGTGCTTATCCTTGTTGTGTTGAGCCTGTGTCTATTCTCATTTGTAAGAGTGTATTTTTTGTTGTTTTGTGCTTAATTTCGGTGAAATTTGCTCGGTGCTGTTTTTTTTTTCAATTTTTTGGGGTCTGTGTGCCTCATTGTATGTTCCCTACTGTTATATTTATTTTCTTGAGACACTGTGTCAATTTGTTGTTGTGCATTGTGCTGAAAATTGCTTGTTAAATTGCTGTAAATTAATTGGTGCTGAAAACTACGTGTTTATCGAGCTTAATATTAATTTGTGTTGATTTCTGTGCGATTTTAGGTGCTGAAAAATCTGATTTTGGGTTGAACTTTGTGTGGTTTAATTGTTGAATTTGTGCTGCTATTTTCTTACTTAAACTGTTGTGTTTTCTGTGAAAATGGCTTCGTTTCCGGCTTTTAATTTGGCCCCGTTTGACGGGAAATCTGATTTTTCAATTTGGAAACATAAAATGAAAGGGATATTAATTCAATAGAGAGTGTTTAAAGTCGTTGAAGGCTCGTTTTCACCCGATGTGCCTAAAGATAAATTTGCTGAAATGGATCAATTTGCTTATTCGTCAATTATCTTGAATTTGTCCGACTCTGTGCTTAGGAAAGTTGGTAAACTTGATTCTGCTAAAGATCTATGGGAAAAATTAGAAGAACTATACACTGAAACTTCGTTGCCGAGTAAATTGTTCTTGCTTGAAAAAATTTTCCGGCTTAAACTTGATCTTTCGAAAGATATTGATGAGAATCTTGATGTGTTTACTAAACTTGTTTAGGACATTAAATTGACCAATGATGAGCATATTGATGATTATACTCCTATGGTGCTCTTGAATGTTATACCTGATTCTTACAGTGATGTGAAATCTGCTATTAAGTATGGTAGAGATAATGTGAATCCTGAAACTGTTGTGAATGGTTTGAAAAGCAAAGAGCTGGATTTAAAAATCAACAGGGGTAATGGGAATGTCGGTGAGGTTAATTTTGTGAGAGGAAGGCCTCAAAATCGTTTTCAAAAGGAAAAACCTCAAGCCGATCAAACTTTTGGCAAAAAGAAGGGTACATGGAAAAGTAGGTCGAAGTCTCGACTGAAAAACCATAAAAGTTATAATTGTGGTGAAATTGGTCATTACATGAATGATTTCCCTAATCCTAAGCAAAACCAGCATAATGATCATGCGAATATGGCATCTAGTAGTGAAAACCATGGTGATGTGTTTTAAGTGACTGATATGCATGATAATGTGAATCCTGTGCGTTCTCTTTCTCTTTGTGAATCTGAATGGCTTGTTGATTCTGCATGCTCGTTTCATATGTCTACTTTTAAAAACTTGTTTTCGAACTATAAAGATGTGAAGAATGGATTTGTTTCTGTGGCTAATGAGAAATCATGTGAAGTTGTTGGTCTTGGTGATATTTGCTTGAGATTTGATTCTGGTTATGTGTTAACTTTGAAGAATGTGAGGCATGTCCCTAATTTGTGCCAAAATTTGATATCATGTGCTGCTTTAGAAGATGATGGTTTAGTGGGTAAATGGGGAAATGGTGTTATGAAAATTTTGAAGGGTTCCTTGGTGATCTTCAAAGCTATTAAAAAGTTGAACTTGTATGTTTGCATTGCTGAATCTTGTATGCAAAAACCAGTGAATGATGTCTGTGGTGACAAAACTGATTTGTGGCATAAGCGTTTAGGTCACATGAGTTCTAGGGGTCTTGAGATTTTGCATAAAAATGGCTCTTTTGGTTGTGACAAATTGTCTTGTGTGCCATTTTGTGATTCTTATGTGCTTGGCAAACAATCAAGAGTGTGTTTCCCTGTTTCTTCTGTTTCTAGACAACCTGCTTCTTCTAAATTACTTGAGTATGTGCACGTTGATGTTTGGGGTCCGGCTAGTGTGCCGACTCATGGTGAAAATCGATATTTTCTATCTGTGATTGATGATTTTTCGAGGAAGGTTTGGGTGTTTTTATTGAAAAACAAAACTGATGTGCTTGAGAAGTTTAAAAACTGGAAAACCTTAATTGAGAATCAAACAAGCAAGAAAATTCGAGTTTTGAGGACTGTTGTGCCTTACATGCTTTCGCAAAATGGTGTTGCTGAGCGTATGAATAAAACTTTGCTTGAAAGAGTGAAATGTATGCTTACATGTTTTGGGCTTTCTAAGAAGTTTTGGGGTGAGGCTATTTTGACTGTGTGTCATGTGATTAATTGTTCTCCTTCTGTGCCTTTGAATGGTAAATGTTCAGAATTTGTTTGGTCTGGAAAGAAAATTGATTTTTCAAAGTTGCGTGTTTTTGGTTGTGCTGCATTTTGTCATATGAAACGTGATGAATTTGAACCTCGGTCAATGAAATGTGTTCTCTTAAGATATTCTGAAGGTGTTAAAGGTTGTAGATTGTGGCTTAGAAGCGAACCCGGCTTCAAGGTCGTGATAAGTCGTGATGTTATGTTCAATAAATCTGAAATGTCATGTTTAAATGCTTCTTTGCCTGCTCCTTTACCTGATGAATCTGAAAATGCTCCAAATGCAGTGGAGCAATTGAGTGGTTTAAGTAATCTCGAAAATTCTGAAATTTTGCATGCTGAAATTGAAACCGAACGTGTTGTGTTTGATAATGTACCTGCTGAAATTGCTGAAAATGAACCTGTGCGTGCTAAAACTGAAAATCAGCATGCTGAAAATGCTGGAAATGTCAATGTGCATGATGAATATGTGCAGTATGTGCCTATTGTGCCTGGTGAAAACTCTCTTTCTGATAGTCTATCTGTAAATGTGCTTGATAATCGTGGTGATGATGCTGTTGTGCATGAGGAAATTGTCGAAAATTTGCCTAAACTTGATCTTTGTGATTTTCATGACTATCATTCGACTAGAGATAGATGTAGAAGAGATAGGGCCCTATATGCTTCTAAACATGACAATTCTTTGCAATGGATGATTATTGTGGAAAATAAAATGAAGTCCTTGCATGTGAATAAATGGGTGTCATGTTGCTTGAAAATTTTAATTTTGATACATGTGATTGACATGTGTTTTGTGAATTTTTGTGAGGTAGCCGACTTTATGTCTGCTACAGGTTTGCTCTAACTTTGTGTTTGAGTGCAGGTACGGTAAAGTAAGGTAAGGCGATGATGAAAGTCCTCCGATCCCTCAAGGTGTTCGATATTCGGTGGTTTCCCAAATTGGTGGAGAAATGTTGGAAATTTGGTCCAACCCAATTACCTATCTCAGGCCCGTGGACGTCTCGGCCCACTCCCGACTTGGGCCTGGCCCTTACCCGGTTTTATCTAGACCGTTAGATTTGGGGATTAAATCTCAACCCTCCACTACACCTTAAATACCCTATCTCTATTTCTCCGCCTGCCACACGACAGAACCTCACTCTGCTCTATTTTCTCTCGTTGCGCCCTTTCTCTCTCTGTGAGTGAAAAACCGATCCCTATCTCTCTCTCACTAATCTGTTTCTCTGTGACCAACTGTGTGAGAGCCACTGTGAGCGACGCCGTGAGAGCCTTTGTGAGAGCCGTCGTTGTGCCGCCTCTGTACCGTCGTCGTCGCCCTACTCAACTCGCCGTTTAGAGATCTTGGTGGGGCTTCCGGCGAGCCGCTGTGGGAGAAGGAGGGGTTAGGCGATGGGTGACTGGGCGTGGGGCTCGTGTGGGTGAGATGCAGCCCGGGGTGCGGGCTAAGGAACCGGTGTCGCCGTTCGTTGACCACCACCGAGCCGTGACTGAACCGAGAGTGCCGGAAAGAAGGGCTATCTGAGCCTGGAGACTTCGTGTCCTCCATTTTTTCTCTTTTATTCCCATTGTGTTTATTTCCTTATTCTATAGCATTTTACTTTGTGTAATTGCTTCATTTATTGTTGCCGTTAATCACCATTAAACTGTGTGTTTGCGTTCAGGTGCAATCGGGACAAAAATGGGTCCGTAAAGTGATTGCTAGAATCAGCCCAGGCCCGAAAGAGTGCTACAGCTGGAAAGGGCTGAGAACAGGCCTTGAAAGAGACGACTAGGAGCTGAAAGAGAGTTGTCCGGTGGCCTGTAGACGAGAAGTACCTCTGCGAGCTCGAACGAGGCTGCAAGCGGGTCGGTCAAGTTCAAACAAAGCTTCCGCTGCCGATGACGAGAGCGGTGCGACCGGAACGGCCACACAACAGTACTTAAAGTTACGTTATTACTTACCGGTCTAATTAATTAAAATTTTGTAGGTCACTCAACAGAAACAAACTTATGGTTGCCATTTTTATTATTCCTCCATGACTCTTCTTGTTGTTGAATTTTCATTCTTATTCTTCAAATACTTTTTTTTTCACACAATTCGCNAATTTATTATTATTATTACTATTATTATTATTATTATTATTATTATTATTATTATTATTATTGTTATTATTATTGTTGTTGAATTTAAAATACAAAACATTATTCAATCGCCAACATATTTTTAAGTAATCAATCATTATTAATTAATATTTTTGTTATTGTTTCTACCACATCAAAATTATTGATTATTATATTTTTGTCTTACCTCCTTGCAAAATAATATCAAAAGTTTCCCACTAGTATTTTTTCTAACTTTTTAGTTGTCAGTGATCCAACCAACAATTTATTTGGAAAAATTATATATTCAATGAGCACATAACTATTTCAACATGGTCCAATAATGTTAAAATAGCGTTCACTAGTAAGGGACACATCAATATCATAAATAGAGCGATTGTGAAAAGTAAATAGTTGGATTGGTTAATTAAAATTACACCTATTTGAAATTCAATTAATGGATCTGTGGCTTCTGCTTTTATATGGAAAATATTATCGCTTGGAGATTACTCAACTCCTCTACTCATAATTATTTCAGAATTTAATTATGCCTACTCATAATTATTTAAGAATTTAACTAGGCATATTACGTAATGGTCATTCTTCTAATATAATACATGTCACAATCCTATCATAATACTACGGGTGGGTCTTGTTTGGAACCCTTCTGCCTTTGCAGAAGTATCAACATGTCTATGATCAAATTATCACTCATTATTCATTATTTAATTACTTATAAATAAACAAAATAAATAACTTGTTAAATCACACACGGACACTAGCTAGCTAACTGGCGAGGAAACATTGTTTAACAGCTATTCACTCGCTAAATAGTTACAGTGGTGCATTTTAATGGTATGGAATTTCTCATATTAGTTTGCTTCTAGAAAAAATTTAAAAGGAATGAATATGAAAATTAAATTTAGTGGGAAAATATAAGTTCTTCATGCGTATCAAGTTCAGTTTGATAAATAACCAATTCAATTTAAAACAAAACAAAACAAAAAAAAAAAAAATCTTGCATGAGGCTTCTAATTATTACACTAATCGATCCATCATATTTTCTTCTACAAAAATGCATTATGTTATGATATGTCATGCATTTTCTATTTTTATTTTAATAAATAACATTTCAGTTTAAAATATGCATATTCATTTTAAAAAAAAAATCTTGCATGAGGCTTCTAACTATTACACTAATCGATCCATCATATTTTCTTCTACAAAAATGCATTATGTTATGATATGTCATGCACTTTTTTATATTTATTTTAATATATAACATTTCAGTTTAAAAATATGCATATTAATCTAAAATATACTAGTGCATAATTGGTTCGTGTTCTGTGTACCTTCCCGTGCGATGCGCGTGACACATATATTAAATGAGTCATTTCCATAGGGCTTGTAAGTTTAGACACAAAAAACTACAGGGTTAGATCATCTATATTTTTCAGCTCTTTTAACCATTAATGTTTATTTTAGTAATAATGTTAACATATTAATTAATATATTATTTTGGTTACATGTTATACCAATATAAATATAATTTTAGAATATTCATTGATATAAAAAAATAATAATTTTATTTATTATTGTTCACCATATAATACTCAATTATTATTTTATTATAAAATTTTTGTTATCGTATAATATCATTATTATTATTTATAAGAGTTATATAAGTTGTCTTCTTCTTCTTAATTTATGTAATAAAATTTAAAATAATATTTTGTGTATAAATATTTACAAAATAAGCACACATATTTTTTAAAGCTTTATTTTCTCATAATAATTATAAAATTTTGATTTAGCAATTGCCAAATAATAAATCAAGTTATTTTTCTAATTTCCATACTAAGACTTTATAGTTTATTTAACATACTATGCAATATATATAAAATATATTTTACAATAAATTCATGACATTTAGTCATTAAATAGGTAAATTTGTGATAAAATTAAGAGTGTCTTAAATAAGGCACTGTTTAGTGACGAAACCAGTTTTTGTCGCTCACAAATATGAAATTATGACAAAATATCACTCAAAGAAAAAAAAGTATTTGTCATAGCATTTGTAATTTTTTTGACAACAAACAAATGATGTCATAAATAGAAAAAAATTAATAATGAAAATAAAAATTGCCATTATTAGTTATTACATACCAAATTGAGATAAATTAATTTACATCACACACAAAATTATCAAAAAAAGTGTGGTTTAGTGACAAGTAAATATTGTCATAAAAAAAGTTTTTTTTTTTCTTTGTTGTGACAAAAATGAATTTGTCATTCTTACCAAATAAATTATAACGAAATTTGATTTGTGGTAAAGAAAAACATCACAAAATATAGAATTTCTTATAGTGACCTGAAATCTCATCGAATGGAAAAATTCGTGTCTAATTTGTTGCTCTCACCAAAGCATTGATCTCACCACTAGAATCAATTTTTTCACTCTATTGGAAAAATTTGTACTTACTTGTGAGTGTACGACTCTATTATATGATGTAGTGGTTAAAAAAAAAAAATCTACATTTAACATATATGTATATATTTGTACCCCAAAATTTGAAATCAAATGACCCAAGAAATTTTTAATTTGTAAACATAGGGGGAGACAATAGTAATTCTCTTTTCTTATTTTGTGAACAAATTAAAATTGTCGAAAGCAAAAAAATTAAAAATCAAAACAACTCAAATAAATAAATAAATAAATAAATAATTGAAAATTCAAACTCAAATATCGGCGCGTGGATGTGCGCTATTTTCCACTTACTCCGAAACAGATGATAAGACCGAATCCCGTATTTGCACTGATAACAGAAAACCGTACCTATTACAACCAAATTTACCCTATCCGGCTTATCAAATTCCCATATTCCAAAACATTTTCTAAAAATAAAAAATAGAGTACTAAAAAATAAAGAAAGAAAAAAATAACACAAACTATCGTGTCAGTATTTCTAATATATTTAACTTTTATAGTTTTATTTATGTTTTTTTTAAGTATGATACTTTACTATTTCAATTAAATAATGTGTATATCTATGAAAAAATTATAATTGATATATAATTCATTAATACAAATACATATTCATGTAAAGAAATGCCTTTTCTTCCATTACATTTTAAAGTATGTATATTGAAAAATATTAATTCTTGTATGAGATAGTCTAACTGTTAGACGAGTCGGCATGTCATACTAATCGAACAAAAATAAATAGTTAAATTATTAAATGACATACTTCTATTTATTTTGTTTTTAAAAAGTGTGATATTTTTTAATAAATTTATGCATATTTATGAAAAAAAAATACACCATCTAAATTTCTAATAGTTAGGTTGGCTAATACAAGGCCAACCGATTGAAATAGTTGCCATGTAACTACTACAACAGTATTACTGAAAAAGTAAAAAATAAAAAATCCAATTTTCCTCACTTGTTATTCTTTTACCCATGAAAATGGTAAAAATCGTCGTTTACCGATTTATCTTTTTTATTTTCCCTTTTAGGTTGTTTTATTTTTCAAAATTTCCAACCTGGCATCTGTCCTCTAAACGCGTTCACGCGTCTTTCTTCTTTGTGGCCTCCTACTATATATTTTCCTCGCCATACCCCCTTTCTCCTTAGCAGATGCGCTCAAAAATAATTTCCAATCTGCATCTGTTTCTATTTATTATTTCGATTTCCCCTAAATCTGCGCCCTAATTTTGCTTTCAATTTCCCCCAATTCCCAATCTGAATTTGAGCAATTAAAACACGGAGAGGAGATGCCGTCCATGGCGGAGCAGGAGCTCTTCCTCCCCTCCACGCCGGGGAAGTTCAAGGACCGTTCACACTCGATGCACCGACAGTTCCACCGCTGCTTCGCCTCCACCAGCACCTTGTTTCTCTGGGCCCTCTTCCTCGTCGCTCTCACCGCCGCCTACCTCAGCTTCCGCTCCTTCGTCGACACCGGCGGCCGCTACTTCTCCGCCACATGGGGCGGGGCTCACTGGGAGCGCCAGGTCCGCTCCTCCGCCCAGATCCACCGCCACGGTGGCCTATCCGTCCTCGTCACCGGCGCCGCCGGCTTCGTCGGCACGCACGTCTCCCTCGCCCTCCGGAGGCGCGGCGACGGCGTCGTCGGCCTCGACAACTTCAACAGCTACTACGATCCGTCCCTGAAGCGGGCCCGCCGCGGCCTCCTCGACGCGCAGGGCGTGTTCGTCGTGGAGGGGGACATCAACGACGCGCGCCTTCTGGCCAAGCTCTTCGATATCGTGGCCTTCACGCACGTGATGCACCTCGCCGCGCAGGCCGGCGTGCGGTACGCCATGGAGAACCCCCACTCGTACGTGCACAGCAACATCGCCGGCCTAGTCACGCTCCTCGAGGCGTGCAAGACCGCCGATCCGCAGCCCGCCGTCGTGTGGGCGAGCTCCAGCTCTGTTTACGGGCTCAACGAGAAGGTCCCCTTCTCCGAATCGGACCGGACAGACCAACCCGCCTCCCTCTACGCCGCAACGAAAAAAGCCGGCGAGGAGATTACCCACACGTACAACCACATCTACGGGCTTTCCATCACCGGGCTGAGGTTCTTCACGGTGTACGGACCGTGGGGCCGGCCCGACATGGCCTACTTCTCCTTCACCCGCAACATCCTCCAGGGGAAGCCCATCACGATCTACCGGGGCAAGAATCGGGTCGACCTGGCCCGGGACTTCACGTACATCGACGACATCGTGAAGGGTTGCGTCGGGTCGCTGGACACGGCTAAGAGGAGCACGGGATCCGGCGGGAAGAAGCGGGGGCCCGCACAGTACCGGATCTTCAACCTGGGCAACACGTCGCCGGTGACGGTGCCGATGATGGTGGGGATTTTGGAGAAGCATCTGAAGGTAAAGGCGAAGAAGCACTTGCTAGAGATGCCCGGCAATGGCGACGTGCCGTTCACCCACGCCAACATAAGCTCGGCCCGAAATGAATTGGGCTACAAGCCCGGAACCGATTTGCAAACCGGGTTGAAAAAGTTTGTTAAATGGTACTTAGCTTATTACGGCTACAATCACGGGAAATCTGTAAAGTGATTTAATTTTACCTTTTGTTAGGTGTTTTCTTTTTTTTAAAAAAACTTAATATGAAAGGGATAAAAGGATGGGAAAGGGTAAAATGGATAAATGAAGAAAAAAGGGGAAAAAAAAAGTTAATAGATTCTTTTTTAACGAGGATAAGGAGTGGCGAAGAAGGTCTGACTCCTATCTTCTTTTTTATTTTTTTAGATTTTTGTTGTTTTTTTTTATTTATTTTTGTTCTTTACATTGTAAAGGATCGGAATATATTTTTACCGAGTTTGCCCTTGACATTTCCATCCATGTGTTAAATGAATTACCAAGTTATTTACAAACTCTATTGCATTCGGACTTTAAATTTTACTTCGACTAGTTGTTTTTAATGATTAGTTTTAATTGATATTGGAATTACATTTACTCCTAATAATAAAAGTTGAACTGGTGCTGAATTTGTTTTTCACATGTTTTTATGAGACTAACACCGACTAATGGTTAGGGACCGGTCAATTACGCTGAATGACACATCATTTTTCTACAAAAATAAATTCTATAATAAAACACTATTGTTTCATACATTTTTGGTAAAACGTACATATTCCTTTCAGTGTTTCATAATTTTTTTTGATAAAATACATATACATATTTATATATTATAAAATGACATTATTATTCATATTATTTTTAGAATATAATAAATATAATGAAAAAGTATGACAGTAATTGTATTATGAAATTATATAATATTATTTACCTTATTTATTAAATTATGACAAATACATTGTAAATGTATGGCCATCTATTATTAGTTATATTGTGTTGATAATAAATACATATTTGTACTATGAAATGACGTATTATTGTTTATATTTTTATTTAAAATTATAACAAATAAAATAGAGGTATGACCATATTTGTATGGTGAAATGACATAGTATTATCGATATTATTTTTTAAAATATAAAAAATATATTAAAAATGTATGACAATTTATTATCAATCTATTTTTTTTCTGAAAAGAGTATTCGTTTGGAATTTGAGCGAAATTTCAATTTTCTTTTAGACTTAGACACTAAGAATTCCAAGTTTTACAGAAATCTTTGAAAATCTTATGTTTGGAAGTGAAATTTGAGGTAAAACCTCATTTGTAAATCTCAAGAAATTTATAGTAAATTTCAGTGTCAAAAAGATTTTNTTTTTATGAGTGTCAAAAAGTTAACACCTCATTATTTATCAATACTTTTTGAAATCTCAAACTTATAAAATTTTTGAAAAGACATATAGATACACAGTATTCTTAGAATTCTAACAATTTGTAAAAATTGCGATCAAATATAACCCACTTAAAAACCTTGTTTATGGTATTTCTAACTTAATAATTGTTATTTTTATTGTGGTGTGTACTTGTTAATAAGAAGCCTAAAAAGATTTTGACCTTCTGTTAGGACTTACAGTAAAATATTCCTATTCTTCATAATTTTCTTCTTTTACCGTTTCCCTTGATTGACCATAAGATAATCTCATGAGAGTTGATTAAGTTGTAGATTTATAATAATATGATAATTAGTTAGTTGCTCGGATTTTACTGCTTCATCCATGGGATAATGTAACAAAATTCTTTACAGTTTAACTGAAAAAATATGTTAATTATTTGTGAACATATAAAAAAATCAATATAAATTTAAGAATTATTACCATTTTACTACAGAAGTACTACAGTACTGCAATTCTTCTCCTGTTATGTTTGTTTTAAGACTAAAATACTATGTGGTATATGACTCTTCTTGGTGTCATAACGTGGATTTGCTTCTGATTCCACTAAAACTGATGGTATAATATTAGTCAAACCAATGAATTACGATTATATACATAAATTCTCTAATTTTTTTAATTATTTATTTATTTGTGTTAGGTGGAGGCAACCTTGCCCCCACTTTCTGCTTCCATTATTGCCTCAATTAGTATTTATTAATTCTCTTTTACAATATGAAAATATATATTGTCCATTCAAATATTATTTTCTCGAAGTCAAGTAATATGTGTACCTCTATTGATTTCTTCACTTATTTTATTGTTTACCATATATTACCCTCAATCCCTTGGAGAAAATTGCAAATTTGGTCCCAAAACTTTTGTTGTTTTCCATATTTGGTCCCAGGCACGCCAATTATGGTCCTTTTTGAATTTTTGTTGCCAAAATGGTCCCACTCCGTCAAGACTTAACGGTCAACGTTTATAGCTTGGGACCAAATGTGGGAAACAGCAAAAGTTTTGGGACCAAATTTGCAATTTTCTCAAAACGTAAGTGATAAAAATTATTTAAATTTATTTTTGTTAGAAACATTTTTTTAAAATTTTTTTAGTAAATGTTAAAAACGTATATTACCATTATTTCCTAACAATACATTTAGTTTATTTTTTAATAAATTATAAAAAATAAATATAACTAACATACAATTCTTTCACATTTTTTTTTAATTAAATTAAAGTTTAACTTGATTTTTTACATAAAATAATTATTTAATTGGGTAACTTACCAAAAGGTGTATAAAATAATTTTATTAATTTGTTCATGATAAATGAGATGCAAAAACAAAAAAAAATATATGATATATTTTACTATAAATAAGTGAGAGCAAATGTCTATTTTCACTTAATTTAATGCCAATTTTTTTTTTATTATGCTTAAAATTGAAATTTTTCATGTAGATGTAATTTGCATAAATAAATAGATTTTTTAATTTATAGTTGTCAAAATCAAATTGATAAATAAAAAATTATTAAAATAAAAATAGACAGTAATAAAAAAAATTGTTTAGATTAGGTTTTTTTTTCAAATTCGTATTATTTAATAAAGTTTGTAAGGATATATATATATATATATAAATTATCACATTATACTAATATTTAAAAGTGTAGACGGATTAGTATTATTGTAAGCATACTCACATTTTTTCTTATTTTGATAAATTGTATTATGTCTTTTGGTTTGCTTTATTTAATTAAAATAATATTATTTCTAAATATTCTTTAATTTAACTAATATTCAAATAATTGCTAATATTTTTTAAGTAATGACGGTAAAAATATTAGAAAATAAAATAAGTACCACACAATTAGCAATTATATCGTTTACTTTTCCACCCAAAATTAAAATTTATCAACGCCTTTACTTTTCCACCCGATATTTATTTTTATAAAATTATTTTTAATATTTATTTCTCGCATGATATTCATAGTAAATTAATTTTATTATGTCATTTCGGCTTTGACTAAATGAGAGAGACTTGAAGAATTTGAAGAATTCATTTTTTTTTTGAAAAATTGCAAAATTGGTCCCAAAATTGCAAAATTGGTCCAATCTAACGTCCTCACACAAGCCCCGTCAATATTGACGGACGTGGGACCATTTTGGCAACAAAAATTCAAAAAAGACTATAATTGACGTGCCTGGGACTAAATGTGTGAAACAACAAAAGTTTTGGGACCGAATTTGCAATTTTCTCATTCCCCCCTGTGTAAAATTGGATTATCACAAAAATACATCTGTATGAGTCGACCTAACCTAAACACTAGTGTCGACCGACCAACGAGTTTGATCGAATTAGTACTAGTAACAAGGTAGTAAAAACAATTTTAATTCGGTTTAAAATACTGAATATGTATGCAAATAGGGAATAATGAGATCAGATATTTTAAATTGAGCTCGGGTGGTCGTAGTTAATGTATTTAATGAGAGAATATATGTCTTGTGTACATGAATTTTTACATTTTTAGAACTATTTATAGTAAGATCATCGAAAGTACAATTGAGCATTAAATGGTACAAGACACGCATTTATGCTGCACATGACCCTATAATGCTATGGCACGTAGGGTGACGGACTTTTGTCCCATCTTTAATGATTCGACTGCAAATTGCCTTTATTTTAGTATTATCTGCCGCCTTAGTGCACATAGCTCGAATCTTCAATATCAATTTTCGACTTATTTTATCCAAGTCTTGAGCTCGGTTCTGCTGATTGGTTATTTCTTGGTCGGACTTGCACTTACGGTGGGCCGACCTGGGTGCCTACTTCTTGCTCGGTACCCAACTGCTTGTGCTTCTAGGGTTTGCTTTCGCGCACAATTTTCCAACTCGAGTACTCAACTCGGCTATTCATTTATTAGCGATAATATTTAATTATGGACTCAGGTTGAATGTCAAGAACCAATTATATATTTGTTTAACAAAATTACATACTCATGCTATACAGGTGACATCTCATGCATAAGTCGGACTAAGCGTTAGACACGTTAACTTGTCATAAATTTTGTTAACAAATCTATACTCATTCTATATATATAATATTTTAAGTCGACCCAACTGCTAGACTCGTCGACTCTCATAATCGCTTTTCACTTATGTTATACATATCATACTTTTTGTTTATGGTAGTATATTAAAATTTAAAGTATGCCAATTCAAAAGTATGTATACATATTAAAAATATACCGATATACGGTTTTGCTAATTAGGCTCAATAACATTTGGGATTCTTAAGATTGAGACGTAATTTAAAAAATAAAGTCCAATGTAACAATTAATTTAAGGCTAAGCGAGTTATTAGGGCTTGATTTGTGATGGGATTAATTAGGATAATATATGTTTGTGTAGTGTAGTCAGTAGTGTGTAAGAGTGATTGTAGGTACAATAATTGACAGCTAAGGTCCAGCTCCGATGGGGTGTGCGCGTAACACTGATACGATCCCCAGTGTGGGCCCCTCACCACGTGAAACTCTCAAGTCCAGCCGTTAGATTGGCCCCGAAATCGTCGGCTCAGGTGACACTTGTGCGTTGGCGTTATCCTGCCGACACTTTGGTGGGTTTTTAATGCGTGGGCCTTGGTGTTCTTGTTAGATTTGGACCCTGGGCCCATTGGGTTTAATCACCTTTTTTCCTTTTTTAGCTTTTTGCGAACGAGGGGGGCGTGGAGCTTCTACATTTGTGCTCGAATTTCCTCAATATATAAATTTTTTTGTAATTATCTTGACTTTGAATTTTCTATTTTAATTTTAAAAATGTGTATGTAAATAATAATAATAATAATGAAATCATGGAACTAGTATAGAAAGAACTTAACAACGACTTTGATATTATCATCAAATTGGAGGCTATTATCAAATTTAAGGAATTTGTTAGGATTTCTATATCAATGTACGGAAAGTCCTTATCGTTTATTTCAATTTTCAAGAATTGCAATAAATAATGTTGAATTCATGTAGCTTTTAATAGCTTATAGATGACCTTAACTACGACTCTGAAGGTCATGTTTGAATACAAAAAAAAAAAATTACGTTTTTTTTAGTTAATTAGAGTTAATTTAAAAAAAATAGTATATTTAGTTGTTAGTGGAATTTTAAATTTATATTAAAATAATATTTAAAATAAAATAATTAAAGTTAATTTGATGTAAAAGTATGAGAAAGATTATATGAAATTGCGGTTAGTTAAAATTATGTGAGTAGATGAATAGTGAATTAAAGTAGATGAGATATGTAATAATAATTGGATGATAGTATTTAGTTATATTGATAATATTGAGGTTATTGAAGTTGAGTTAAAATTGAGTTAAATTTTGAGTTGAATGAAATTTTGAGTAAAAATTTTTGTATACAAACATGCTATCAGTCTCTCATAGTATTATCAGAGTTAAGGCTATCTGTAATGTTAAGAATTTGTTAATGGATACAGTATTTTGTTTGTTTTGGTTAGTCTGATAATTTTATCTTGTTTGAACTATGATTGATATAATATTTAACTTTACTCCAATTTAAATTTAATTCAAAAAAAATATTTTTAATATTTTAAATATTATTAAATAATATCAATAAATCATTAACCCACAAATTCTAACAAAATTCGTTATTTATTTACTCATGTATTTTAAACTATCAATTATTATTTCACTAATTTTACATCATATCATATTTAATTATTAATCACTATTCACAAACTTGAAATGAAGTCCAATTTCTAAGGCATTGGTTATGGGATATCTAGTCATTTTTTACCAAATATTTTTTTAAATTTAATTCAACACACCGTCCTTTAATATTATAAACATAATTAAATAATATGACTAATGATCATAACACATCACATCAACTATAATTCATTATTCATACACTCACATAATTTTAACTACTTATTACTTCCAATCACTTCTCATATATTTTTATATTAAATCAACTTTAATCACTATATTTAAAATATTATTTAATACAAACTCAAAATCTCATTCATATCTCGAACTAACTCAACTCTTTAGAATTAGTTATCCAACAAATTCAATCAAATTCAAAAAAACTTATATACAATCACCCCTAAGCGATTGTTCACTCAGTAAGCCTTATTATACAAATCTTAATAGTTGGACGATGATATTTTAATAGATATACATATTTTTAAATTAAATAATATTTCGTAACATACGTATTTATTTTTACTAAATAATCAATGAGAAATCGATTTGCCTGATAGTTAAGATGTTTCTTACAAGTCGTATTATCCATTTCACAGAATATTTTAAGTGTCACTAAACACATTTTAATATCTTGTAACTACAGCTTCTAAATTACTATTTGC
>BKCP01010070.1:1743962-1777175 GCA_008636005.1 Striga asiatica
AGAAAAAACAAAATCTGTTTTTGCAGTCCTTTTTTTGTTTTACTATCCTTTCTTTATTTGCTAAACTGGTTTAGTTTTTATTAAAAAGCTTAATTTTGACTTACACAAAGCTTAAATCCTAACTACTACTATTATTTATAGTCTTTCCTACTCTTTTAAGTTTCACCTATTCATTATCTTTTTCCACACTCACAAAGTACTTAAAGTTATTATTCGTATCTTTCTTTTTATCTCAACACTTTATTCTATTTTCTAGTGGTTCAATGGAATGCAAGTGAGGTGTGTGTGTTCTTGGCTCAAAGTATGTGTGAGAGAGAAAGAAGAGAGAATCAGGTGGGGTTGATAGGGAGATGTCAGTGACAGTGAGGTGATACAAAGCAAAGCCCAGAATTTGAGAGTGACAGCAAAAACTTGGATAATAATAATGTTTACACTACCAAATACAAAATTCTAGCCAATAAATATTTGGTAAAATTGAACAAAATTGATCACATGACGTGAATAAATTTGATTGAGTGGGATGAGATAGATGCTAAGTAAATAATTATTTATAATATAATGATTATAGTTGATGTGATGTAAAAGTAACGATGAAAATAATATATAGTTAAAAAAATATGTGAATTGATGAATATTGAATTAAAAATGATGTGATATATTAATATTATATAATTATATTGATATTAATAAGTATATAATTGAATTGACTTAAATTTTGAGTTAAATTTAAATAAAAGAGCTGATCTAATCAAAATTGATTTTGATCACGTTAGGCTCCTTACCAATCACTCCCAAATTATTTAAAAAAAAAAACAATAAACTATAGGAGGGAAAATATTTGATCACAATCAAGTTACTAAAATTAGCCTTAGTGGATGTTAATCAGTCGTGAATCAATTATATTTTTTTATATATTTTCCAACAAATATGAAATGTTGAAACTATTTAAAACACATTAATAAAGGTATGATATTTTATAGTATCAATTTACACTTTTATTAAAACATTATGATGGGTTAGGTTACCTCACAAAAATAAAATATAAAAAGTATCAGGGCAAACTTAGCTTACCGTTAATGTCTAATAGAGGAAATGATTTTTCTTAAATAGAAAAAAACTGTTAATTTTTTCTTTTACATCCGTTTTTTTTTTATTTTTTATTTTACCATATAATATTTGACTTGACAAGCTATCTCCCAGTATAAACGAAAATGAGAACTTAGCTCTTGAAATTATGAATCCTAAAATGACACGAAAAGTTTATAATTCAATTCACAATAATTTGAATTGAACTTCTAGATTATTTGAACTTTTGAAGCATATGATCAAATCGACAAATGATGTAAGATTTATCGAATGTTTTATAATTAATTTGTTAATCCATCGACGAAAATCATATATATATAGAAAATGCATCATTATTTTTTTATATGATCTAAATTTTCGATATGTAATATGTGTATGCCCTTGAAAAACTTACACTATGAGCTTCTAACGAAATGAATATCATGGAAATCCGACAGTCAAATCTGATCAATAGTTAATTAAATTGACAAATATTATATTTAGGGTGTGCTTGGATATAAGTTCTAGATTGCATGTTTTGTTTTGATTGGTTTTTTTTGTTAACAAAAGCTAATTTTTTTTTAAAAAAAATCTAGTTAGTTTAGAGTTGAGTGTATTTTAAATTTGTATAAACTAATATTCAAAATAAAATGATTGAAATTAATGAGTAGTTAAATATATGTGAACTGATGAATGGTGAATTAAAAATGATGTAACGATGATTGATATGTATTATCAATTATATCGATTATTGATAATGATTGAATTTGAGTTAAATTTAAATTGTGATTGAAAAATTCAATCACAATATATATCCAAACACTATTTAATCGAAATTCACTATTGAATTTTAATAAGGAATATCTCATTAGAAACGTGTATTGAAAGTTTTCAAATAACACCATCCAATAAAAAGTTGGATATCTTCATAGTCTAAAATAAAATATAAATTTTACTTGGTTCATTTTATAAACCTTTTATGTCATGCTAATGATTTTAATTGTAGGGTGTAAATTGTTTATTTCATGTGCTTTAGAAGACAATTTATAAACTTTAAAACCTTAAAATTTATAAATGAAATACCTCGAGAGGTTGAATTAATTTTTCAATATGATTTTTAACTATAAGATAATAANACTGCAAACATCAAACATGATATGAGAAGAACGGGCCAAATGGGTTGGTAATGCTAATTTGATGTGAGTAAAGGAAAATGTCACTGTTGATAGGTTCTGTCTGTTTCATTTGTTCCATTTTGATAGGCTATTGGGATTAGACTTGACAATACCCATTTTCCAAAGTTACAACGCCTCTAATTATTACTCCGCTGTCGTTTTGTGTTCGGTTTCTATTTTATTTATCATTTTATGTTTATGTTTATTTCAAATTTTGATGTAATTGTTTTGTGTCTATTGTCTTTTTTATTTTTTTGAAACCATAGAATTTACTGAGACAAATGTTATTGAAAAATGATGACAAATATGTGAACACCAATTCGTTTCACAAAACACCGTATAAGAAAGCCCTAAAATCAATATATACCAAATCTATAACATACCAAAATCTATCTATACCAAAAATATAATATTCACAAAATCACTCTAACACCCCCCCTCCCTCAAGTTGGAGCATGCGGATTCCGGATGCCTAACTTGCCAAGAAAAAAATCAAACTCGCGTGTTCCCAAGGCCTTGGTGAAGATGTCCGCCAATTGAGAATGAGTGGAAACATGAGCGGTAGAAATGAGACCTCGAACAATAGCATCACGAAGAAAATGGCAATCGACTTCAATATGTTTCGTGCGCTCATGAAATACAGGATTAGTAGCAATGTGCAGAGCTGTGTGGCTGTCACAATGAACCCGCATGGGTGAGAATGAGCGACACCAAGGCTGTGAAGTAAACCCTTCAACCATTTCAACTCACAAGTAAGGGTCGCCATAGCTTGATACTCGGTCTCGGCAGAAGACCGGGCTACAGTGTGTTGTTTCTTGATGCGCCAAGAAATGGGTGAATGACCAAGCTGGACAAACCAGCCCGAGAGAGAACGACGTGTAGTGGGACAAGTCGCCCAGTGTCAACAATGACTTCAGAACTCCCAGTGTCAGCGGTACGCGTCGTAGTGGGAACCACCACAGTATCATCATCGTCAGAAACAGCAGGTCATGGAACCACAAGTACGATGACAGTGTCAGGAGTAGGAGAGGTCAAATAAGGGAACTCTGATTCACAAAATTTCACATCACGTGAGACCAGAAAAGTACGGCTATCCAAATCATAAACACACCACCCCTTTTGACCAGATGAATAGCCAACAAAAACACATCGACGACTCCGACTTGCAAACTTGTCACCTTTCCTGTTCTGATTGTGCACGTAACACAGACAGCCAAAAACACGTAAGTGCGCATAGTTGAGAGGTTCTCCATACAAAAGTTCATAGGGAGTCTTGACGGATAAAAGAGGAGTAGGCGTTCGATTAATCAAATAGCCAGCAGCAAGTACACAATGTCCCCAAAACTCAATCGGTAAATGAGCTTGAAAGCGTAATGCTCGAGCAACATTAAGAATGTGCTAATGTTTGCGCTCAACCCGTCCATTTTGTTGAGGAGTTCCGACACAAGAAGTTTCATGAACAATCCCCTGTTGACGGAAATAATCACGCATACGAGTAAATTCAGTCCCATTGTCACTGCGAACAGTTTTAACCAACACACCAAATCAGAGACCGGTTAAAATTTTTCATCAAGATTCATAGAGCCGAATATAAAGATACAAAAAAAGCCCTAAAACCAATATACACCAAATCTATAAGATACTAAAAATACAATTTTCACAAAATCACTCTAACAAATGACATATTTTCTGCACAATTATAAAGCCTCAGCTCTCAAACATTTATAGAGATTCGTGTGCGTGCAGTAATATAGTACTATTTTAACTGTAAGAGATTTTTCTAAAACATAGGGTTTTCAATTATTATAATCATTACTAGATGCTTAGACTGACTAAACACGTCCAAAATCTTTGTTGGGTTGCGTTTTTATTCTTCCATGCGTTGGATTTGATTCTTTTGTCCTTTATTTTGAACATATATATTTTCAATAAAAAAAGACGCTACTGAAAAGTAAGCATTTATAAAGTTAGAATGGAATCGGCGGGGGAATTCGATCCTATATTTAAGTCGACTTTATTATTTTATATTTATTTCAGCCACGCACAATTAAATGATTAATAATTGAGTAAATTTGAAAGCACAAAGAACTTCGGCTATTGGTGTTTTGTAGCCAAATGAAAAATAATTGGAAAGGTTTTGACAAGGGTTTATGCAAGTCCAATCGAGTTGAGTAGTTCATGTTTCGAATGTGTGCTCGTTCAATAAGCAAGTCAACTCACCTCAGTACGTTTATATATGCTCGGCCTTGAATGGTTTAAGTTCGTGAAAGATCGACTTCACTTGTTTAATAAATTTAAATTATAAACAAGTTGTTCGCGAACATGTTATACTTAAATGTTTGTTCGAAACTTTAAAAAATAAATGAGTTGATCATAAACAAGCTCAACTTAACTCATTTAATAAATAGTCTCAATTGACTGTTCGAGCTTAGCTCCCTTAATAAAAAACGATACATGTTTGAGATTTCACGTGTTGAACCGTGCCGTTTTCGCAAACAGATCGATTTAAATAGCAGCTCTAGTTTTGGGCTTTATCAAGAATTCTTGAATCAGCGAATGAGCCCAATTAATGTGGGCTTTGCTGCCCAAATTATGGGGGGCTTTTATTCAGCAGCAATGCCCAGCCCAAATATTATGCCATTCGAGACATGGGCTTTATGCTTTTGGCTGATCTCAAATATCTATTAAATTGCTTGATGTATATAATCACTTTAGCACCCTTATAAATCATAAAAAAACTAGCTACAGGAACTTGAACATGGTCAATAATGGATGATAAATATGCCACCTCTAGCGAAGCATTATATATTTTGTTAATTAAATGTCTTAAATTCAAAGTTTTGGGCCCAAACACCACTTAATCAAGCTCCATGCATTGTCATAGTATGGCTTGCACAGCCACTACAGTTTTAAAAATTTAACATAAGTGTATGCCTAACATAAAATTAAATGATAATGATGGAAACAATCTAAGCTATTCATAGGCCACAAAACAATCTAAAGCTAGACAAACACTTATTCAGTTTGGATAATTAATAAAAAAAAAACTTTAGTTAGTAATCATATTTAATTATTTATTGATATTTTTATGACTATTAATCGTAGAGACTAAAATATTTAAGAACAAGGAAAAAAGAAAAGTAAAGCATAGCTTGCATAGCCATAGTTAAATTCTTTGGGCCCCATATGTCCTCTAATATGGCCCAGTTCACTGGTTGACTCCAGATCCAACCAAGACAACTTAGATCCAGCCCAAAAGACTGTCACCCCAATATGAAAAACCTCTTTTTACAATATTGTTTTTCATTTTTATATCATTTATCTATTTAATTTTTCTATTAATTGTATGGTTAAATAATAAATAATCACTATCAGTCATTTTCAATCGTTTAAACTTTCATGAATGATTTGTTAACTGCCGAGTTGTGCATGAAAAAACCATTTCAGATATTACTGTTTAGATTGTGCACAAAATAAAATTGACTTTGAGGTTGACAATAACTTTCAACAATAAGCACTTTCCAACAGAGTTTAGAATCTAATTGAATAATAAATTTCAGAATTTAACAAAGGAAAAAAGGTCAAGACATTTTGACATGCTTTATTAGAATTTTGATTAATTGAAGTCAAAAGTTATTGACTATTTTCACTGTCACTTTCACCATCAAAATTTACTTTTCTCTACACAATTAAGGGTTTTAGGATGAAAAAGTGCCCAACATGTGGGGGTCCCAAACCTAAACTGTTTACTATAGTATTAAATATCTTTGCAAAATATGCTGTGCTTTTTCCAGAAGGCAAGGTAGGGTTCGTTTAAAAAATGCCAACCGACTACATTAAATAAAAAATATTACACTATCAAATTCCCTTTCCAAAAAATAGGATAATACGTTATAATATATTCTTCATTAAAAATGATAATATCCCTTAATCAGCATGGGCTACTTAGCATGCAAAAACGGCAAAAGCCAAAAATCTTCCACATGGCCTAGTTGTCTGTTTTATTTATTTATATATTTTTTTTTCCAATTTGTTCAGATTGACTCATTTACAATTTTAGAAAGAACCATGAATTTTACAGTTTTACCACTGTTACTTGGTACTGAAGATGGTGATAATGAAAACACAGCTTCAATCATCAACTAGATGACCTGTAGTAGATTCTAAACATAAAATATTAGGTCAAATATTAATTATATCACTTGACCCCAATTTTTTTTCACCAAAAAGTAGAGAGAGCTTTGTCAAGCAACCTCGAGGTTACTTGTGAGTTGTGATTGCCAAAATAATGTGAAAAAAGAAAAAAAAAGTTCACTGTGTGGCTCTGTTCTTTCTGATGAATCCCAGCTAAAAGGATACAAAAACCCAAAACAAAAATGCTATCTGTTTTTGGTCTGTGTCATAATTTCTTCTGCAACACCATTAAACCATAATTGTTGTTTCCTTCTTTTTCACCTTGTTCAGCTCCACTCAGCTGGCAAAACTTTAGCAAGATTCGATTTTTATCCCAAAAACTCACCAGAACATCAAGATTTTCCCATCCCCCCATCATTCAAAATCGAAATTTCTTATTTTTCCAACTAAATCTAAACCAATTACAGATTTTTGTAGCTATGGGTTTTGATGGAGCTCGAGTCTTCATCTTCCTGATCCTCTGCTCCACGGCAGCAGCAGCTAATCCTGAACCCCTCAACTGTACGGATACCACCCGCTTGTGCACGTCCTTTCTAGCATTCAAGCCCACTTCGAACCAAACCCTACCAGTAATTCAGAGCATGTTTGATGTCTTGCAAGAGGACATCACGGTTGAAGGCAACGGCAGAGATTACATTTTCGTGAAAAAGAACTGTTCTTGCGCCGTGGGCTTGAGAGCGTACTTGACGAACACGACCTTCACGGTGAGGGCCGATAATGGGTCCGTTTATGATCTGGTGATGGATTCGTATGATGGGCTGGCCTATTTCCCTTCGAATTACACGAGGCCCGCTAGGCAAGGCTCGGTGGTGGCTCTGAAGCTCGTGTGTGGCTGCTCGAGTGGGCTTTGGAATTATCTCATGAGCTATGTGATGCAGGATGGGGATAGTGTGGAGTCTTTGGCTAGTAGATTTGGGGTTAGTATGGATAGTATTGTGGCCGTTAACGGGATTCCGGGCCCGGATAATGTGACTGTTGGGTCGCTGTATTATATACCATTGAATTCTGGTATGATTTTCGAATTTTGTTTTCCTTTTTTTTACGGTATATGTAGTCTAGTTTGGAACTGGATATCTGGGGTGTTTGTAGGTTCTAGGTGATCTTGGTGTTGACTAGTGAAATTTATTCTGGTAATTATATTTTTTTTATGTTGGTTGTTATGATTATCTTAGGGAACCTGGTTTATTGAAATTTTGAGAATGAGAAGGAAAAAAAAAATGAATCTTTGGTGTTTTTGTTGCTGTTTGGTCTGTAGTTTTTGATATTCCAACTTTTTCTTTGTTTCAGTTCCTGGTGAGCCTTATCCCATAAGAAACGACACACTCCCGGTTCCAGCTCCAGCGCCATCTGCTTCTGCTGATAACTTTGTGGGTATGAAAGGCTTTTCTTTTAGCCCGTGCCTTTGATTATACCCGTGTTCTTTATTATACATTGCAAACAGTAGTGGTGTTATTCAAATTGTTGCATGTCGATCCACTTGAAATTTCTGATTAGCTCAGCAAGGATCACTTCATGTGAAATGTTGGTTTTATAGTATCAAATTGTTGCTAATTTCTGTTTATGGTTCTGCATAATCTGATCATTATCTCAAGGAAAGCTGTGCTGTATTATTTCTTGTTCTGCTTCCGGCTTAACCTTTTCAAACAAACAAAAACTCATTTACGGCCGACTTACCAGACTCTCTCAGTTGATGAAATCAGCTTTTAGCCTCTATCTGCATACACTTATTTTCTACCTAAGTTATGCTTCTCAACAGATTGTGACCTAAGTTTCTTACCAACACTTTCTTAGTGTATATATTATTTCATGAAAATCTGTGTTATACTTTTCAGCAGCCAATCACGTGGGCCACAAGACTCGCGTACCTTACTGGTGGATCATTGGAAGTCTTGCTGGCGGTTTAGTTGTTATTGTTGTTTTGGTGCTTCTTTTTATTTCTTTAAGGTCATCCGGCTGCCTCACACGTGCCCAAGAAAATCGGCCAAAGAATTCTAATGGGAAAATCTCGCACAAATTCCATATTTTACGGAACACTAGCTTTTGCTGTGCCTCACGAAGGTCTAGGGAATGGGACCACGCGAGGGGGGAATCTAGTAATCGTCACCTCCCGACAGGTTTTTTTACGAAATTTGGTTGTGCATTTATGGTCAAAATTAACGACCAAACTACTGTATTTTTTAGATAATAAATGTCATGCTTAAAGTTACAATTGGCGATCGTTCTTCAAATTCGTTGCGCTTTTTCAGAATGGGAAATGTTAAACTAGGAATAGTGACTTTATATTAAAAGGTAGAAACAATTAAGGCAATTTTGTTATTTTTACTTTTCTAGAGTAGTTTTGACTGATATTTAACTTCAGCTTTCTTTCTTTCTTTCTTCCTCTCATGGTAATTTAAGCTTTTGTCTTATCTGCATTGGTTTTGGCAGTTATCGGGACTGATGTTTTTGACGTGGAGAAACCGGTGGTTTTCACATATGAAGATATATTATCTGCAACAGATGGGTTTTCTGATTCTAATCTTTTGGGGCATGGAACCTACGGTTCAGTATATTATGGCCTTCTTCAAGACCAGGTTTTGCAACTGTTTATCAAATTACCGAGTCTAATATTTTTTTTTCCATGAAAATAAAAAAGTATTAATGAATGAAAAATTTCAGGAAGTCGCTATAAAAAAGATGACAGCCACAAAAACTAAAGAGTTTATGGCAGAGATGAAAGTTCTCTGCAAAGTTCACCACACCAATTTGGTAAATGCCGAAATAGCTGTCGATTTCAGACTTTTCTTTCTAAAATCTAACCTTATATTTCTGAATAAATTAAATGTTTAATTTTTATTTTTGATTTTATTTCAAAGGTAGAGTTGATCGGTTATGCAGCTAGTGGGGACGAACTATTTCTCATATATGAATTTGCTCAAAAGGGCCCTCTCAGGAATCACTTGCATGATCCCCAGAGCAAAGGTTCAATGTTCACACACCTTCATGTGATAATAATTTATATAAAAGAAAATGTTCTTTGTAATGATTTACATTTTCTGTTAATATTTAAAAGAGTTCTCTTCCATTTGTAGGTCATACTTCATTATCATGGATAACGAGGGTTCAAATAGCTCTAGATGCTGCTAGAGGCCTTGAGTATATACACGAGCACACTAAACCTCATTATGTGCATCGTGATATTAAAACTAGCAATATTTTACTTGACGGCAGCTTTAGAGGAAAGGTATGTATTGTAATTAGTAATTACCCTCAATTGCACGATAACGCAATAATAAATTCTTTATTTACATCTGATTTCTCTTTCAGATATCGGATTTTGGTTTAGCAAAACTCGTTTTGACGACTAATGACGGTGAAGAGTCGGTCACCAGAGTAGTGGGAACGTATGGATATCTAGCTCCCGAGTAAGTACTAATTACACTATCTTTAGGCCAAAATTGCAATTTAATCCTTTAACTTCTTGATATGACAGTTTGATCCTTCAAAAGGTTCTGCCTCTTAGTTAGAATAGTAATTTAATTTTCACCTCGTGTAATCTTCATAGGAACTCTGTGAATAAATAAAATGTTGGCAAACGATCATTTAGGAGTATGAACATTGGAACTTATAAGCCCAATTTGCACAAAATCAAAACTTTTTGCGGCTAATGTTGCCAAACTTAATCATTTAAGAGATGAAAATTGCTAGCCTCTTAAACTTCAAGGACACATTGTTTTTCAAGTTAAGCCCTTTTCCCCCCTAACGATTTGAAATGTTTGGTCTTTCGTTCTAGATACTTGAGGGATGGGCTTGCAACAATTAAAAGTGATGTTTATGCATTTGGTGTGGTGCTTTTCGAGATGATATCGGGGAAGGAGGCCATGACGAGGACTGCCGAAAGACGCTCGTTGGTATCAATTGTAAGTCGTGTGCCAATGATTATTTTCAACTGAAAAAAATATAGATGCGCTTTATTTGGATTTTTAAATGGTGTAAAATAAAACTGCTCAAATTTTTCAGATGGTGGCAGCATTAAGAAACTCGCCCGATTTCATGACCATGACAAGCTTGAAAGATCACATTGATCCTAGTTTGATGGATTTGTATCCTCATGACTGTCTTTTCAAGGTATAAATATATACTTGAGTTCTTGCAGAATTTGTGTTTTTGAATTATATATACTACAAAATGAGAAAATTATGATTGGCTAAAGTTAATTAATAGTGTTATGCCATATCTATTCACAGATGGCTATGTTGGCAAAGCAATGTGTGGATGATGACCCGATTTTGAGGCCGGACATGAAACAGGTCGTGATTTCACTTTCTCAGATCCTTTTGTCATCGGTCGAGTGGGAAGCTACTCTTGCTGGCAACAGCCAGATTTTCAGTGGGCTCGTGCAAGGAAGATAGATAAGCTTAGAATATTCCTTGCCGCCACTTTTTGCTCTCTACATTTTCTTTACAAAGGCTTTTCATAGTTCTATTAATGTGTAGCTTGTGTGTATAGGGAACAGGTTTGTTATTCGCATGACCAACTGTCTAAAAGTCCCATCTTTTTCCCTCCTTTCATTTTCTGTTCTTTTTTTCTTGGTTTTACTTTTACCACCTGATTAGTTCATTCAAGACTTAGCTGCTATGCACTAAAAATTTTGTATCTGGACTTTGGTTAGTAAATTATGAATATTGCTACAAAATTTTTACTTGGTTTTTATAGTAAATTCTGCTCGTTGTATTTGACGGCCCGCATTCTACCATAAAATTACTTAAATAGAGTGTTCTGATAAAAAGATAATAAATGATTTTTTATGCAACAAATTTTAATCCAACACGCCAAGTTTCTAGTTATTGATTCAAACTCATAGTGCTCTAATCATGTTGTGCAGATTTACTCTTGAAAAAGAACAAATACATATAGATATATATTTCAAAACTTCCAGTTAATTAGTTTGGGTTTTTCAACGTTGACAGATAAAAAATAAATATTATTTATTTTCTGAAATATGACAGATATAATGAAATAAAGAGTGAATATTATACAAAATGAACATGCCAAAAATAGTTACTATTTACTCAAAACTGCCCACTTTTATTACAACAATGCTTTTGTGTTCACAGATTTTACCTTATTACTTGCATAGTGAGGCCAATATCCTACGAGGAGGTTCGAACGGCTTCCGAGAGTGAAGGACAGCCAAATTATCGATCAGCAACACATCCCCTTTCTTCCAAGGGAAAGCACAGCTGTCCTCTTCCAATATTTTCAGGCAGTCGTATATTACATGGGCCGGTAATGGACTCCCATTCCCAAAACTGACAGCCTTCTTGGGCTCGTTTCTTGCATCCTCCCAGCCCGTGTAAGCAGCCACCATGCTGTTGAACCAGATCTTTCGCTGCCTGGTCTCGTCGTGCTTGATTGCAGGGATTGGGCCCATTATCGTCTTTACATTCCCATTCTCCATCCATTCAAGCTTCATGTTTAACTTAGCGGCCCTGTTAAAGATTCGCGAAAATTTGATTAGTTTTTGCTTTTTTTGGCAAATATTTTTCGTGATAAGTAAGGATGAAGTTTTTTCCAACCCCTGAATTTAGTAATAATGTTTTGTGGATGAAAACTTGAAACATAAATTTTCTCACGATAAAGCATTCTTGTTGTTTATTTGTTTCCCCTATTTTAGGGAGGGGACAAAAACATCACGAAAAGTGGGACAAAAATTAAAGGCAAATTTCTTTTACACCTCCAATTTGAAGATTACATCAAGCTTTTCAAGCAACTAGATAACAATGTAACTTTTTCACCCCAAAAAAAGCGAACGTTATTGGAATGGTTCGCATAACTGTCGCATATTCACATTATAAAGTGCGAAGGGTTATGCAAATGCCTTCACATTTTTAACTTTCTCACATTATCAATCGCACAATTGCCGCATAATAACCACATAATGCTTTCGCAGTTTCTAGGGTGAAAAAGTTAACTTTTTATCCAGCGGTATTCATTTTTCAGTAAAATAGCTATTTACTCAAAATTAAATATTAGCACGAAATGGAAGGAAATCGAAGATGTAATTACAAGTTTGCAATAGCAAGAGTTGTAAAAGGGATCAATCAAACCTTTCCTCAGCCACACTTTTATCTTCGGTCAAGAAAGTAGATTTCCAGCCACGGCCTATAGGGGAAGAAGGATCATCGTCTTCTCCCAGAACACGAGTATATATGAGTCCGTGCTTCTCTAATTTTTCCACAAAATCTGGGTATTTCTCCTTCATCTTCTCATACACAACATGACTCAGGACAATAGGGGTTTCTCCCCCACTTGCAGGTTCTACCTCACAAAAGAAGAACAACTTGGAAGGGTACTCGGGGACCTGATCAAATCATAAACTGCATAGTCAGTTGAACTAGTGTTGATAATTTCTATTACTACTGACAACTAGCAGATAATTGTCACTTAATAAAATCTTATACAAGGAGAACAATTTGTAGGAAACAATTATTCCAATTGAAGTATTCAAGAATTGATTAACTTAACATGGTGATGGTAATCTTTAATCTATGGGATTATAATAATATATCCATTGAACTTGGTTTATAGTACAATGGATCCCAAGTCTTTAAAATCCTGAGTTCATGTTTTGCATTTCAATCTATATCCATCTTATATGGGAGCCATTTGGTTTTGAAATAGCTGCCGTTTGCACTATCAAGTCAAACCCAAATCTTCTAGTTCAATGTTCTTGAAATGGTATTTTTCCTATTAATTTAGCACAAAAAGATCAACAAACTCATGTATCCGCTACCAATTTCACAAAAGCACAAAATCAAGCTCGCTACACGCATGGACTCCATTAAATCGAACACCAGCTAGAGAGAAAAGAAAAAAGGGGATAAAAATATAAACATTGAAATGAAATAGAGAAACCTGAGCCATCTCATGATGGAAAGGGATTTTCTGATCAGGCGGGGACTCGTTGGCAGTAAAAACCCGGCCGACGACGTTGGTCCTCGGGGCGGCGCCGCCAACGTACGGGAGCTCCTCGTACCCAAACGCCTCGACGACGTCGTTGAAGTCCGAAGCAGTAGCCAGATTATCAAACCCTCGGAACAGAATAGCCCCGTGTCTGTGTAGAAGAAGGTCCAGCCATGGCCTCTGCTCCTTAACGGCCGCCGTTAAAATAGACGGACTACTGGAACCTACCGCCGTCGGGGAGAGCACGGCGGGGAAGCTAAGTCCGCCGTAGTTCTTCTGGTGTGGAATCGTGGTCTCGGCGAAGAATTTAGCAGTTGAGGGCATTTTCACTGTCGGTGGTGTTTATGGTGATCGGTACAATACCGAGAAATTTCCCAATCACAGACGATTATGCAGAGAGTTTGAAACTTTGAACAATAATTTTATTTTATTTTGTTTTATCCTAATTTTGTTGAGATCGGTGAAATCTCGTGTATTTGAAGTTGCACTATACAAAAAATAAAAGTTATTATATTTTAGAGATGTTTGTTGAAACTCGCGGGCAATCGGTGACAATTTCATCTTATGGATTAACATGTTTTGCATGCCTCGAGTTTGATTGTTATTTGAATTATTTGTCGAATTTGTTCGAAGATAGTTCGTGGTTCGTTTTTGTGGTTTGATCGTGTCGTTCATCATCATTCTCTATTCGTTTTGTTTATTGTTCTCCGAAAGCTACACATTTACCCAATATTTATAATATATGTTATCCATCTACTTATATATTTATAATTTATAAATACTAGTACAATATCCGTGTATTACACGGGTGTTGAATTAAAAAGCTTTCGTAAAAAATATTAATTTTTTTTTATTTTTTTTAAACTAAAATAATTAATTTTATATGAAACACTACTTTGAGTTTTATTTTAATTGTCAAATTATATTTTTTAATCATAATAATTAAACACTCGTACATTATAATATAATTTATATTTTTATTTGATATAATTTAATTTAGTTTGATAAATAAATTTAAATTTTATTTATAAGGATATATATTATTGTTTTGTATTTTATAATATATATATATATATGTATTGGTTAAAATAAATAGTACATAACTATTTGATTGCATATGAACCACTATGTTAATTACATAAAATATAATAATTAATGTAATTTTGAGAGACCGCTAATTTATTAGCTTAAAAATATTAAATTTATTATAACATTTGATTATGCAATTTTAAGGAATTTTACTATAACATTAAAATAAATTAACTTATTTAAAAATACAATCGCTAAATAAGATAAAAAAATATAATATTAATTTTAGAATAAATAATTTTACCAAAAAGTTTACAATAATTTTTTATGTTTATATAACTTTCATATATCATTTAGTGTAAACTATAGTTATTAGTTTTAATAATAACTTTTATATGATACCATAAAATAGTATAATTATTACTCACTTAATATAAAATGTAACGGTTTTTGTCTTAATTGACCCTAAAAAAAAGTGCAATGAAATATTTTAGCATTAATTAGATATGGTGGATTAATAATAATAATAATAATAGAAGATTGTAACATAAAAAGATGGTAAACAACAATTAATATTATTAAATTTACTGTTAGTAATTAAACATAGAGAAATAGATATATAAATGATAACGTTTGTAACAATTTTTGACTAGAAATCGAAATGAGATTTTATTAAATGGATTAGCCAGCAATTATATATATATATAGATAATGCTACAAATTTAATAATAATAATAATAATAATAATAATAATAATAATAACCCCTTATAAAACCCTCCATCCGCATTCCGCAATACTCATTACCATTATATACTCTGCACAAACAGCCACACACACAAGCACAACCACCACCATGGACGACGTTTATCATCCATGGATGAAGCATATCGACTTGTATATTGATGGCGGCGATCAAACACAACAGGTTTCTCCTTTTTTCTCCAGTTATTGCTTTATTTCAAGTTCATGTTCCATTGCAGCTCTATACTACCTTCAATTGTGGAGTGGCGACAGTAATATTCTATGCTGCGGATTCGAATTACAGGCTGCGAGCGTGGACGCGATTGCCACCTTGCTGAAGAATGAGTCGATAACTCTAGAAGATATGGTAAGTTGTATTTTCCTTTTTTTTTTTTGTTTTTCCTATTCCAATATACTTGTCGAGTTTATTTCGATTATATGAGATTTTTCTGCTCAAATAATTAGTTTCTGAACAAGTTTGGAACTTGATTTTAGGAAACAAAAAATTAAATTGTTAGTGTACAATGTGTGTGTGCGTGCACAGGTTAGGGCAATGAAGATGGATTTGACTTCTGCCCTTGACACACGTCGCTATAGAGGTACTCATGCCTCCGTAAAATAGTATTTCTATTTATTTTTATTGGTTGGCAATGATATTTATCTATTCCAGGCTTTGTTCTGTGATGGTTTTCTGAGGTTCGCCTGATATATTGTTGTTATTTCATTATTAAGTTATTTTACACTTTTTTCTCTCCGTGTGTGTGTTACTTGGAACTATTTGGCGAATTCCTCCTTAAGGTGGTAGTAGGTATCGAGTTCTGGAGATACAAGTCTCTGACTATCATTAATCCATAGTGATTTATGGTTTTGGTCTCATTGAAATATGAGTGTTGAAAGCGAATTATGGTTATATTGTGCTCATGTAATCTTTTCTAGGCTTGGACCTGAGTGCTTGTCTCTCCTTTGATATAGTTATTCCAGTAACCAAAGCAAATTCACGAGTCTTTCTGTGATGCTGCATTGGACATATGCGGCATACCTCATTTTGTTCACTATTTTTAGTTTTATGCGTGAGAGTATTATGACTTGATCTTTCAGTAGGCTTGATGCATGATATTTTTCAGCTATGCTCTTCCTCGCTAAAGTTCTGGAATCGCTCTCATCAAAGCCCTTAAGCAGCACTTCAATTCATAGCCTTCTAGTTTTCTTCGCGGAAAGACTGGTGAGTCTATTAACAGGGCTGCAGTTGTCCATTGGTTTAAGATTCACTCCAGTATTCTGAAAAACTCATCTCCGTTATCTTCAATGGATTTCAAATATGAAATTAGAAGAGCACTGTTTTGTTGCAAGTTATATTTTTCATGGATTATGTATTAGAAACATTAATTTATATACAATACTTTATTGTTGTTCTCTTATTTGTTTTATTTTATTTTATTTTTTTGTGTTTTTTTTATTGTGTTAAAACCTGGACTAATCTCACCAAGAACCTGGCTCAACCCCTATGAACAAAGATAGGAACATCCTTGAACGGGCTGCTAAATTTTCGTCTATACCTGTGTAACTTAGTTATTTTACTTTATTATTGCTTTTGTTTCTAACAATATTCCCTTTGATATTCTTTTAGTTTATACACTAGAACTCCATTTATGTAGTTATTAAAGCCGGATAGTAGTTTATGTATTTTATGTATATCAGGCAGATTGGAAAGCACTACGTGGTGCTCTTGTTGGTTGCTTGGCCTTACTAAGGAGAAAAACTGATGTTGGAATAGTTACTAATCATGATGTGCTGGAAGTTACTCGCTCTTTTCTAGAAAATCTTAGGCTGCAGTCCATGGCTCAATATGAGAGGAAGGTAAAAACTTGGTACGATCCAAGTGACACTGATAATTTCGCCCATCATTTTAACCATCTTTAAATAAATCTATTTCCAATCTTGAAATTCTTTGCAGCTAAGCTTGCAAGTCATCGAATGCTTATTAGATCGTTACTCTGATGCACTTGTTGATTTGGTAAGCTAATGTTTACTTCTGTCTGTCTATTCTTATAATTTTGTCTTAACTTTTTTATTATTTTAAAGCAGAAAAGTTAATATTTTAATATGACCATGTTATCTGGAGTTATAGTTTTTAACATCATATAAATTGAATGCTGTCCGAATGAGTTTCTGTCGAGTTACCATGCCTTTGTCTGTGGACTGGTAACTGGGTGGCACCATGTTAATTGATCATCTTATATTTTATGTAACTCTTATTGTTAAAAAAGATTTTAAGTTTGTCTTAATCCTATTTTCGTAGGGAGATAACCTTTTGTATGGATTCTGTGAAGCTATTGATGGGGAAAGAGATCCTGAGTGCTTACTGCTTATATTCCGTATGGTGGAAAGGCTTGCACAATTATATCCTGCTAATTTAGAAGATTATGCTGAGGAGCTATTCGGAATTTTAGGTGATTACTTCCCCATTAACTTTACACATGTAAGTTCTCCAAATTCTGCCCTTCTTTGTTTTCATGTAGTTTGTGTCTCTGTTACTGGTGATCCGCCTCTTGTGGCACTATGCCTTATGCTTCATATCTTAAGTAAATTTGAGGTGTGGTTCGATGAACTTTTTGACATGTAATGAATTTGTACGTGTCAAAATAAATTAGAGCAGCTAGACTGATGACATGCTGAGAAGTTGATTGCACAGATCCTGATAGAAAGACTAAACTGGTAATAACGTAAAATTTATCTGCATTACTATTTGANTGTGGTTTAACAACGAACTGCATACATCAGAGTTGGAAAAAAGTAACATACCTGCAACCCAACCAGCACAGTACAGGCTAAAAAAGTTTAAAAAGAAAAAGAAGGTTGAGCAATGTATGCTACTGAACCAGAATAGTATAGAATTAGGTATTGTTGAGTTGAGATAAATGTGGCGGAGATATATGCTTGGAGTTAGAATGCTACTTTTTGTACTTCACTCATTCAAGTCTCCCACTAATTTGGCTTTCAATGTCATTTGACTAGCCAGCAACTGAGGCAAATGACGTGAAAAGAGAGGAGCTCTCGAGGGCACTAATGGTATGTAATTTGCTTCAAATTGTGACAATACTTTAATCTAGCTAGATTCGAAACACATTATGCTCTTGTGTGGGCCCTTCCTGTTGTGTATTCTAAAGTTTACGCGTTAGATCATTCCCTATGGCTCCATTCTATTAATATGATGTCTCAGGCATATTTTACGTGGAGTCTCTTTATCGCTGTGACTACAAATAATGTATAATGAATTGAATTCTGATTTCGAAGCTTTTGCATATGTAACCCACAGGGTTAAGAAAATAGTAAATACCTGCCAATTTTTGTCTTACTTGGTACATTTCAGATGGTTGCAAATGTTCCTAGATATATTCAACATTATTACGGAAGTCGTAACAGATCCTTGACAAGGATCTGTTAGAAAAATTGGTTCTACCAATCTTTCTTATATATATATATATTCTTTTTGTGTCTATCAGGTGGCATTTGGTTCTACCGATCTTTATGAACCATTTGCTATCCCATTGCTGCTAGAAAAATTGTCTTCTTCTCTACCCTCAACTAAGGTCAGTGCCTATCCATTCGGATCCTGTTTCTCGTATGTTCTCCTTTTGATTTTATTTCGGTTATATATTATTTGAAATCTTTTTATTGAAAGAATAATATCTTCTGTATTCAGGTGGAGTCATTCAAGTTTCTTACCTTTTGCATTGCAACATATTCAAGGGATAGGATATATAATCGTGCTGAAGTTCTATGGTCCATTATAAAAGATGAAACATATGTTTCACCCCAGTCTACTCTATCTAAGGATTTGGAGTCCATGGGTCAAATGAGTTTTCAGGAAACTGATGTCATGAATCAGGCTTTTATCCTTCTGCAGGAAATTATTCGACGTTGTGATGATTCTATTCAATTTGTCATACATGACAACGACATTAATGTGTTCATAAACTCCCTGAATGAGTACAAAGAGTTTGATGCTATTCCGTTGCAAATCAAACAGAGATTACATGCAGTTGGTCGTATTCTGTCAACCTGTGCCGAAACCTCTGTTGCATCATGTGATAAGGTCTTCAAAAGTTTCTTTCCACTCCTAATGTGTGGTTTGGAGATTTCTGTTGGAGATAGCGTTTGTCCAGTCCAATTGAACTTTGGGGCCCTTTATCTATGCATACAACTTCTTGCATCAAGCAGATACTTGTCTGTGTCTCTTGAAAATTGCGGATCAACCAATGACTTTTCAAATTGGATATGGTCTGTCATGGTTAGCAATTTCTCTAAACCTCTGGTGGAGGCCTTCGTTTCCATCGTACGACCAAATGTCGCTGATAACTCTCAAAGTCATTACGTGCACTTAGGAGGTAATTACTCCCCCTTTAGATAGTTGTTTGGCAATTATGAGCTTCACATCGTTAGTTAGCAAATTGTACATTTTCGAATGGTATTCAGTTCGTACTAAATCATCACAAGCTCTGTCCGGAAATAAAGAATATGGATGCAACACCAATTAACTCATAAGTAAAGGAAGAAGTTGAAGAAAGTAGATAATGTATATATATTAAAAGAGAGCAAAGATTTTTCTGCCCATTCTGTTACTGAATATGGACATGTTAGAGTTATATTCAAACATAATGACTTGTGTTATTTGATCGGTATTTATGTGTGATTTTTAATTATCATCAATTTACGATTTACCATTTAACACCCATATTGTGAAAATAAATTAAACCATTATATGTTGCATTAAATTTATAAAACAGTTTCTAAAGAATAGATTAATTTATTGTTTTGTGTTTATATGGTTCATTTTTACTCACGTTTCTAACTTTGGCTGATATTTCCATTGATTGCACAAAAATTAAAGTATATTCACGACTGTCATCATTGAATAACTTTTGGTTACAAATATATCATTTTTACCTGTACAATTCGCATTGTTATTCCAACACCTCCTGTGATTTTCATGGGCAAAGTACTAGTCATGTTAATGAGGAATATAGCACTCCGAATTTGTGGACTTCAGAAATAACTTTTAGTTTTCTTGCTCAGCCAATGTCTCAGTCTCTGTATTACATTTTATATTATATAAATGCTTAAAGTGAAGTCAATCTCATCTTGCTTTTGGGACATAGTTTATGATAGTAGTTTTGCCTTGAGAAGATTCATAGAGGAGGAAATAGGAACTGGCCAAGTTAGCAGCTTAATATGCAAGTGACGAAGTATGATGGACTATATATCTATTGTGCTTGTTTTTCTTCCTTTTTGAGTCTATTTGCTCTGAAGGAAGTTCTTCATTGTGTACGTAGCAGTTTGATATAATTAATAGGCTATTAGTAAATTTCAGAAAGCTAACTGGCTTACATTATCCATGAATATAACTGCAGTTAAGGGACTGAAAGTGCTAGCTACATTTCCGGGCAGGTCTTCTCCACTATCCAAGTCCATATATGACAATATTCTGAGGGAACTTCTTGGAGTTGTTGCTTCTGATAGTGCCAACACATTCTTATGGAAGTTGGCTCTGAAGGCATTAGTAGATATTGGGATTTCTATTGATAACTGTCCAGACACAGAGAAAGCTGCCAGTTTTGAGAGTATTGTTGTGGAAAAGATTGTTTCCCTATTATCTTTCAATGATTCCACTATGCCTTCAGCAGTCAAATTACATGCAGCTTTTGAAATCGGAGCTACGAGGAAGGATTTTATGATGAGAGTTGTTAAAATGCTGGATGAGGCTATACGTACCAATTTTTCTGAAGCTTATGTACGTATTCTATTTGAATTTACATTTGGTGAAAATTCTCATTTGGAATTTTAACATATGGAATTTGTGTATATAATTGCATCACTGTCACTAGCCTATGTTGTATAACTATTTCATAGATATATTTTCTGTATATTCATGCGCATTCCATGAAGATTATGTCTGAATAAAATGTAGTTTCAACTGACTAAAGAATTTTCACTGTATAGCAACCACTTCCCAACTTCTTTTCCTACAAGTTTATCATGGCTCGATTTTGATTTGTAATTTGCATTATATTAATGCAAGCTGATTCCCTATAACCATACAGAATCATGGGAATCCCGAGTCTGATAAACTGATGGTTAATATTCTGGATACTTATTCTCGGAAGGTTTTTCCATGGTAAGCAGTTTTTCAGTAATTTGTCATTTCATTATAATTTTTTTCCTTGATTCAAGTCTAGCATCCATAGCATTCAGGATTTTGTAATACCAAGTTTCTTCAGTTATCAATAAGATTCTGTTAATTCGGGTTAAGTGTCTAACTGTTCTTCTGATCATATCGTCAACTTCCGCTGAACATACATATTCTTGAAACGCCCCAGGTCTTTTGAGTTCGGTGGTGTTGAGGAAGTTTCGCTGAATTTCGCTCTTGTTATGTGGGACAAGATAGAAGATATTAGGACCTTATACCACAATCGTCCAGATAGTGGAAGCGTAAGATACAGTTGGTTATAATTTGATTCTCCAGCCTATTTGTTGGTTCTTCCTATAACAACATAACATGTTTTCAGGATGTTCTTGGTGCAACAATGATAACTATGAAGAAGGCTGTTGCTGGTTGTTCCAAGGAAAGCCAGGACATAATTATCAAGAAAGCTTTTGGAGTTGTCTTTTCAAAGGAGGAAGTTTCTCAACAAGCTTACACCTTGGGCGCCTCTTCTGGAAGCAATGAATGGCTCACCTCATTATTAGCATCTGTTGTTGTCGCTCTCCGTCCAGAAACAAGCATCCCCAATGGGAAAAAGATTTCACATCTGTTCATAACAAGCATTCTCAACGGCCATGTCCCATCAGCTCATGCCTTGGGTTCCTTAGTCAATAAGATACCTCTGGATATCAAAAGCACGGGCTCATCAGATTGGTTTAGTCTGAACGAGCTGGACATGATACTTTCCAGCTTCATAAAGACCTCTGGTGATGATAGCTACAAAATTAATTTTGGCTGTTTGAGACAAAATGCCCTGCCAACAGAAGTGGAGATCAATGCCATTATTGGATTGGCCTGGATCGGGAAAGGCCTGCTCATGAGGGGTCATGAGAAGGCGAAAGACGTGACAATGGCTTTGCTGAGTTTCTTGATGCAGGGTGGTACAGCCGAGGTGCTTGATAGGGAGGATTCACTTCGGCTGATGATGTCTGCAGGGGATGCATTTCGTGTGATTATGGGAGATTCTGAAGAATGTCTGAACCGGATGTGCCATGCTATTGCACGGCCACTCTACAAGCAACGGTTTTTCAGCACAGTTGTGCCGATTTTGTCGTCTCTGGTGATGAAAGCTGAATCATCAATTGTAAGGTGCGTATGCAGATATATCTTTTTCCTTGAAAAATGTATTCCAAATGAATTTGCGTCGAGTATGGAAATGAAATTAGTCAAGTCTCATGCTATACATGCCAAAGCTATAGATAATTTAGTCACATATTTGAAATTTGATAATGAAACTGCTCGAGGTCACAGGGCTTTCATTGAATAGCAAAAGAAGTGATTGGCAGCAAGCCTATATACGGTCTGTTTTACATGTTTGTTCTTTGAAGTATGGTTTGGTTTGTACTCATAGTCATGGTTAATTTCAATCACTTCTTTTGCTATTCAATGAAAGCCCTGTGACCTCGAGCAGTTTCATTATCAACTTTCAAATATGTGACTAAATTATCTATAGCTTTGTCATGTATAGCATGAGACTTGACTAATTTCATTTCCATACTAGACTTCTGGAAAATCTGAGGCAAAATATTGAATTATTTGTTCGTCTTCAATTGAATAATATAATCAAGACTAGTGTCCATTAGTTGGCTTTATCTGTGAACAGTTGTCTGTTGTACGGTCTGATTGGGTCTTGTGATGATCATGTGTGGAGGAGTTGGTTTGTGTGCCTTCTGATATAACAAGGAAATGTATTTTCATAAAAAAAGGTGGTAGATCCTATTATGTAAATTGCTACAGCACTCACAGAATTTCTGCAAGTGATGTTTGCTAGTTTTCTATAGATCTTGGTTAACAATAAATTTATTCCTATTTCTCAGTAGTGATATAGTTCCATATCCATTTCAGATCTATGTTATATAGAGCCTATGCACATGTTATCTCAGATACTCCTCTGAGTGCTGTTTTGGTAGATGCCCGGAAGGTTAGTTAATTAATCATAAAAGTGTCAATATTTTTTGTACTACTCATATATGTAGCACACACGCACACACATATTTACAATGGAACAATGTTTAGACGTGTATTTGCATGCAGGTGGTCCCTATGTTATCGAGTTGCTTGTGCACGCTGATGAAGGATGTAGAAAACAAGGAAATAACCTACAAAGTCGTACTTGTCATATCCGGAATATTGATGGATAAAAATGGTGAGAATGATCAACATTTAAATAATATTATGGATGAAGATGATGGTTGAAATAATATGTGCAATGGAAACTGGCAGAGTGAAAAGCTTCTCAATTTTATCGAACTGTTGTATTAATGTATATAGTTAATAATTGTACTCATCCTTTGTCGATACTTTTAAATTTTATTGTGCTACAGGGGAAGATGCTGCTGTAGAAAATGCACCCAACATTGTAGACCGACTCATTGAACTAGTAACATACCCTCATATGATGGTATAAGTTTTCTTTCTCAAGTTCTGTGACTTCCTAATAATATTTTGTATGCAGTGCGGTGACTGTATTTCTCCAAATCTACTTGTCAAATGAGCTGGCATAACCAAATACTACATCTACCTGGAATTCTTTCTTTGACATCATGGTACCTTAAAGTAATAGTTTCTGTTAGAAGTTACGTTTGTCCCACATCGATTTGTTACTGGGCTATTATTGTGTATAAGTGTGGGTTGGACACCCTTTCCATTTGAGTTAGCTTTTGGGGATGAGTTCTACACAAACCCATTTATCAGTTTCCATTCTCAGTTTTCCTATATGGTTCTTTTTCTCAAGTGGTAACACGGAACCACTTTTTTCCTATTAAAAACTCCACCTGTTTTCTCTCTTATGGTTGTCCTTCAGACTTGAGGGACTAGGTAAAGGCATTTTGATTAATATTCATTAAGATTTGGCAGCTCGTTATTATGATTTAAAAAGTAATATATTTGACTTTGTTTGTCCCTTAAAATATATTTCAATTTTTTTGTCTTTCACACACATGTTATATATACTAAACTAGTTTCACTGTCTTTGGCATTTACTGATATGAGGAGAAATGTTCTTTTCGTTTCTCAGGCAGTTCGAGAAACAGCAATACAGTGCCTTGTTGCTGTGTCTCAACTCCCCCATACAAGAATTTATCCCTTGCGAACAAAGGTATGGCGGCTCTTGCATACTATTGTTGTCTTTCAATTTGGGTTATTGATATCTGTGCTTGGTGTCAAATCCCTCTGAATTCGTAAACTGATATTCAAATGAGAAACTGCTATTTTAGTGTTTTCTTTCTTTTTCTTTTTCGCCATTAACTGTATCTCATGCAATTGACTAACTCACTCGAGAGTAACTGAATTATTAAATTATCACAAGTATCCCCTTTTTCTAATTTGGTTTTAAATATTTTATTTACTAATTTTTTTGCATTTTTTTTTTTGGTTCAATTCTTTCTTTTGTGTGTGGGTAGGACAGTATTCCAGCTTATAATTTTGCAAGCACGTGTAATAGCTCAATTTCGGTTTCAAATACATTTTCTAAATGCTAGGTTCTGCAAGCCACAGCAAAGGCACTTGATGATCCTAAGCGAATAGTTCGTATGGAGGCTGTTAGATGTCGGCATGCTTGGTATATTCCATTGTATTATTCAAACTTTATTGTACTGTTTATGTTATGGAGATGTCAAATCAGGCTTCCTGTTGTTGATGCTTGTTTTCTCACACGTATAGGACTACTGCTTGAGTTGCAACAGAAGTCTTCAGTACAAAAATACAAAACTCCAACCTAATTAGCTGGTAAGATCCACTTTGTTTACTTGTAAGAGCCGTAAACGAGCTGAGTGAAGCTCGAATCCTGATACTCAAGCATTTGTTAACTAATCGAGTCTCTAAACAAGCTCGAACAATCATTTATCAAAGTTAACGAGCTGAACTCAAGCCTTAACTCAGCTTGATTCGATTGGTTTAACAACTCTATTAACTTTGAACTCTTTATTCATTTGATATTATAGAACAAGTGTCATTCTTTTCTGTTGTGATCAATGTCATTCTTTTTGCAGACCCTTTTGGAGATTTTCACAAGTGTACTATTACTGAGAACATTTTCTGGACCTGGAAATTGTATCTTGGAGTGCACACTATCACCTTGAATTTTTCGTATGTATATTAATGTTAAAAAAAGCATCTGGACGTGTTACGAAATTTGATACGCACAGGAAGTGTATACCAAACGTTATGCAATGATTCACATGTTGTAATGCCAGATATTCATTAATGTCTAAATGAGTGTTTACTTATTCACTACTAAATCGTCTGTCATACTGAAAATGATGTTTATTGGTTTTTATTAGTATTTCTGATATTCTAATTTGATGTTCATTTCATATGATGTTCGTTATTTTCGATGTGGGATGTTTCTGTTGTGTGGAAATTTCTGTTTGTGGAAATTCAGTTAGAATTACGTTAAAAAGGTAATAAACAATTATAAATAAATAAACATCAATCTATTAACGAGGGCTCAATTAAATTAAAGAATTATTAAACCAATATATAATGCTATTGTAATGGTGTATGATGTTATTTTTAACAGTATATCATACAGTACTATCAAGCTTTATCTTTGTATTATTGTGGTTTCTAAAAACAAATCCCACTTAAAAACTGCAACAAAAACAATGAAATATGGCGTGCATACACAATTAAAAGTAGCATTTCCGTTGTTCTCACATAAACATACATCATTATCTTTACACAATATTTACACACTAGTGAAATGGTGGTACACGCTTCTTACACTAATGACTGGTTCTTATACTAACCACATTCATACATGCATGATATAGGTCTAGTTGGGCTCATATTGTAGGCATTAGGAAGACCCCATTTTGGGCTGAGTTGTTAGGAGCCCATATTGACAGCTGGTCCAATAGCCCATACCTTTCGTTGGTATCTGGATTTCTGGTCTTCCATGGCGACAGTATGCAGCTAAAGTCTGAACAAACCGCGCACTTTTATCGAAGCTGTGGCCTCCTCTCAGGTACCCTTTGGTCTTCAAGATATTTTCTTCTGTGCAGTCATGGCAGATTCGAACCCTAGCACCAGCGCTCTCAACGGTACCTTCTCTTTCCAAACTTCCCGTCTCCCAAACCCGTGTCGATTTCGAATTTCTCTTTTCTTGCCGATCTTGAGTAATGAACCCAATTCATGAATCTTTAATCGATATTCCTGCACTTATAAATGTTTTGATGGCTGAATAATTAACATCCTCAAGCTAATTGTCTGCAGTCATAAGATTTTAAGCTGGCTATTTTGTTGATAGCGTTTTTTTCTCCTACTGGGGCACTTGCTGCTTAAAATATGGGATTGTTATTGTTCTCTGTAATTTTTTTAGAAGAAGCTTTTCTGCAATTGCAATCTTTCCACTCTGTAATGTTATTCCCAGTGGCAATTAGAGATGAACGTAGTTAAGAAAGTGAATGAAATTTTCTTTCTTTTGGGTACCCTTTGCTTAAATGCTTATCTACAATGCTGCATTGCTGGTGAAATTGTAACTTTTTTCTTAAGTTTTGTTTAGGTTTGTGATAAATTTTACAATTTTGGTCTCAGGAAGTGTAGAAAATATGGAAGGCTGTAATAATAAAGCAGAGTCCTTGCGAGAAGATTCGCGTGCTCAGGCCTCAGAGGCTCAGCCCGAAGACATTGGTTATATTTCCTTTTGTTCTTTAAGTTCAACTTTAATCTTATCAGAGTTGTCTATATACAGTGTCGGTTAATATGCGTGCATGTTTACTGATAACAGAGAGAAAAGCCAGAATTGATGCTATGTGGCAACAAATGAATAAAGGAGTTTCTCCAAAAACTCTAAAGTCCATCTTGGAAAACAAGGGCTCGGCCGCAAATAAGTCTTCTCAGAAAACTCCTGTGAAGAAATCATCATCCGTGAGCATGCACTCCGTCTTTTCAGTTAATTGTCAAAAGCTTAATTAGGGAAGATTCCCTGTGATACCTTAAAAATTCTTATTAGTTTCCGTTGCAATGGGATGCATCTCTTTCGTGGTATATTTGTTGAGAAAATATAATAAGAGCTTAAAAAAAATTGAATCGTAATTGTATTATTTGTTTCTTTTTTTTCCTGGGTTAATTAGGTTAAATCTCAGGGGTAAATTTAATAATAGCTCTTTTCTGATAATTATATTGATTGTGATTAATTACTTGCTCCCATCTTTCAGGGATGGATGAATTATCTAGGTTTAGGATCAAAGAAAGAGTCTCCTGTACAGGGACAGCTGGAAAAGCCTCCGAGCATAACCCAAAATGGCGCCAGCGAGGACACGAAAAGGCTTGCTGCTGCTGCTCTTTCGGCTGTTAAGGATGCAGCTGCTTTGGCCACATTAGGAAGCGGGAAAGTCGAGGTAAATTTCTTAGGATATAAATGATTTCCCACAAATTCCACTTCCTAATTATTTTTTCTATGTTAATTTGCTGTAGACTTTTTAATTTTGGAAAAAAAGTGATAATAAATCGACTTGAGAATGAACATTAGAATGAAAACTTGATGGTAATAGTTGTGTTAAGGCTATTGCAGTAAATAGTGATTGAGATATATTATGTTGACACGAATTTTGTTGCTGAAACTCGTTATTTCCATGTGGTAGCTGATCGAAAAATGAGAATGGTTCGATTTTCTTTCATTTCTTGAGAAAAATGATGTTCACACATTTGTCTCACATTGTCATTTGAAAGTCGAGGCTCGTATATTTTTCAACAGATTAAGGAAGTACGAGACTTTGCGGGCGAGGAAATCGAGGTGAAAAAACTAATAGATGCCGATTCTAAAGAGGCGGCTGAGAAAGGTAAAAGCAGCAGCACTCCTTGTGCAGTTGATGCTGTTCTTGAACAAATAAAAAAGAAACCCAAACTAAGTGTGCTGGACAAGACAAAGAAGGACTGGGGAGAATACAAGGATGAGAACAAAGGGCTCGAGGAAGAACTCGATGCATATAAAAAGAGCTCAAACCAGTATTTGGACCGACTCTCGTTTTTGCAACGGGCTGACTATCGGGAGTTTGAAAGGGAAAGGGATGCTCGTCTTGCCTTGCAGGCCAAGCGGAAAACGGACATGAGGGATGATTTATGATAGCGTGTTTTTTCGAATTGGTCGAATGAATTTTAAAAATTTGGAAAAAAAAGGGATAATATGTTATAATTTATCCAGGATTTTTTCTTTCTTTCTTTCTTTTCTTTTCATTTCCTTTGCTTACTAGCTAGGTGAGAAATATTTTCTGGAAGAACTTTCTCATGTTTGTAAGCTAATTTTGAGGGAACATTGAGAACTTTGAGTCCATTTGTCAAGAGGAGAAGTAATAGGGATTACTGCAAATTTACCCTTCAAGGTTGAATTGCAAAATGCTCTCCGAATTATGTTAAAATAAGATTATATGGTCTTTGTTGTATAATTAATAATTATATAGAAGAGTAATAGTTAAATAAAGATTATATTGGTCTTTGTTGAATAATTAATATTAATATTATCAAGAATGAAGAAAACCTACAAAAGGAAAGCCTTTCTTAGACCAGGCGAGTAATATAAAAACGTGTTCTAAAATAAATTCAATGTTCAGTAATTCACTGTGAGCTAATGTATTAATACAATAATTCATTTGTGGATTCATTTGCTCGCTCTGTAAAATTTCTCATAATTTTTCAGATTTCTTCGTAATTAAAACATAACACTGTAAAACATTAAAATGAATCCAAACCGTTCGTTTGATTTAAGACAAGGCCAAAATACAGATTTGAGATTACTGAAAAATTATATGCAAAAAAATAGAAGAAAACAAATATTAATAAAACCGTATCCAGTGCGTCCCTACAAAAGCAAAACAAGAGGCCACGAAGGTCCAAGACAGATGAATGTAACTAAACTGATCACACGTTTTTTCCTTCTTCGATTTCACGTTAATTTCTTGGATAATTCTCAAATATCGAAAAACTGAAANTTTAAAAAAAAAAAAAAAGAAAAAAAATCGCCCTCTAAAAAAAACTTGAAAAATTCGTAGCTCGAGAGACGTGTACAGCTTTGCTGCAAGTTTCATAGTCGAGATCAGTTTTTTTGATTCAAAGCTGTTTATTAATATTTTGTCTGTTTGGGTTGTTCTCAAGCTAAATTTCGGAGCTTTATCTGTTTAATGACCCCAAAAAGATGGCCCTTTTTTGAAACTTTTCTGAACTGAAAAGTGAGGAATTAGGAAATACTTGAAGGGGTTCTTTAAATTGAGGCATAAGTTTCAGCAATGTTGCCCGTTTGCTCAGCAGCCACTAGCTGCTCATGCCACACAAAGGTCTGATTTTTTACCTATTATCTGTTTATTCATTATATTGCTGGATTTGAACTTTTTATTCTTTTTCGTTTAAATGTAAACTTGACAGTTTGTTAGTTAAGATATAAATTTGGACCGTTCAATTTGATTCTTGACAATTTGATAGTTCAAATGTAAATATAGAACATTCCATTTGATTCTTGACAGTTTGTTTTACTCCATTTTTTCTGAGGGGACATTTCTTGGTTCAATTACTGGTTTTTAATATGATAGATTACTCAAAAAAATTCATTTCTTCATGATTGAATATCTGAGAGTGAAGCTTGTGATAGCTAATGTGTTCTTTCTGGGCTGATTAATTTTATGCTTTTCATCAGGTTCTTGTTCCTGTGTTAAAATCCTTATCACCATATTCGAAGATATTTCATGTCAAAGTCCATCTCGAAAAAGTCTCCTTTACAGCCAGGCCCATATTTTGTTTTTACTCGAACCAAATTGCTAATAGCCAAAACTATGTTGTCCCCATTTCCATGAACAATGATGAACCATTGAATCTAATTACCGACACAATTGACAAAACCGATTCACTATCGTCATTCGAAGGTTTGCCGGTCGATCCTCCTATAGTATCCAATTTACTGAACATTGATGATGATTCCTTATCCGAACAAGAAAAAAGTATCGATGATATTATTTCGGGCATAAATGAATCGACTTCGGGTTTAATTAGTGGAGGAGAAGATGCTTTGAATAGGTTACTTGATGATCTGAAAAATGCTTTGAAGAATGCAAATGAAGCTGTAGATAGTGCTGTTACAGAGATAGTCTCGTTTTTCAACAAATCTGGAGAGTCGGCTGGTAATAAGCTGTCTGGGGTGTCCAGTGAGTTACTAGAAGCTTCTGGTAAAGCAGGGACTATTGGACTTGATGTGATAAAAAGAACGATTGTTTTTATTGAGGATTCTTTTCTGGAAGGGGCGAAAAATGTCGGATATGCTTATGGTTCGGCCAAGGAATATCTGCCTTTGGATTTAAGAGAAGCACTTAATTTATCGGAAGAGAATGTTGCGAAAGTAGTTAATCCGGCTGGAAGTGCTTTTCAACAGGTCAGCTATAGTGTGAAATGATTTAATTAATTCATGATGGGGCTATTCTTGGTTTTCTTATGTATTCAGTAAATAATATTAATCTTCAGCTTCTAGCTTCCATATTTGCTTATCTCTGTTTTTTATGTTTTGTTTTGAACATAATTTTCATCATTTTGTGAAAACTCGAATGCAGTGACTTCAAAGATTGCTTCCATATTTATTATATCATCATCTTATGCTCGTATAGGAAAAGACAATCATAATTGAGCTTTTATGTGTTTGGCATACACTGTTTTCTTTTNTATCCCTCCATTATTACCTCTTGGAACTAGTTATGATCTCCTTGTAATAAATGGAAGTTGTTACATTTATCATCAGATATGTGCAGGGGTTCTTACAGGATACTAAAGTACGGTGGATATGCTGGAGATTTGTCCCCTCAAGAAACTTACGAACTTTTACGAGGAAATGAAAATGTTGTGCTTGTTGACATACGGCCTGAGGCAAGATATTCTTCACAGTGTGTTTCATTTTGTGAATTTCTTTATAGTTAACTTTTATGTTAAAGACCATGCTCAATCAATTGTGAGATAACGTTTGCAAATTATTTACTGCCTATATTTTTTATGGCTTAAAAGAATCTCAGGGAAAGAGATGGAATTCCGGATCTTCGGAGGACAGCTCGATCTCGGTACATCGGTGTAGCACTATCCGAGGTTGTCTTTGTTCGTTATTTTTAAGGTTTTTTATACTTTAGTTACTTTCTTTTTCTTTTTTTTTGTTGGCTTTTAAACACATTGAAGACTATCGAGATTGTCGAGAAGGAAAAATAAAATAAAATTAGATTACAAGCTAGTGGTTAGAAAAATAACAATTGGTCATATTTTCTTTTAGCAATTCAATTTAATTCTGCATGATTTTTCGCAGCTTCACAGCTCGTTGAGGAAATTGCTCAAGGGAGGGAGAGAAATCGAGGATGCATTGCTTGCTGCTGTTATACGCAACCTTAAAATTGTTGAAGTATGTGACGTGATCCTTTTAAATTCTCCAGCAAAATGTATTACTATTATACAAAGCTTTTGAAATCATAGTATATTTTGGATAATGAAATGTTATTTTTTCAAATTAATGTTCATAAATTCAGGACGGGTCTAAGGTTATAGTTGTGGATGTTGATGGGTCTCGTTCAAAGGGTGTTGCTCGATCACTGAAAAAATTTGGAACCAAGGCAAGTATATTTTAGCTAAAGCTAAATCCATTCGCATTTCGCAATTCGCAATAATGTCTTTCGAACAAAGTTTAATGTAGCTCATGTTTATGTGTCTCTCTTATTTTCGCAGTTACATCTATTTATCCTTTATTCTTTTCCTTATGTTTTTTGCTTTTTTTTTTTTTAACAAAAAAAAAAAAAAATTGACAGAGACCATATCTTGTTCAAGGTGGCTTCCGCTCTTGGGCGAACGCAGGCCTCCGTATTAAAGCCCTAAACCCCGACACGCCACTTACAATACTCAATGAGGTAAGTTTATATTATCTGCACTTCTATTTTGCATTAAGAAATCTTTAAAATTTATCAACATAAAAGTGGGGGCCTTGCAGGAAGCTGAAGCAATCTTGGAAGAAATCAATCCAACTCCAGTGAAAATTCTTGGATATGGATTGGTAAGGCACTTTTCTCCATTATACATATCTTTTAAATATTAGGTCTAAAAAATTTCAAAAGTGATGGCATTTTTTTGCGATTTAGCTGATTATAGTGGTTTCTCTGTGGCAGGGTTTTGCTGCAGCTGCTTATTCATTAGTAGGTATATAAACATTTTTTCCTTCAAAATCATTATCTTCGACTCCAATATCATTAAGTTATGTTCGTTTTTCAACAAAAATACTATTGGCATGTTTTTCTGGCACAAATATTAGAAATAGAATCAAATCCCCAAGTTATTACTTCTATATGAAGAAAACTTTGGTCCGAAGCCCTTACAGATATGAATGGGATATTTTCACAACATTTTTTCTTTTTTTGGTACATTAACAAATCCTTTGATGTACAAACGTTTTGCAGACTGGGAAAGGACGTTGCAATTCGTAGGTGTTATCGGACTAAGCCAGGTGATTAGCCTTACCAATCGAGATATCTTTGATTTAGATACTAATAAACCTTAAAATTCTTACTAATCTCATCATAAATTTTAGTGAGAGTTGGAACAAAAACATTTTTTTGCAGCCAAATATCGTAGTAAATTTGGTTCTCGACATGTATCCTTGTGTAACATGCTAAAAATGTGTTTTTTGCTTCTCTTTTCCTTTTCCATTTTTTTTTTCTTCCAAAAAACAGACTGTATTTCGACGAATTGCATCTTACCAAGGCGCAGAGGATCTCAAGAAGGACGTGAGGTACCACAACTAACTCCAAAATCTTATAACCAAAAATCGAAAAATAAAAAAATTCACTGCATCTTTTTTT
>BKCP01010070.1:1777182-1816196 GCA_008636005.1 Striga asiatica
GTTAAATATTGATTAATTAATTAATCTTTTTGCATTATTCTTTAAGTCTGCTGCTAGCTCCAGTGAGGCTTGGTGGCCAGGCCATTTCATGGGCCGCTGGCAAATTGGACCCAAACCTTAATGGGCTGCCCACTTCACCTTCTTCCTCAGATGTCCGGAGCCGAGTGCTGCAAGCAGCTGCTAAGCACGAATCTCAGCCGTCAGATAGCGAAGGAATCCAAGATTCCCCGTCTGAGAATGACAAGGTACAAGCATCCGAAGCTTAAGCTTGTCTGATATTCAATAATGTCTGTAAGTATCAAATTGTTTTTGTTCGAATTTGCTGACAAGCAATCNAAAAACGACTCTGTTCCGGACCTAATATATTACTCTTCCCTTTAATATATTTATTTTATCTGCTAGAAGTGTAATATTACTCTTCCCTTTAACTAATTTTTTTCGATATGAAATTTATTAAAGGATATATTGAAATTTGGTTAATATTACATATGCATAAGCACAAAAGCACAAGTGTGCAGCAAAAACCACCCTCACATTTCTAACAAAACCAGGAAAATGCCTATATATTTCATCACTAAGCGTTACTTTGGGCGACATGCCTTCTCAACAGGCCCAGCTTGTCTTGCATACTGCAAAATAAATATGGAGATAATCAAATGTTAGTTGTTGTTTCACTACTAATTACACACACACACACACACACACACACTTGTGTGTAAGAGAATATTTTAATAAAAGAGATAAAAGCTTAAAAGGGGACCTGAAAATAAGTTTCCAGTTTCTTTTTCAGAGCAGCATATTCCTTCTTAACTTGTTGGAAAGTTTTCTTGCATCTGCAGAAAGGGGAAGGATTAAATATTTAATATAATTAAAAAAAAATAGTGAATCTTGGTGTAAATTGAGAGTTGTGATTAAATATTGTAGCATATAAATATAGCAGGATTAAGACAAATTAATTACTCTTCACCATCTCCAGTTCTGCAGTGTTCTCTGAACTGTGTGGACTCAGTTTTAACCTTTCGGGCTCCAATGCTGCAACAATTACGTATCATTTTTGAAATAATTATATTTTAATCAAAACCTAAACATATTTTAATCCATGTATTCATCACATTTTTAATTTACTCATTTTCCTTAAATACCTTGAGCTGCTGCCCTTGAACTGGTGCATAAGTCCATCCAGCTTTGCAAAGTCAACAGGATTTTTATCCCTTTGAAAAAAAAGGCACATGCTTTGATAAAATTTTGATATAGATGTAGCAGATAAAGAATATATGTATATGTGCAACATATTATATTAAGAAAAGAAGTTGCTAGTAATCATATGAATGAAGTGGTTTTGTTGAATTAAGATTATCTCACAAGGCTTGTTCTATATTCTGGATTAGTCGAGCTGAATCCCGGTAATATAGTGTAACAATTTCTTCTACAAAATTGGGATTCGCATCGTCTTGAAGCTCTTCTAGCTGATGAAATTGTTCGTCCAAATATCCCTGCACAAGATTTAATTGCAAAAAATGCAACTGAGTAAGTCCTATGTAAGTAAATTAACTAACTGTAAGGCTCTGCTTGCAAAAACAAATGGATATTTGTTTTTCTTCCTTCTGGTTTCCTTCTATTTTTTTTTTTTTTCAGTGAAATTCAATTAGCTCAATAGGCTCCAATCTGAACATTTTTATATATATTCCTTGTACATGGCCATGTATATAGCTGATTTATCTGTTCACAACATTCTTATATGGAGTTTCAACTCATTTATCCATTTGCATGCAATTGGGCAACCTTAATATATATATATATATATATATACACACAAACATATGGTGGCTTTTCCATTTTTTTTTGTTTTCAAGTTCTTAGCCATATGCATACATATATTATTTCACAACTACAGAGGAGTTTTGTGAATATGGTGTTTTTGCCCCCCTTAAACAAAGTAATTACAATTATACCTGATCAAAAAGCGATTGCCTCATCTTAGCTAGTTGTCTCTGCATGTTTGATTTTTTTTCTCTGCAAAAGCAATATTGGGAGAGAAAATATGAAGTTTTGGCAAAAGGCTTTGGTTTTAGAGATGATGAGAAATGCTTTGAGGATTTGGTTAAGTAAAATGTGTATATATAGTTGGCAAGTGCACAAGGTTTGGTCCCCTTGGCATTGCACACACACATAAAGAGATGAAACAAATTCACTTATTTATNNNNCACACATCAACATAATTCCTTGATGTTATATCCTATTTGTGTGTACACTAATGATACTAACTTCATATTCTATTTGGATATGTGGTCTAGTGGAGTATGATATTTTTTTACAAATACTTGTACAACGAGAACTACCAAACTAATTTAATAATTTCAACTTTATAGCCCAATTTCCTATAAGTTTATTTGGATTTATTGTTCCATTTTTCGTTTACTTTTCCATTTTAGTAATCAAAAGAACTATGTTGAAAAATGTAAAAGAGACAAAATCTGTTTCAAGGAGCTATCTTCTACAGTTGTCCAAGTGGACTAATATAAAAAGTCAAAATCGTGAGCATGAGTAGAAAAATCTCTCTATCTAGCTCCCTCTCTGCTCAATCTCTAATATATCATCGCTAAAATTATCTAATTGTGACTGCCAATAAAATGGTCAGTTCCTTTGACATGGAAATTTGCAGATTTTTTATATAGATATTTTGTCTGAAGCAATCTAACTGTAACATGATAGCTCAACTTGTGCCGAGATATTTCCAAATCATCACAATCACATGCTAATTCAGAACAATCCTCCGCTGAGTTTTTCGAGCCTATAATTCTTAATTATCTCTCAATTTGGTATTTCATAATTCTATGTATAAATTTTTTTGTTACTCAGTCTATGAGGACTTTTAAAATTATAAAATATTTAAATATTTGTATTTTAATCAGTTTTTCAAAATATAATATATTGAATTAATTATTTTCTAATAAATTTATCGATTTACAATGCATATATATAAAGTATTACTCTTTGATGATTTTTAATTTGACATTAATTTTTAAAGATAATTACATCGTCGATTATAAACAATTAACCCTAATCGGATAAATAGTAAAGTTATCATCAATGAACTAAAATAAATTCATACGTCAAACCTAATTAATGTACAATTAGCTCTATCATATGATATGAGTTATGAAAATCATTATAACCTAAGACGAGCCAATCATACCAGAGGCATACATCATTTTTTTATTTTTTTTTTTAATTTTACTTTTTCATACATAAATTTATTAATTAATTAACGCACATGTTTAATACATCTAGTTTTTATGATTAACCCAATGAGCGGGCCCGAATCAATTATCAGGTGGGCAGTAAAAAAAGTGTGTCCCTATTAAACGCACTATCTTTTAATTAGCATTTGCCACATTCTCATGCCACAAAGTGTCACATTATCTAGCTAGCAACATCATTTACAACGGCTTTTGTCGATCTTTTACATCCACATTTTGCCAGCTTAAATTATATTCTAATGTTAGGAGAAAAATACCAAAAGAGGAAATAAAGACGTAGTTTGGAATATATGCTAATTTGCCTGATTTGGACACGGATTAATTTACAAATTAATCAAACAATCCTCGTGTAAATAAGAAGGTTCACATCTTGCAAAGGAAGATATTTTTTTCATGTACCCAACTGTTTAATGAAGATTTGAATTAATCATTTAGATAGTTTTTTGGATATCAGAATTTTCAACTTCTGAGTTTTAAAATTTAAATATCCATAATCCATTTAATTTAAAAGGCTATATATCGAATTCCAACTTGTGCAACTTACAAACCNCGTTAGAATATATATATATATATATATATATATATATATATAATTCTTTATTTTTATTTTTGTTTTCTATAACATTGTTTCAAAACTTGATAACAACTATTATGTTTCATATTATAAATATAATAAACAAAAATATTATATTTCATAGCGTGATATTAGTATGTAATTTTTATTAAAAATATATGATGGTCGATCTTACATAACAATATGCAATTTTTTTTAAATGTACGACGAGCAAATCTGTCTAACCGTCTGCCATGATGTATTTGATTGAGGAAAGACCAAAAGGTTTGTGCTAGTGTAGTAATCATGAGTGGGATTTTGGTGGGAGGAGAATATATTTCTTAGTGCACATAACTATAAGAGGAGTATCGATTTTGTCCACAACTCAAAAAAGATAACCTAGAAAAAGAAAAAAAAGAAATTAATTTGCTCCCATGATAAATGACAGATGATAAAAATGGTCGATGTCAAATCCATGTCTTGGTTATTTGTCCTTCGTTCCATTCCCCACTTTATTTTATTTTATTTTTTTATTTATTTTTTTCTGCAACAAAATCCATCAAAAAAAACTTGCGAAAAAAAGAAGATGAATGAAGTGTTGGTGAAGAGATTAGATTCTCTTTTTATATTCCTCTGCCACCCCTGCTGAGCTTGAGAAAGCAGAGCTGTTTTACAGGCTTCATTATTATTTTTTTACGAATAAAAATGCATTATTACATAATTATTTCAACCATTTTTTAATGCAAATTTCAACCAATTTTCGAACAGAAGAAAAGTGTAATATTTTGTCATGTGGGTACCCACCCTTTATGGTATGTTTGGAGAATTTAGTTGTACATAGTAAATGATGTAGAACTATACAATTAAATGTGATTTTGTTATACATATATAGTGATTATATTGTCATGACTTCAAAAATTGTGAACTCAAAATAAACTTCTACATACTAATAGCTCAACATAAATAAAATAACATTATTTAATTTCTTATCTATGTGTTCTTATACATATTTCAATTGTCTGTTTGTGAAAGAAGGTGTATGCAGAGTAGTCACATCTGAATGGGATCAGAATGCATGAGATTAGAAGTTTTGATTCTGTTTTCCAATCACTGTCTCCTCCCTTTGTATGTTGATAAGAATCCCAAGCTGGCCTACTCATCACTCCCCCATAATTCTCTAGAAATTAGATTAAGGGATTTTTTCCCCCTATTGCTGACAAATTAATTGTCAGAAATTGATAAACCTACTTCATTTTGTTCGACAGGAGTTCAGAAGCCCTAAATCAATTTTAAAATTCAATTCAAAATTCATCGTTGATGCGAGTTAAAAAAAATTGTCATGTATGAGGTTTTAATTGAGGTGGACAAATAGTTATTTGTACTTTTAAGAAACATGCATGATTCAAAATTCATCGTTAATGTATGAGTTAAAAAAATAATTATTTGTACTTTTAAGAAGCATGCATGATTAACATTTCGATCGAGCTATGTTCACATCACCACATGATCACACAATGTGATCACACAACAAAATCACACTATATGACTGACTGGAATTGCATTATGTTAACGTACTAAGTGGGAGTGTAATCGTGTAAATCATAAGTTTTGAGCTGGTGAAGTGGAATAAACTCCATATGTTATTATTCCGGTGTGAAAATAGCTATTTTCATTAAATTATTGTAACAAAAATTAATAAAAATAAATAAATTTAAAAATTTGGTATGATATTAACGAAATTTTTGTAGGTCGTTAACAAGATATACTTAATTAAAATTATTGTCACGGATTGTTTGAATAATTATAGATTTTGTTGCGTAACAGTTTCGAACACCGGACTTCCAATAAAAACTATTTGTTTTTTTTTTCCTTTACTATATTATTGAAAGAAAAAATTATTTCATTCTTATGCACGGGTAAGAGCCTTGGAAAATTCTACATTATTAATCTAGTGTACAACTAAGTTGACAACACAAGTGGAGCAATATAACATTTTTCGCTTGCCTTATGCAATGAAACAATTACTCTTAAACAGTTTGTAGAAATCTAGAATTCTAAATATGGTTTCTAAACATTGTTTATGTGTTCTAGAAAGCATTTTCGAAATATCGAATCTCTAGAAACAGTATTCGATAGTAAGGGCAATTTTATCATTTTTATACTTCCACAAAAAGTGTATATATTTCATATTTGCATATAAAACCAGACATTACATTCCCCTTGGTTCTTATAACTGATACCAAACTCATATTAATATATAATTATATGAAATGTAATTTTTTTTTATTTTGAAAATTAAAATGATTTAATCTCCAATTTATTTATGTATTTTGTTTTTTGAAAATATATATAAAAAAAATAAGGTTTGAGATTAAAAGAGCACTAAAATTAGAGGAAGTTTTGAACGGTGGGATTAAACCAGTAAAACACTGTAAATTTATAACTCTGATACTTTGTCAAAACCAAAATCTATTGGGAAAAAAGGCTTGAGAAAAAACTTTAGAAGTAATTATTCTCTTGATGTGTAAGTATCGTGATACCTATTTTTGTTATGTTTAATGATGTGAATTGCACCTATTTTTTTTGTTCTCTTTACGTGTTTAATGTTGGTCACTCTACGTGTTTGATTGTGAACTGACATTTTACGAGATACGATTTTTGTTTCTTTTATTTCTTTTTCTCTTCAAATATTTGAAATGAAATTTAATATATAATTATTGAAGATGTCAGCTCAAAACATAAAATAAAATATTGAAAGAAAGAAATGTTGATCTAATAATTATTCACGGGTCAAATTCATTTTTGACAAAACAAGACTAAACTGATGGTGATATGCATGGTACTAATGTATAGTGTTGGCCCAAATTTGGTGTACCATTTCCATATGGGCTTCCACGTGACAAAACTAAAGCATTGGCCCAGTTTCTAATTTTCATCTATGTTAAAAGTACAAATTTAAACAACTTTAAGTACCATTCCCTTTTTTTCCTTCAACTTTTGAAATATAAAAACACATTTTCGGTTATTTTACTTCGTTGCATGGTTTTGGAACATAAAAAACTTCTTAAGGCAATGTTTGTAAAAAAAAAAATCTCAAACTAAATTAATTTATACTCAAAATCTAACTCAATTTTAACTCAACCCCAACATCTTAAATATTATCAATACAATTAAATGATAACAATCAATCATTAAATAATAATAACCAATCATTTTTACACATCATATCAACTTTAATAAACTATTCATCCACTCACATAATTTTAATTAACAATCATTTCATATTATCTCTCTCCTACTTTTACATAAAATTAATTTTAAATATTTTATTTTAAATGTTATTTTAATATAAACTCAAAATTCCACTAACACCAAGAATACCACTTTTTTAAATAATCTTAATTAACTAAAAAAATAACTTACTTTGAATTAATTCACTCAAATTATTTCTTTTACAAACACAACCTTATCCTAATAATTCGAGAAACATAAAATGAATATTGCAAGAATCTTGATAAAACGTGATATTAAATATGTAAACAATTTATTTATGTATTTTTTGTATATGGATAAAAAAAAGAATATGATTGGAACTTAACTTAGGAGGACGTTTTGAAACGTGGGATTAAAACGTACTATGTACATTTGAACTCCGACCCTTAATACAAAAGGCAAATTTTGTTAGAAAATCAAATAACATACAAAAATTATGATTTTTTTTTTTTTATAATCACCGTCCCACCTATTTCTAGTTTTATATTCAATTTGACATGGGTATCCATGATATTGTTCAGTTTTAACTGCACAAACCATATTCCGTGATATTCCAAATTTGAATAGAAATATATAACATGTTTTATGTTTGAAAAGCACAAGTTATGTAAAATGAGAAAACCTAAAACGAGAAGAGTCAAATAAAATAAAATTATGGTAAAACTTATGTTAACACGTTAAAATAGTATTTAAAGAGTAATGGATGATACAATATAAGAAAATATTGGAGACACCGTATAGAGAACACTAAATTGAAGAAACATACGTGTCAGCTGAACAGAAAACCGTGTAAATTGAACAAACAACAAGATATTTTTTTTTGTTTAATTGAACTAAATTTTTATTTTATTATTAAATGAATTGATAATAATATAAATATTTCGAAATTTAAATATGGATATTACAAGAAACAGCCACCACCAATATTTTTTNAAAATTGGAGTAATTTCTTATTTTATTATTAGGTGGACAAATAAAAATATAAAGCATTTCAAAAAATTCAAATATTAAATAAAAATAAATGTAGGCAAAATTGTAAGAACTCTTTAAAAATGTATATGAATAAGTCATCCATAAAAATTGTATGAACTATTTATCATTGTTAGAATAGCAAGTGACTTGTCCAACATCTTCTATATAAGAAAAACAGACATAACTTATAAGTTTAGTGAGCTATTTCATCTTTCACCAATTAATCTTTAAAAATGTATATAACATGATAAGTCATCCATAAAAATCGTATGACTATCATAGTTAGAATAGCAAGTGAGTTGTCCAACATCTTCTATATAAGAAAAATAGACCTAATTTATAAGCTTAGTGAGCTATTTTATCTTTCACCAATTAATTTTAAAAATGTATATAACATGATAAGTCAACCATAAAAATCGTATGAACTATTTATCATTGTTAGAATAATAAGTGAGTTGTCCAACATCTTCTATATAGGAAAAATAAACTTAACTTATAAGTTTAGTGAACTATTTCATCTTTTACCAATTAATTTTGGAATGGAACAGGCCAGATCCTTTATGTATTAGCGCGTCTCCAACTATTCCAATTATGAAAAAATGGATTGTACCGTAAAGAAAGAAACACATTTAATATTACTATCATAAATATTGATAATAAACAAATAAATAAATAAAAAAGCCTCTCTTTAGTCGTCCTCCATCTCTTATCATTTTTCTTCGCTTTTATTATAATTTTTTCTTCAACAAAAAATAAAGTGAATGAAAAAGCTGTTCTTAAGGTGTTTTAGTTATCTTATCTATATAATAATTTTACTTATGGATGTACATGTAATTGTGTGATTAAATGGCTATTAGCTCGTAAACTATTATCCACAGATAAAATCGAACCTTCACTGTTCTCTCAGTTAAGGTAATCCAAAGGGTAAAAAAGTCCTTTAAAGCACAAGCGAGTGAAAGAAACAGACAAACCGCGTAAAAACATTTCCTTAATCCTTATCCTATTTTTTTTTTTCCAAATATTACCATAATAAAATGTAGCCCCAATTTTCACTCTTCCCTAAAAACTCTCTTTTCACATGCAACCTCACACACACACACGCATTCATCTTAATGTATCTATAATATTTCTATAATACAACCAAAAATGACGCGGCGCTCGCATTGCAACCCCAACGGCCACCACAACACGCCCACCTGCGGCGGCGGCGGTGGAGGCGGGGGGCTGAGGCTGTTCGGCGTGAGGTTGACGGATGGATCGTTCATAAAGAAGAGCGCGAGCATGGGCAACCTCTCCCATTCCTCCGCCGCGCCGGAGCCCGCCGGCGGGTACCACTCCGACGATCCCGACCGCGGCGGCGGCACCGCCGCTCTCCGGCTGCCGCCCATCAGGAAGAGAGGTCCTATCCTTTTCCCTTTCTTTTCTGCTGCTGGTTTTTATTTATTTATTCATTGTTTGTTCGTATTAGCTGGTAATTTCCTCAGATTGTCCTATTGCGTGACCCAATTTTGACAGGGTTTAATTTGAGAAACATTATTTGTGTGTTGCATGTTTTGATTAATTGAGTTCAATTTCTTGTTATTAAGTGAACAAGATCATGATTTTTTTTGTTTGGGACTGGGAGGTTCTTCTTTATTTTTGTCCTGATTGTTTTGGGGTGTAAACTTATCTATAGTATTGCCTGTATATTATTTAATTAAATTAAATTTTCGTTGATTTGGTGATGAGAACCTTTGAGATTGATTTAGTTACATGGTTGAATACATTTGATGATTGGTTGATTGAATGTTTGATGTATATACCTTTGCTTGTGATTCTTCTAGTGAGATGTGTTTGAGCTTTGATCAAAGAATTTGCAGTCTTCTTATTTCTTTTCTTCTTATGTTTGGAAGTAACTAGTTTTGCTCTGCTATAGCTATTAGAACCATCTTTATTCAGTGCATGTAATCCTTTAAACGAGCAACCTATCACAATTCATCGACACGTAATCTACGTAATCGTAAGCATTTTACGCACGTCATCTTGTAAAACGATAAAGTATGCAAGTTGCCGTACGTGTAATGAACGTGTTTGTCTTAAAACTATGAATTAGATTCTGTTATTAACTTATTACCCTTTCGCCTTTCAAATAAGAAAAAAAAATTTCATGTCAAATTCTTTCCCTTATTTCCACATTGTGCTGTGTGATTTTTTTTTTTAATGTTTTTTTCATAAGCAGGAATACCATGGACAGAGGAAGAACACAGGCAATTCCTGATAGGTCTGCAGCAGTTAGGGAAAGGTAATTGGCGTGGAATTTCGAAAGATTATGTTGGTTCGAGGACTCCAACTCAGGTGGCTAGCCATGCTCAAAAGCACTTCATTAGGCAGACTAATAATGCCACTAGGAGAAGAAAACGGTCCAGCCTTTTTGACATGGTTTGTATACTCTTCTGCTTTTACTTTTGCATTTTTTTCCTTGTGTGTAGTAAATAGCTAAAAACCGAGACAATTTCCTAATTTCTTTTGCATTTTGAGTTCGAACACGACTTATGACCGTGTCAAGACTTATTTATGTTTTTTTCTCTAATATCAGGAAACTAGTCCATCGTCAAACACACGACAGCTCAGCATCCCATTTCCACCAGCTGTTACCGCCAATGAAAACGAAAAACTCATGCTGACATCATCATCATCATCATCATCATCATCATCTTCGTCTCAAGGGGCAATATCGTCTCTTGACCTTTCTCTAAAGCCGGCTTTCACGTCTCTTGAACTTTCTGTTAAAGACAACAAAGCACGAAAATCTCAACATCATCAGATTCTTACGAATGTGGCGGCTGTGCAAGAACCCATGAAGGAGCTCGTGGGCATGTCTCAGTTGACTTTAGGGGAGACCGGCATTTTGCAGAATGAGGCTTTGACTTTCTCTCTGAGTGTAGCCGGAAATCCGTAGCAAGCGGTCGGCTTTGACCTTTATATGCCATGTATATAGTGTGGGGACTAAGGGGAAATTATAGATAGCCATTTTGGGTTGAATTTTGATTTTNGTATAGGTCTTTGTCTTAGTCAACAATGGAGAGAGCAATAATAAATGTGTCAATGATTGGTTCATTTTATATGAGAGTCAATTTTGTTTTATTTATTTGGTTTGAAAACATTCAATTTGAAACAGTTGACAGCTTGGAAAAGAATTTTGCAGTTGACGAGATTCAACAATTTGAGGAGGCTCTTATGAATGACATTAAATTTTTTAGGTCTCACGATAAGATCCCAATGTCAAAGATTTGATACCTTTTAACCTTACCAGTGGCAGTGTGGGTTAGTCTTATGTGTTGAAAAAGAACTGGCTATGTCAGCAGAACTTAAAGAGAATTTAGAGATTCCAGTCTATACAAAGAAAAATTCGATCCTATACCGTTTGATTAACACACTCATATGCGTGTTATGAATTTTTCTACTGTACAAATATCTTACGATTGCCAGATGAACTTCACTAAAAAGTAAAAATGACTATCACATATAAATGTGAAACCACCTATAAAAATTAGACAGGTATCCATTATGTTTTTTCATTAAAATTACAGATTTATACCATTAATTATCACATTTTTATTTACACTAGTAAAGTGCACGTGCATCGCACGTGGTGACGAATGTTTTTTGTCGATCAAATTTAGTAAAATAAATTAACTAATTTATTAAACATATCATTGCAGGAACGAAGAGAAATATAGAATAATGAGCTTCTAATGTTTTTTTTACTGATGTCCTAATATAAAAAAATAAAAATAAAATAATATATTATAACTCCAACAAAAGTATAGTCTTAATGAAAAAAAAACACAAAATAACTAAATAAGGACCCAATGTATATTATAGATGCATTAGATATTTTATTTAATTATGTTAGATGATTAAAGAGTGGTTTCTTTCATTTTGGTCTTGACGTTTTCATAAGAAACATTCAAACTCGTTGGAGCTTAGTACATCAATAGTATTGCAAAATTCTTCTTAATTCATTTGGCAAAACGTCTACTTTATTCAAACACTTATATATATTCTGGCCAAACATATAGTCAAACTTAATGATTGTATTATCTTTATAAGGTATTCTACTAACAGTTCATAAATATCTTTATAAAATAACCAACCGTATCATTAAATTGTTGATATTTTTTTATCATTATATAAACTACTTCATTACTATGTCCATATTGACAAATTGGTACCTACTCCATTGAGGCATTGTCACACAGAATGAGAATGAATTTCATCTCCAAATAAAATTTGACTTTTCAAAATTTTCATTACATGTACTCCCGATACGCTAAATTACATTTTGAAATCATCACATTAAATGAAAGTACGTACTATATAAAGTAATTGCACATATGTTCGATCAAAATACATAATGAGATTGAAAATATTCCTATAAAAAAAGGGACAATTTCATTAAACATTCAAGAATGTTTTGATCAGGCTTCAACATTTTTTTTTTCAATATTTGAAAGACAAACGAACTATATAATCTATTGTTTGCAAATCATTGATCATCTTGATTGTTGCATTGATTTTAGCGTTGTTTATCATAATATCTTTCACATTCGTTCGAATTTGTAGTACTTATGTGCTTAATAACTACTGTAATGTTTTTATTGTCTAATTTTTTTGCATCATACATAATATTTCGAATATTCAGATAATGATCCTTTAATTTCTTGGACATTCCAGATATTATTATTCATATTTGTCTAAGAAAATTCAAACTTTTTCTTTTTCTATTGAATTACTATTGTTTTACTTGTTTCTTATTCTATTCACAAATAATATTTATTCGTTAAAAGTATTAGAGCACATTTATATGTATTGCATCATTTTTATTTTTTTTTGTACGTACTTTATATAATGACGTTCTAATGAAAATGTCTTATTTATAAGGTTACAACTAATATAATCAAATATTATAAATACTATTTAATATTACTTATATATTTATTTATAAGATTAAGATATTTGACAAAAATGTACTTTTATATTGGTTATAAGATTAAAAAGTTTAGGATTTTTTCTATTTTTCGATAAAATATTCAGTTATTAACTCATTTTCGTATTCAATGAAAATATATGTTATATGTTACAACCATTATGGTGTTCATTACATGCAGTAACTGAGTAATTGTTTAAAATACAACTCATTTATTTCTCCTTGTAATTCGCATGGTTAATGTTGATAATAGTTGTAAGCTTACATCCATTTTGTACGTTTTTCTTATTTGTATGAATATTTCAAATCTATGTAAGCAAAATATAACACAAGTTTATCCTATGTCTTTTTCATACTTAATATAATTGTTTAACATGGGTTTGTAATTTATTTTATAAGATACTTTAGGTCCATTTAATATTCTAAATTAGTATTGATATATATATATATATATTATTTTATATCGATAAAAATAAGTATATTTTTTTTATTTTATTTACAACACATTGGTCAAGTTAAACATCATTTGAAAGAAATAATGTGATATATTACGTATAAAAAGGGTAACAAATAAATAAATATTAAGCATTTAAACATTTAAAATTATAATGGTAGACAGTAACTAAATTTGTAACTTAAAATATTAAGACCAATATACTAATTTTTAATGCCAAAAATATATATTTTTTATGTACTTAAAAGTTCTAGTTAAAATAAATATTCATCTTGAATATGTTTATATTTTCCATTAGCCAGCTCCAACTGATATAAGACATTAATATATTGTATCACTTTTTTGACTTATGGTGCGAGCTATATGTTTTCTCATTGCCTAGTCTTACATTTTTATTATATTGAACAAGAACATCAATCTTACACATTGTTTAATTACTATAATACTAATAAAATACTTAAAGACTTTTCAACCTAGATGTATCTTGTTTGTTTTGAAAAAATTACTAATTATAAAATTAAATGAAAATTACATTAAATGTGTTATATTTTCTATTATTACCAACAATTTTCATAATAATTAGTTGCACGTAATATTATACATAATGTAAACCTTTTTATTGATTTAGAGCCCTACTTTTACTACAAGAAAAATGATGAGATTTCAACGAAAATATATTTAGTGGAGTTTCAAAAACAATCTAACGAACATATTTTGATTTTTTTAATGAAAAGTTTCTGACAAAAATATTTTGTTGGAATCATGGGCAGATCCATGTTTATAGGCTGACAAAGGCCCTCATCCTGAAACATCTAGGATAAAGTATCTAACAACAATTGTGGGAATATTTTTCATAATTTTAATTATCTCTCGTATTACATAATGAATTACTTTACAACTCAACCAATTATAATTTAATTCAACTCATAATTTTATGAAAGTTATAACATAAACGCGGTATCACAAATAAAGAAAACATGATAAAATCTCAAATTATAATTTTACCCTCTAATTCTATTTTTAATCTTGATGATAACTCTAATCTCTTTTTTTGCAACATAATGTTTTCTCTAACTTCAAAATATATTTTTTTATATCTTTTTTAACTAGTGTACGTAGAATTATAATTATATGTTCATAATTTATAAATTCATCAATTATAAAGTCGAGTTGAGTCAACTATACTACAATATAAATTTTTTGTTCATAAAAATTTTAAAAATTATATTATTTTCAATGATTTAATGTTGAATTGAAAAAAAAAAATTATGCTATTTTTCTTAAATATTTTGTAACTTATTTTGACTGTATTGTTATGTTAAAACTTAAAAATATACTACAAATGAGAAATATAAGAAATGATGAAAATTATAATTTATAAAGTTGTAATGACATTATGTTATTTTAATAGTATACTTTTTCTATTAACTAAAAATGACCCCAATATGAAACTATTTTGGATATGCCACTGCAATTAGTTTTTCAATGGAACTTATTACACTGATTTTTTTTACAATCCCAGTGACAGTTTTGTCAACAGTTGAAATACAGTCCAAAAAAAATCAACGAAAATTCACACAACAATAAATAATGGTAATTGAAATCATTAAGAGGATGCTTGGAAACAAAAATTCTCAAGAAAATCAACATTTTTAACTCAACTCTTCTATTATTAATATTATCAATATAATTATATAATATCAATCAATTATTCTTGCACATCACATCAACTTTAATTCACTATTCATCCACTCACATAATTTTAACTAACCATCATTTCAAATAATTTTTCTTCTACTTTTATATTAAATAAACTTTAATTATTTTATTTTAAACCTTATTTTAAATACTCACTAACAACTAATCATATCACATTTTTCAAAATTAACCAAAACAAACTAAAAAATTCAAACAAAATAAAAAAAATTTACATCTATTAAAGTTCCAATGTAATTTAATTTGATATTTGTTGGAATAGCCAATGAAATTTTTCAATGAAAGTTACATCAATGAAATATCCGTTGGAATTTTCAGTGGAATACTTGCCTTCAGATTTTTTGTTGCAATATATCAATTTTTTTCATATCCCTTCTTAAACATTAAACATTTCATGTAGTAGTCTTTGTTAGTCCATATTCTTTTTTCAGAAATCACTCATTATTTTATATCTAGATTACCCAATAATTTCTCAGTTAAGTTACATTTCTTACATATTAATTATTAAATAATGAAAATAATTAATATGGTATTTATGTGTTATATTCCAAAACTAATAGAAAATAGAAAGTTATTATTGTATATAAAATATATTAGCAACATAATCCTATTGGTTTCCCCAATTTGGAAAAGTATATTTCATCACTTGCTAATAAAAAATATAGCTAGCAACATAATCTTTGTGTTCGTATATTGTTTTTGTCATCCCCAATTTCTGCACCCTGCTGTCTGCAGGAAGTTCCCGATTTTACATAACTTAGGCCCACGCGTTCTTCACCCTTAACACTATTAAATTACAAAATTGCCATTATAAAAACCTTTAACACTAATAAATTACAAAATTATGATAAAATAAGGTTATTTTAGGCAAAACATATTTTTACAGATTCATTGGCACATTATAATAGTATAATAATAATAATAATAATAATAATGATAATAAGTATATATATATATATATATAATATAGATAGATATAGATATAGATAGATAGGTATAGATAGATGGATTATATTTTAAGCAATTCGAATTCACTGAGAATATATAATTGTTCTGTTAAACAGACTGTCAAACAACAACAATACCATTGTAAGGATGTACTTATGAAACATAGAAAGAAAGAGTTTGGAGCAATTAGTAAGTGAAGCATGTAAAATATTCATGTAAGTTTAGGGTTAAAATATTCATGCATGAAATATGAAAGCCGTTATAGAGATAATTCACTCCAAACCAAAATTTATTTTGTAAAACATCATTTTCTTGTTTGTAAGAGTTGACTCTAATAAATATGATTCAACATTCTACAAGTTTACACTTGAACCAAAAAGAACAGGATTATTCTAAGCAACAGAATAAAACTCACACAACACTAGGAACTAAAGAGAGAAGGAAAAATGAAAGGAAAAAAAGTCTTAATAATAAAATGCATAAAAAATAAAATAAAATCGGCAAATAATCAAGAGATTCGTCTTCTCCTTTTCAAACGGTTCATCGGTAGTTACGGTAGTTGGGGCTGTACATACAGCTTTCCGCGTATTTTACTAGGTTTTCCGGAGGAGGCAGGCGAGTGGCTAAGCCTGTGACACAATAAAAACATGAAATATTTAGGCATAAGATCAAAATTTACAAATATATGTAAGATTTTGGGGGATACTTGGACCTTTTCAGTAATTAAGATAATTTCTGGGGTGATTCTGTGATTAATTTATTTACCTAGTTCGTATGCTTTGGCTGCCACTTTAGCGGCAATCTGAGCTGAAATCTTCCGGATGTTAGCGAATGGCGGATATATCAGCCCTTTTTGAAGGTACTCTTGTGTAACTTGAGCAGCTAATGCCTCAGCTGTTTTTAGAAACGAGGCGAACAATAATGTAATTATCAGAAAGCATAAATCGAAAATTGCAATTCGAGTTCAGCAAAATAACAGAAAACCCCCAGCAAATATCTAAAATGTTTCAAATATCCCTCGACATATGTTTCCATCTGACAAGGTTGCACCTATGACCTATGTCGGCCACAATTTGTAAATATAAAAGAAGTCCCAAGGTAAAATCTGTAATTTTCACAAGTTGCTTTAATTTTTGAGTTTATAATAGTAATATAATCATAAACTCACAGGCAGCCAAAAGCATGTCATCATGTACTCGGATGGCACCAGAAATAATTAACCCGAGACCAAGTCCAGGGAAGATATATGCATTATTTGCCTGCAAAACCACAAAAGTACATCGATGATGTCAGCAAAATACCGAGTGTCATATTAACGGAATTGTGATTGGTTAATTAGCACTTATTAGTGCCACAACCTGGCCAGATGCATAAAATTTCCCATCATATTCAACTGGACTAAACGGACTCCCACTAGCAAATATGGCTCGGCCCTGAATTTCAAAAAGAGACAGCAGAAAATAAGCCCAAATGAATATAATAAATTATTTACTTTTATGGAAAAATTACCTCACTCCAATGGTAGGCTTCCTCGGCAGTACACTCGGATTGTGAGGTTGGATTTGAGAGGGCAAGAATAACAGGTTTCTGCCAGAAAATTGATAAAAAGATTTTTTTATTTATGATTTTAATAAAGATCCAGAAATAAACAATTGAGGATGCATGTGTAATTAACGGAATTAATAATTTCTTTTTTTTATTAACTCGTAAATATTGTTGATTTATGCTAAAGGCTTATTATACCTCATTAAAAGATGACATGGCCTGGATCACTTCTTTAGTAAAAGTTCTTCCTGCTCCTGATGATCCTATGAGTACTGTTGGCTTAATGGTCTGTGATAAGTGATAACCAAAGCATTTAAAGAAAAAAACATCAAATCGTTAAAACGCGCATTGTACCTCAAACAAAAAATAAAAGAAATTCACAAGAAAAGCACCTTGACAGCGTCTAACAAATTGCCTACTGGTTCGTGTTCGTGGGCCCAGGGCCTCTTAAAATGTTGAAGCCTATCCTTACGGGACCTAACAATAAGTCCCTAAAAAGAAAGGTCCGAGTATTCAGCATTTGGAATTGGGGGGGGAAAATAAAAGCATTGAGTAGTGGGACGATAAGTTAAATACCTTTGAGTCCACAAGCCATATATTTTTTCGAGCCTCTTCCACTGGGGCACCAGTCTGCAAATGAAGAGGATTAATTATAAATATTGATTTTAAATTTTTTTTTTTTTCTCTACAATTTGACTTTACCTAAAGAAGAAGTTGACATATTATCATAATGAGAAATGATCGTCATATTATATTTCTTTTTTTTTTTTAATACCTGTTTGGATATCTCGAGAGCTATGAGCTCCGCAATACCAGTTCCAGCCTGCATTTATTTATAAAATAATAAGGGAAACGTTCGATATCTCTCAACAAACCAAAAACAAAGAAACGGCAAAATCGAAAGTCCAAGAAGAAGAATACTATGCGTGTGGGGATACACAGAGCATGAGTGGCAAAATGAATTCAATGTATATGTATATATATCCATATCAACTTCATGAGATTCAAATGTCAAAAATCGAGACAATTTAGTTAAAGAAATACCTCTCCAGCACCAAGGAACAAAAAGGAGTGATCGGCCAAGGTACCACCTACTAATCTAAGTGAAGCCACAAGCCCAGCAAGAACTACAGATGCTGTACCCTGGTTTCAAAGGAAAATAATGTCAAATGAGGAAATGCATGTTAGTTAAATAAATACAAAACTCTTGACNTTACCTGAATATCGTCATTGAAAACAAGATGAGTAGATCCATACTTTGCTAGCAGGTCAAAAGCATTGTGATTTGCAAAGTCTTCAAACTGCACAATTTTCAAGTTATGGAAAAAAAAATCAACTTTACAGAACCAATAAAAACACAACTGTCCAAAAAATAAATAAATATTACTAACCTGAACAAGGACTTTTTCTCCATAATTCTGCTTAACCGCAGACATAAACTCATCCAAAAGCTCAGCATACTCCTGAGTAAAAAGATCAAATCCAGATTGAATGCTAGTAAGAAAATACAGTTGCCCTGCCTTTAAATGCTTATATATATTGTTCCGAATAATATTTTTTTTTCCAAGTAAAAGACATTAACCTGCCCCGTTGCTCTCCTTCTTCTGAGCCCAATGTAAAATTCATCATTTAACAACTGCTCATTGTTGGTACCCACATCAATAGTCACCGGCAAGCACTGGGACCAACCAAAAGTAGATAAAATAGAAATTATTTGGAATTAGTTTTTTTTCCCTTTTTGTTATTAGTTTTTCAAGGAGAGGGTAAAAAACCTGTGTTTGAAGATACTTACAGCAGAAGGACGAATGCCACCAAGAGCTGTATACAAGGATAACTTCCCTACAGGAATTCCCATTCCCTATTCAGATTAACAGAAGTGTAACCATTAGATAATTTAGAAAACATGACATAACAAATTAACAAAAGGAATTCTTTTTTTTTTTCTGAAAATATGATTTAACAAACAAATAGGTGACTGATTTAACCTGACATCCCAGATCGCCAAGCCCCAATATCCTTTCTCCATCTGTCACCACAATAACCTGAATCTTCTTCTGGGGCCAATTTTTCAGTACCTCAAGTATTCTTCCCCTTCAAAAAAATGCTACCCATAATCAGTTCAAAACATTGAAAATCTTAAAAAAAATATAATCTGCAGTAATTAAATTGAGATAATGTTATACACTGAATTGGGAAGAATAATATACTTTTCTTTTAGGCTGATAAAGAGGCCCTGAGGCTGCCTGAAAATGCTTCCATATTTCTGGCAAGCTTCACCAACAGTTGGGGTGTAGACAACTGGGAGTAGTTCCTCAACATTGTCGATCAGAAGCTTGTAAAATAATCGCTCATTTCTCTCCTGTAAATGAGCTTAAAATTGTCAATTCATGTGATTTGCAAAGGTAATTAATTAAACATCCATAGTTCGAGCAAACCATTTTACAAATTGCAATCTCAATACTTTATAGAATGGGATATTTGACAAGAAATGAAAAGCCTCAAGGGTGACTTTCATAATTACTATTCACCTGAAGGTCCATCATGGCCATATACCTCTGCAAGGGAACTTGGTATTGGCGCATGTTGTGCATCATTTTCTTAACCTGCTCGGTAAATTTCGCAAACACAAGCAAAACAGAACCAAAGTCATAAACAGAATAAGAATATTTTGTCAGAAATTTTTGTAAGAGGGGTCTATTAGAGGTAACCTGGAGTTCTTGGCTTACGACCACTGGAGGAAGAAGACCGCGCAAAAAGTGAGCATCCCTTTCTTTCTCATTAAAAGCAAGGCCTTTGTTGTAATGGGGATCACGCAATAGTGGATATCCACTGAAATAATAATTTAAAGGAAAATGAATTTATAAAAAGATTACAGATGAAGAGCTTACTTGCAAATAACAACACTACATGAATGATCAAATCATAGTGGAACAGTGGAAAACATGGGATTAGACAAGAGACTTATTGTCTTACAATGTTTTCTCTCATTTGTGCATTAATGATTAAAAGGCTGAAAGTAATAGAGAGCCACAATTAAGTCGTTCAGAACAAACAAGGAAGATTTCATCATCATTCTGGTGCATAAGAGTAGAATTAATCAAGAACTGTAACTCAAAAGGAAAATGAACATAAATGTTGATAGATTAGATCTTACATGTGCTTCTTAGATTTATTTTTAATTTTTGCTAACATTATGAAAAATATCTTCACATATTGACATAGCACAATGTTCCTTCTTTTTAATTTTTGCTAACAATATAAAAAGATAAAAAACGTAAAAGGCCTTTATTAGCTGGGAGGAAAACATAAAAGGCCTAAAAAAATAAAAATATAAAAATAAAAAATAATAATACATCGAAATCATCGACCTTTGTAAACCTAACAAGTAAACTGAAAATAAAGGAAATGCAAAAAACATAAACCGATTGAATCACCTGGCAACAGTGACAGTCCAGGGCGTGATGTGCTGATCCTCCGTGGCGCTATCCTCGCCGTAAACGTCCTCGACGCCGCCGCTGACGGCGGATTTCGTATCCTTCTCAATCGCCGGCGAAGATGTCGGCGGAGCAGTCTCCCTCATCTTCTTCAAAGTACTCTCCATCAACACGACGTTTCCATCGCCCGGCCTGTCGTTTGAGCTGATAGCCGCCGCCGCCACCATCCGCGGAGCTGGTTTTTTTCCCTGCCAGGACGGCGCCAAGCTTTTCGATGCGCCATAAAGAGAATTATTCTGCAATTTAAAAAAATAAAAATCAAATCTTTAAACCACAGATTCCTACATTAAACATTTTTCTTCAACTGGGCTTTTTGTTAGGTGAGATTTTGGAAATGGATCATGCTTATCTTCCCAAGCTGGATTAGAAAGCAAAGAAAAAACGATTAACAAACCGAAAAAAAAAATTCAGACTCAAGAATTACCAGAGAAGAAGTTCCGTTTAAGGAAAGCATGGTAGCTCGAAAGTGTGGGGAAATGAGAGAGAGGTTTTGGAGTGCAGAGAGAAAGAGAGAAAAAGAGGCAAAAAATAAAGAGAAAGGGAAAGAGAATAGGGTAAAGGGCTGGTTCCTCCTTGTAAGATCTCTCCTCCCCTCTTTCTCTCCTCCTTCCCTAACTTCCCCTCTCTCTCTCTCTCTCTCTCTGTCTCTTTCCTAATTGTCCTCCTGAGTTTGCTTTCGCAACTATGTCAAACCTGCACAAGGTTTTATGACTTCTTCCCTTCAATAGATTGACTGATTATAATAACTTAGTTTAGTTAGGTGGCTCGCAACATTTGGAAGCTTCTTTGCCATAAATATAATTCGTATTGATGTATCAATACATTTGGTTTCACTAATTAAACTTGAAAATTACAGTAAATTATAAGTTTAAAAATTACTTTAAATTTTATTTATCTTTCTTTTTACAAAAAAGAATATCATATTTTATCTTACATTTCTTATTTAATTTAATTATTATAAAATTGTATTCTTTTTTAAAAAAAAGTATATAACTTTTTATTAGTATTTTGTTTATAATATATCATATAAAAAATTAATCATCTTATGATAATATTTAATTTGATATCTAATTGCATATATAAAAAGTAATATTACTTTTACCTTTATAAATAAAATTTCCATATATTTATCAAACAAAATTGAATAATGCCCAATATAACTATAATTCATCTTATATAGTAATAAAATAAATTAATATTACTAATATGACAATGCTACGTATAGTTGATAACATTGGTTAACACATTAGTTAAGTGTTTTATAAATTTTGATTGAGTCAAATCTTTGTTATACATTCGTTTGCATCTCAACCATTTAAATCATAACACGTCATGTTGTCATACAATGTTATACAAAAATATTGTACAAGTACCTTTTTCCATATAAATAAATGTTCTAAAAATTATTTCTTGACCGAAATAAAATGTATAAGGAAATTGGATGTTATAATAACTTTTAAACAACAAAATATATAAATAAAATTTAAAAATTATAAAATATACATTGTATTTTGTAAAGCTATACATTTTTAAGTTTATATTGTATTTTGTAAAGCTAGACATTTTTAAGTTTATACATGTAAATTTATATTTTAAAATGTCGATATTTGATGGTATGTAATCTTATGCATCAACTTAGGGCACCAGCATTGCACTATTAATTTAGGGCGTTTAAACGCCACTTGCGCGTTCATTAATCTGTGGGGCCCTCTATTGCGTTCAAAGAATTGAACGCGTTCAGCGTTCTTTACTTTTTTCTTTTTTCTTTTTTTATTTTAACTTAATTGTTTATTCATTTTATTTTTTTTTTTTATATTAAATGAGTAGACAATGGGTACCACGTATGTATTTAAATGAATGTGTAGGAATGTGGGTGTGTGTTTAAATGGAGAGAGATTTAGTGGAAAGATGATGTGTAGATGATGTGGATGAGAGAGAGTGTTACTTTTTTATTGAATGAATGATTTTTTTGTTAAGGAATGTAGATGCCCTTATGAAATATAAAGTCTATGAAATATAAAGTTTATACATCAATTTAAGTTTCCTAACCTACATGTCAATATTTGATGGTATGTAATCTTATGCATCAACTTATGATATTTTGTAATTATATGTTTTAAATTGTTGGTGCTTTGAGGGTGTACATATAGATTTTGACTTTTATCCGTTTATTAAGATTTATAAATTTATATAATAGTTAGGTAACTTAAATTATAAATACATTTTTTATTGGTTATCAATTTTGTAAATATGATATCTCTCCAATGTATGGTTTTCTAACATCTATGTTGATTTATGGTGCTTTCGCAATCTTATGCGTCATTTTCTAATGCATCGTACTCCTATGCAGTGTTTTAAATAGCGCAATTTCGCGCGCTATGAAGCGCGCTATAGCGCAATTTTACCCAAAAACGCGACATAGCTTATATAATTTCGCGCAATTCCAGAAAAGCGTCCGCAATTTGCGCTATTTAAGCAATTTACGCTATATTTTGCGCTATTTACGCAATTTACGCTATTTCTCACGCTATTTGGGTAATCCTTATTTATAGGCAAAAAATAAAAAATAAAATAATAAAATACAAAAAAAAATGTAGGGCACAAAATTGAGTAATTTCTCCCATGGCGAATTTGAGTGATTATTAAATCATGTTTCGTATTTCTCTTGAAAAAAAAATTGAAAAATTGATATCAACATATCTAAGATTGATCTTTTGGACTATTAGAATCATGAAATGTTTATGTTTCTTAAACTCAAAAGTGAAATGAAAGGAACACTTCATTTTTTTCTCCAAATGATGAGGAGATGCCAGAATTTGATGAAATTGTACTAATAATTTTTTATAGTGAAAATATCCGTAACTTTGATAGAATTGACGATGATAGCCAAATTCAATTGGATAACACCGATCATTTTAAGATTTTGAGTCTTTATTTTAAACATTAAGACATTGGTTGTTTGAAGAATTGATATTTGAATGTTATTTTTTAGATTCAATGTCCAAGTTTATGGTTTAAGACCATTTTAACTATTTATTCGCTTGTATGGTTATATATTATTATTTTTAGCATTAAAAAAGAATTGCTCGAATAGCTTACGTATATTTTAAACATTAAGACATTGGTTGTTTGAAGAATTAATATTTGAATGTTATTTTTTGGATTCAATGTCCGAGTTTATGGTTTAAGACCATTTTAACTATTTATTCGTTTGTATGGTTATATATTATTATTTTTAGCATTAAAAAAGAATTGCTCAAATAGCTTACGCAATACGCTACGCAATATAAGGACCAAAACGCGATGCATTGCGCGATGCGCGTTTTAAAACACTGCTCCTATGTGTTAAATTATAAATTATGATGGTCCAGACTATTCCATATATGTAGATTTAAACTTTTATAGATGTCAATTAAAAAATTTAAAATTATAAAAAACATTGTCAATTTAAATTATAAAATATTATATATTAATAATTTTTTATTTGACACTTATATTGCATGTATACACAACAAAAGATAATTATATCTATCTATTAATAAAATAATATGATTATCATTGACCAATTAAACTAAATTTAATATAGAGTTGAAAAAGTTAATACGACCTAAAAGCAATCAAGTTTTATGGATGGTGGATATCATTTTAAACAAAATAATAATGCAACATTTTTGTTACTGAAGTATTAAAAAACTTATAACAAAACCTCTGATATTCATTTTTCATAAACCTTTTATGTATGCATTTCTTAATTAATACCAGTGTGAATTCATAGTGCAATATTGCAATACAGCCTATGTTAACAATGCATATAACAGTTCATAGTATTTAAAATGTTGTTTGTTTGACAGTTTGAGCATCATTTACTCCTATATTATATATATACAATTCCTGATGCATATATATTATATTTGCTGCAGGATGACTAAAACTATTTAACTCGCACTAAAATGTTATGTGGGGAAAAACATTTTTTTCTTTTGAAAATTATAGACGACGGACTAATATTTACCCATGAAAATAACATTCACACCAAATTACTAGGCTTGATCATGTGTTTTGAAGTTTATTATTATAATTATTATTATTATTTATGAAAAATGGAAAACCATTTGTTTACTAAGATAAGAAATGGATCGACTCAAGGATTTTATTTGGGCTTTAATACCACCAACCCCATATTTGCAAACAAGCCCAACTAACTAGGCGGCCGTGCAATGCCCAACAACCGCCCATTATATGATTTAAATCCACCAAAATTTCATCATTTAATCCACGTTTCCCACGTAATTTAAATAATGATCGTTTACACTGATACATTTGTGATTTTATTTTGTAAATCACTAACACCACATATTCTAATAACCTATCTAGTTATTAGTCATTATACATTCTTGAATTATGTTACTTTGGCATATTTTTTTTGTTATAATGAATGGAATGAATGATAAGTAAATACAATAGCTGATTTTAAATTGTAGTATGTAAAACCACAAAATATTGTCACCTATGTATTATTTCAAATTTGATGTCAATTATTATGTTTACTGTAAAATAATCCCGCATTATTAACAAAACTGATAGATTTTATATTTTTGCTGATTTTCAGAGTAAGGCCTTTGAATATTTAAATACAGAAGAAAAAATATAGTGAAAAGATAGGGGTAGATATCCTAACATCAATATTAATGCATTAACGAATATTAATGATATAGAAGCAAAATATTTATATTTTTATATAATATAACAAGATAAATTTCTCGATCACCTGTTTTATTGTCTTTAATTAACAAACCTACCCAGTTTGCAAGTCACAAACTATAAACAGGCATGATTTAATGTATATGGTCGAAGCGGAAGCTATAGGTGGCTTCCGGCTAATTATAATGGTAGTTGTGTCTATTATGCAGTTGTCAAAGTTAATTAACTAAACGCGGAATATCTTGAAATTGCTGGTCACATAACTATAGTACTAAGGGGAAATTACATGTCTTTATCAAAAATAGAGTCAAATTTCATGTCACTATCTCAAATTCCTGTGATCACTATCCATCATGACCTTCACATTGAATTGTACAAAAGCTATGTAAATTAATCTCAAATTTCATGGCATCCAATTTGCTAGTGAAAGAGCTTTGAAGAATAGTGAAAAATCCTCTAAGACAATTTTGTTAATTGTCAACTTCACTTATACTTTTGCATTCTTCCACACGTTGCACACTACTCTCCCGACCTCCTTTTTCACATAAGATAAAAATTACAAATATAGAGTAACAGTAAAAGGGGCATATGTAAGGTTTTGGGAGATACTTGGATCTTTTCTGTAATTAAGATAATTTTTGGGGTGATTTTGTGATTAATTTACCTCGTTCGTATGCTTTGGCTGCTACTTTAGTGACAATCTAAGCTGAAATCTACCAGATGATTACTGAAGGCGAATATATCAGCCCTTCTGAGCAGCTAATGACTAAGTTGTTTTGAGAAACGAGAAACAATAATGTAACTATCAAAAAGCATAAATTGAAACTTGCATTTTCATCTCTAGAATGATGTCCTCAAGTTCAGCAAAATAACAGAAAATCCCATCGAATCTAAATGTTTCAAATATCCCTCAACATATGCTTTTGTTTGACAAGTTGCTCTACATAACAGATGCACATATATGCTCTACACTACAGATGTACTATGTTAAAAAGGAAAAAATGTTGATCATGAAGAAAAGACCAAATACAATAATCGAAAAAAAAAGGGTTTGTTACTCCCATTTGATACTTGTTTCCATTTAACAAATCACATATATATTCAGAAATGCATGTTTGTTAAATAAATACAAACCTCTGCCATTTTTGTGATTTATGTCATCTGAAAGATAATCGAATTGTATTTTCTTTATGCAACTCAGGCAGTTTCAGAAACAACCAAAAGGCAGTTATTGAAGGCAAGAAACCTATGGGAAAGGCAACAGAAACATTATCGATTAAGGAGAACACTTGGAAATTTGGAATTGCCCATGGACATATGCTTAGTGCAAGCATAGTGTTTACCTGAATATCATCATTGAAAACAAGATGGGTGGATCCATACTTTGCAAGCACATCAAAAGCATTGTGATTTGCAAAGTCATCAAACTGAAAAGAGTAAGTTATGGCAAAAATCAAATAAATAAACAGTATTTTCCCAAAAAAAAAAAGTAATAAAAATAAAATAACCTTAACAAGGACCTTTTCTCCATAATTTTGTTTAACCGAATATATAAAGTCATCCAAAAGATCAGAATACTCCTGACTAAGAGATTAAATCCAGATGGAATGCAAGTAAGAAAAAGCAATTGCCTTTAAATGCTTATCCCGAATAGTAATTTTTTTTCAAGTAAGACACGAACCTGCCTTGTTTCTCTCTTTCAGAGCCCAATGTAAAATTCATCATTTAACACCTGCTCATTGTTGGTACCAACATCAATCATTACGGGCAATATTGATGTCCCAGATTAATGTGCGGGTAAAATCGATGACCTTAACTTGTATAGGATCAACCAGAGTCACTGTACAAATACTCATGACCATGACCCAGATTAATGTGCGGGTAAAATCGATGTCCTTAACTTGTACAATACCCGTGTATTATACGGATACTTGTTCAGAAAATTATATTAAAATTAAATAATAATAATAATAATAACAACCATAGCCAAATTGCTTTTCTCCTTTTGGAATTTGAGTTTCTTAATGCCAGAAACAACACAAGAAAGCAAATAACATTGTGAAACCCACCAAACAGCAGCAGTTGCTTCCATTCACATACAACCGAGTTTGTACACAAAAATGTTGTTTAATTTATATACTACTTCATATCATCTAAAGTCCAGGCACAATAATCTTAAACAATAAATTCATAAAGTGCATGTGATTTTAATGTTAAAGTCTTTAAACCAAGAGGAGCTCCCAGAGTTTTGCAAGTTTTGGAGGCAGGTTTGTGAACTAAATGCCGATTAGAGTGGTGCACAGTGCATCACATATCTTTAAAGGGGAAATTTTGAAACCACTCATCGTAGAATTAAAGTAAGAAACAAAGCAAAGTAATCCTAAGAAAAAAGGATCTTCTTTTAATTTCTTGGCAAAATAAACAAGATCAAGCAAACTTTTGCTAGAACATTCACTCTATCATGTAGAATCATGATTAAACCAATGAAACCCTGAGCACTGTGTGTTATTGTTGTGTGAAATTCATAAACAGAAAAGTCTTTTTTCCCTACAGTTCAAATTTAACTGTGAACAACAGAGGAAAGCAATCAGCTGGCAAATTGTACTAATTCAATTTATCCAAAAGAGAAAGATATCATTACCAGCTCAACTTTAAACATCTGTAAAGCAAATCAAAAATTAAAATAAATAGTAGTGAAAAAGAAAAGAAATGGAAAAGAAAAAATGTGACAATGAATGTAGCTCAAAATACAAACAATTTCATCATTACTGTCATCTTCCTCCTTTTTCCCCTCTTTATTACCCATAAAAAAATGTCTAAACCATCAAAATTCGGCAAAATTTGTGATCTAAAAAATCTTGCTCACAGTCAAATTCACACGCACAAAAGACACACACACACACACACCAGGTGAATTAATTAATTCAAACACATTTAGAAAAAAAATAAAGACAATATATGGCCGTAGAACCCTTACCGGCGGCCCAATCCGTCAGCTTCCGAGCGCCGCCGCCGTCTCCTGTGGCTCCCGGCCGGAGATCCCCGTTCTCGAACGAAGACGTTCTAACGGAATACCTCGAGCAATCCCTAAAAGTCCCTGACCTAATTCTCCCCGACAGAGTTTTCCCCAAGCAAAAATCAGCTCAAAATCCACAGAAAGTCGACTTGCAGGACTTAATATCGCCGGAAAAAGATTCCGTCGGTGAGATTTCCGAGATGGTCGCGCAGACAGGGTGCTTGGAAGTGGTGAACCACGGGATCCCACGCGATTTGATTCGGCTTGTCCTGTTTCTCTCGGCCGGCATTTTCGAGATTCCGACGGAGAAGAAGAAGGCGGCGACGAGGTCGACGGAGAGGAGGTATGGATTCGAGGAGGCTCACGGGGAGGAGGAGAACGGAGATCAGAGTGAAGAGTTTTTGTGGTGTGGAGATGAAGGGATGAGGTCGGAAATGGAGGGAATTTGGCCTTTTGGATATTCTAATTTCAGGTAATTGTAATTAAATTAATTTACATCAATTATGTTTTTTTAATTATTATTTTCTTTTGCATAGTCATGTAAAAGTTTAGTTTGGTTTTATTATTAATTGATTTGAAATTTATTAATTGGATTCAAAATTTGTTTCAAACAATTTTATTTGCAAATTGTAATTTGTGTGGTGTTATGCCCAATGCAAATTCTTGTGTGAGATTGTCTAACCATTAGACAAGTTAGGCGGTCATACATCAAAAATGCATATTTATGTTATGAAATATTATATTTTTGTTATATTGTTTGTCAGAATATGACATTTATGAAAATTTCTAAAAAAAATATGGTTAACAAACTATTAAACCAGCCTAACAACAATCTTACTACAAAATATAACCCTATATTTGCTATTTAATAATTAGTCACTTTTATCTTCCTAAATCTTGAAGTTCTTAAAAACAATTCACTAATTTATATTATTTTCTTGTAGGTTATCATATGTCAATTAACAACCAGATGTCTTTTTATCTAAAACAAATTATATTACTAAGAATTGATATTACACAATTCATTTCATCCTTCATTTTTCTAACGAAAATGCGATGGCAATTGATACATTTACTGCAGCCAAGAAATGGAAAAGCTATATGAACAAATTGAAGAATTAGGTACTAAAATCCTACAATTTCTCGAACGTAATGGTAAAAAAAGATTTAATGAAGAAAATTGTTCACCGAACGACGGCCAAGAACTCGCCGGAAAATTTTGCTACATACAACAACACTGTCGGAAAATTGGAGGTGAGCCCCCGGAAAACTCCCTGAGATATGATGTCATCAGGATGCTTATAAGGGGGTCTGAATTTCCCCATGCATTGTGTATGCACATTTGCAGTGGATCAACTAATTTTCATGTTTATTCCAAGAAAGGTTGGTTCTCATTTTGCCCTAATGAGGACTCAATAGTCATCACAATTGGAGACAGGTTGCAGGTAATTATTATTATTATTATGTCATTATTTTATTATTTTTTATTTTAGCTTAATCAATCATTAATAAAATAAATTACATTGTGGATCTTTTGTACTATAATTTTTTTTTAAATAATAAATGTATATATGTGGGTTTGTGTATTTATGTATATATCAACGGTTAAAAAAAACCCATAAGCAATGCCCATGGTATGGTAGAATCTTCCCTATTATACCAAAGTCTATCTTAGTATTATAGTACAAGAAATGATGCCAATTAGCACCTCGTGGAACAAATTTAATCATGCATTTAAAGTAATGTCTGGTAATTATTCTATTCACCCGAAATTCCTACTTTGACTGCTCTCCAATTTATCATCATTGCTTAGACAATTCCAAACTAATATTTTATTTTTGTTTCAAATTTCCAAACCTGGTGGCAAGTGTATAATATAAATATATTCGTTGAATTTAGCATATTTATCACTTTTCTTACTTGCATTTGGCATCACATATTACATGGGCATAAGATTCTACACTACCTTTTACGATGGCATAAAATACACATTAATTAATTAAATTGAAATTTTTTTGCTTAATAATGTGAGTTCGTATGCATTTTTTCAACTAATTATTGAATAGTTTTTTTTAGCATATTATGCTCTATATTTTTTTAGTTATTGCACTAATTTGCTGTTGGGTCTAAAATTATTTTGTATGTCTTGCAATTTGTCAATTTTATATAGGTGATGAAAAATCAGTTCTATGAAAAAAATACTCCTCCTGTTTATTAAAAAGCTTTGCCGTTCTAGATTATTTTTCAATTATATATTTATAATGAATCTTAAAGTATGAAAAACACGGTAATTAAAGTATAAGAGATGGATTAAATAATATAAATATGTAAAGAATATAATAATTATTAGGAGATTAATAGCTAACTATATAGTTTAAGGGATTTGATGGACAACCATAGTATTAAGGGTGCTTTATTTATCTATTAAACAATAGATGAATTATTAATTTTTATTTTTTATTATTTGCATTGAATAACATTTATTGGTAAACGGATGAATAAACAATAAGCTATGGTAGAGATTCTTATTTATTTATTCATTTATTCTCATGTATAATAATTTCTAGGTTTGGAGTGGCGGAGAATATAAGCATGTAATTGGTCACCCAATATTTAAAGACGAAGCTGAAAAATGCATTTCTATGGGTTTCCTATTTTGCCCTCCGAACCTCAAGAACACTGTCAAAGATGACAAGTCTGTGACAATTACACTCAGCCAGCAGATAATTTTTGCTGTATTGATTACTCTTGTTTACCAATTCTCATTTTATATTTACCATATGTGGTAATAAAAAAAAAAAAGAAAAAGTGCAATCACAGTTGGGTGAAAAGCCCATTGAGACAGTTACATTTGAGTGGGCTATGGATCAACTTGATGGTGGTGCTTTATTGGGCTATCAGATGTCAGAGCTTCAGTGTCAACTGTAGCAAGCCCAATAACGAGTACATTGACTTTTTCTTTTTTCTTTTCCCAATTTAAAAAATATTGTTTTTGTAACCAATACCGATGCATTTCTGGAAGTCGCATATCAAGAACCGAAAGAACAACACTGCTACAACAATATTGGGGGTTAAGAGTGTTGCCTATGAAGTTGAAATAATTAAGGGGCATGGAAAAATATTGATGTAAAATTGTGCAACTAGGAAAATTCTTGAAGAAAATGGCATTGTTGAGGGGTCTAGATGGATGCTCACGCTTATTCCTAATGATGATGTTATATCGTTCAAGATTACGATTTAAATGTTGATAATTTGATGTTATCATATGGAAAACATTTTGAGAATTTGATATGGCATGACTTTGGGATAATTGCGGTGCATTTACACGTCCCTTTGAACAATTTGATTTTATATATTTGGAAAAGTATTTTGATTTAATGTGGAAAATATTTTTCTTTCCAATTTTTTGAAATTTTTTTAATAAAAGTCGAGTTCTCTTGCTAACACAAGAAAATAACAATCTTTCCCTTTTAACACTTTCCACCTGCTTTAACCGGTCAGCTTTCAATCAAAGACGACTGATGAACGATTTGTATCAATACTGATGGACGGATAGGCCATAAATATAGTATGTAAACTGAGTAAGTAGATAGATAGGGTTAGACATATCCAAAACCAGTTTCGGGCCAAGGACTGGCCAACCCTGTACTTATGTACGAGCCGATTCATTGAACCGAGAGTTCTAGGCCGACCCGATTCACTAAAATATTAAAAAAAAAATAATCTCTTTTTTAGAAAAAAAATCGAACCATCGATTTCCGAAACTAGCCCAACAGTTCAAAAAATATATATATGTGTGGTCAACCGAACCGGTCAAACCATGGGCTCGGTTTAAGGCCTGTTGACCACGAGCTGGTTCCGGGTCGGTTCTCCGGTTCGGCCCGTGGTGACGTCATCAAAAATGAAAAAGGAGATACTTTGGGGTACCAAAACTGACATTTTTCCTATATATTATATAAATCATTTTTCCATTACAAAACAGGAAAAGAAAAACTGAAAAAAAGAGATTCTACTCCACTGGTTTCTGCGTCTGTCAGTGTGTTCGAGTTGAGAAAAAAATGGACGATAAATTCGAGACTGTGAAAAAGGAAGACGATGATTTACCTGAATTTACATTGTCAGAGGTAAATCTTCTGGGTGTTCGTTTTTAATATCAAATGAAGAAGCTTGCTTTGATTCTTTTTCTACTTTTTTTTCTTTCTTTTTTCTGTTGTTNATGATTTTGCGTGATTAAGGAAAAAAAATGATTTCTTGTAATGGGGTTCATCTGGGTTTTTTCTTAAGTTTCACATCGGCCAATAAAGATAATTTTCATCTAGTTTTTTTTGTTTTAATTGATGAATTTTACAGCTTTATTGTACGGGGTATATTTTGTCCTTTACTCTGGAGAGGAAGATTGTTAGAATGAGGAGAACAGTATTTTTCTTTTGATGTGAAGCCAAAAGCAGATTGAGATTTGAGGCAGAGCTTTTGGCCACTTTGTTTATTTTTAATATTAGAGTTGTTTGCTTTTCTGGTTATGCTGAGCTTAACGAGTATTAAAAACATGGAAGGCGGTGTTTTACATCTCTACTCCTTTGAGGTTGGACTTATAATCAAGTGGGCTCTTTTATAATTTGTTTACAAAACTCTCACTCAGCTAATTCAACTATTAGTTTTTGCTAAAAGGGGCTGCCTTTTCTAAATGCAGAAGTCTTTCCCAAGAATTTCCTAAAAATAGAAAAAAATAAAAACAGAGAGAAAAAGAAAATGATTGATTATGGAAATGGCAGAATTGTCACCACATTGCATAAGTATTTTTTGTTGTATCTGAAGTTGCTGTAAGATGCTGTCCTTTTTACCCCTTTCACCTGTAAACAGGTACTCCAAATGGAGAAATCATTCAAGAAATTGAAAGATACGCCAATCGGTCAGGAGTTATATGAGGAGCTTTCTGTTAAGTTTAGGTAAGCTAGAATTCTTGCACTGACTTTGTCCACACGAGTAGTGTACAAATGTTTCCATTTGTGCTTTGTGACAAAGAAAGTTGATTTGCATTTGAAGTTGATATATCCTTCTGTGCTTATTACACAGTTCTTCTCCTTACCGTTCTGAAAAGCCTCCCATAAAATGGGAACAGGTAATTGTTTATTACTTAATTTGATTTTATCTTTTCTCTTAGGTTGTGAAAGCGTATTTATTCGCTTGCATACCCCATGTTTATTAAATTGCAGGTGCAAGTTTGGTTTCAGAATAAACAAACAGCTTTGTCAGCAGAAGTTGTTCCTTCTTCAGCCGATGAACCAAAGGTTGAATCAAAGGCGGTGATAACTGAAAAAAGGACTAAAGGTTGCCTATTCATTACCTTCAAAAGATCAGATGATTCTGTCCATTTTTTCTCTAAATGAGTCATTATGATTTACAGTAATCACATTTCAATTTTTCTATTTTTTATTTTGCTTTCACACAATCTAGTTATGCTTTCTGTTCTTGTGGGTTGATTTTCATTATATATCGTCATCATTTTATATATACATTTTTTCTTCGTGATCCTTTTGCTTTGAAACGCATATTGATTCTGTGCAAGTTCCAAGTCCAGATACTATCCATATATGAAATTTTGATTTTTGATATTTTCAATTTGGCTTGCTTTTTGCCCACAAGATAGTTATGAAATGCTTTCATTGACTGCTGAGAGCTGAAAAGTTCTGTAAATTCATTCCAGCACCAACTATTTCTGCCAGTGAAGCAGCTAAAGTGCTCCCAGACCTGATTTTCGAAGCTCAATCAGCTAAGGATAATGCATGGTGAGCATTCACTGATACTTTATAATATCTGCTCTTTTTTTTCTTTTTTTTTTTTTTTTTGGTCTTTCTGGAATATATAAATCAGGGGCTGAATATGGTGAGCTTTTAATCTGTACTGATGACCTAGATTTCTGCTGATGGCAATTGAACGCCTAGTTGTTGAAGTCAACCGTTGTATCACAGGCAGAGGGGGAAGTGTATCTTCCTCAAATTTCAAGAAGTAGATGGTGGTTTAACTTTAGTACTTTTCGGTAGATGTTAAAATGATCATACATTTACTATCATGACTTTCAAGAATCGTAATTCTGACTTTACTCTGAGTTGGATTTGTGTGTGACTAAGAAACTTGTATGAAGATGAACTTTTTTTTCAGCATCTGCATGAATCAGGATAGATAGACATAAATCTGTTTCATTTTGTTTCTCATATGAGTCCTATTATCACGTCATTTGATAGCTACTGAAACAATTTGAAAATAATTCTGATGAGATTTTCTGTGGCTTAAATAAATTTTTTATAACATATATTATCCTTTTAAGATTGATAAAACTGTTTTAGGCATTTCAAAGAGCTAGAAACAACTGTGATTGTTCTTCTGAAAATGAATCTTTCAACTTAGGTTGTGGTACAACTTTTGACTTTTTACCGTAACTATATTCTATGCAGAAGCAAATTAAATATAGATCATTTTTGGTTTTTGGAAAATGCATTTATTGAAGTGCTACTTCGTATTAAAAGATTATTGCGACACAACTCTTAAACTGTATGAATAATGCATTTCATTGCAATGGTTAATAACATCCTATAAACCTTTCTAAGAGAGCTTTAAACATAGCATGATAAGTACATAACTTATTATACGATCATAATTGTAATATGAATATTTAATTAGTTAGACGTGATCATCTTCCTAAAGTTTGGACGAAAATCCATACTATACCATCTTTCAGTTCATGCTACAATTCTTATAGGCAATCCTCAGTCCCTTTCTTTCTTTCTTTTTCTTTTTCTTTTCCTTATTCACTTCCTGAAGGAATCCAAAATTTTCAACCGTTGGTAAGTTGTTATTTAACTGGAAATAAATCAACCGTTGAAGTAAAAGCTTTTAAAATGTTGCTCGATTCAATTATTTTATTCGTTGTTTATGAGCCAACTGTACATAGAAATTATTGCCAAAAACCTCATGTTACTATGAAAATTCATGATACAATGATCACAGAGTACATAGTCTTGTTCTCACCATAAACTTCGAAGGACCTCTGATTGAATCATTTCATGATTAATGCATTATTTTGAAAGTATGATTAATGCATAATGTAATTTCCTCGATTCTCACTCTTAAACATCGTCCAAGGTATCCACTAATGATTAGCTCCATGTTTGACGTATTTGTGTTTAGTAGTCCATAATAATTTACCAAAAAAATGTAAAATGAAAATGAATTGAACGTTGAATAGAGAGTAAATAAGAATATCTAAACTATTTGAAGGCAAGGTTAGAGTCTTCGAGTAGCAAGTTGGTTTGGTAATATTCTCTGTTTCATATGGTCGAGTTTTGCATGGATTAGTAAGTTGGTTTGGTAATATTCTCTGTTTCATATGGTCGAGTTTTGCATGGATTAGTGTGCCACATTTATAGTACGACAAATACACTATGCACGTTGAGTTACTGTACATTTTGTTGGTGACCAGAACCGGAATCTGGTCAGGTGGGGCCCCGAGTAGAAAGACGAATTTGATGATAGGTGAGGCCAAAAGGGTAAAATATCAGCAGATTCCTTAACAAATGTAGCGTAATAAGATTTAGAACATTGTATGTATCCGTGCATACATACGTGAATTTGCCAATGGAACTTAATATAGGTCTGACTATTTAAAAAAAAAAACCTTACAGATTGCCTTGTGTTTGCTCGTTTTCCAGGTTTGACGTGGCATCTTTTCTGAGCTACAGAGTTCTTCACTCGGGGGAATTGGTAAATATCCTTTTCCCTTCGTTGCAGATTATTTGAGTTTATTTTATCAATGATAACTCTGCCAGTTAATGGAATATCACTTCAAACAAATGTCCTTTTCGTGATGAACACAAATGGATCTTAACAATTTGATATCGTTTTCATCTCAATAAGTAGAGTTTAATTTCATACAAATAGGTTGTGCGAGTGAGGTTTTCTGGTTTTGGAAAAGATGAAGATGAATGGGTGAGCGTGAAGCGAGCCGTACGTGAACGCTCGATTCCTTTAGAAAATTCAGAGTGCCACAAAGTCGATATTGGAGACCTTATGCTTTGCTACAGGGTAATTAATAAGCCTACTCTTTATTCCTTTCTCCAATGCCCACTTTGCATTTTTTTTTTTTTTTATATTGTAGATGGAAAATGAAAAGGGCCAAGTATAATAATACTAATCTCCATTTTGTGCAATATATTTTCCAGGAAGCCGAGCACAATGCACTATACTGTGATGCTCGTGTTACGGAAATCGAGAGGAAGCCACATGGCGGCAATCAATGCACGTGCATCTTTACTGTTCGATATGAAGATGATTACAGTGAGGTTGTGTTTTCCTGCTGAACATATGTTTTTTATTCTTATCTTAGAACATAAAATTTACGAAAAGCCACCCTTGAGTTTTGGCCTTATTACAAGAAAGGAAAAAAAAAAATTCCAATTCTTGATTAAAATTTCTTTTTACATCTTAGAAATTACACATTATTTAGAGGAAAAAAAAGGGCCGTTTATGATTATGAAGGAACTGGATTTTTTTATGTAGTTCGGCAAGTCCTTGGGTTCGGTTTTTTGTCGTTAAATCTTTGAATTAAGTGAAAATAATCAGTTTTTCATATTTATGACATTTTTTTTTACCGTTCTATATCTTCAATACAGGGCAAGCTTTCGCTAGACAAGCTGTGTTGCAGGCCGGCAAAATCTGTGGCTTCAGAAATTGAAGACCAAAAGCCGGTCTTAATAGTCTTTAAAAGTTGACCAGATGGTGCTTTAGCTGGTGTTTTGGCTGTGCTCTTATAACCCTCTTCGAATAAGTTTCCGAATGGAATGGAAAGTTCTGTATCGTATACTGACAGTAAAAAAACTCGATTGAAAATGTTAATTACTTGTTTACTGAACTAATTTACCCCATCTGGAAAAAGGATATTAAGATTATTGATTAGTGACTGTTTTACTGCTTGGAATTCGCCAGAGCAGAACTAGAAAACTGGATTTTTTTGGCTCGATTGCAAGATAAATAGCATAGTTGTGTTCCCAATGTTTGAAAATGATAGCTAACAATGTGTGTAATGAGATGGTGCATTCGATGAAAACACACTCTATAATCTCAGATAAATTACCATGACAGGTACAAAAAATAAAGATATGAATGTCAAAGAATAGAATATCATTTTAAGTTGAAACATGTAGATTGAACTATATTGTCCCTTTAGTTCTGACCATCATATTCATCAAGGTCATGTAATGTAGTCAGCCCATTTTTCTGCATAACATGTGAGACCACAAAACCACACACAGTCACACACAATATAGAATTAAATATCATATTTCCATCAGGTGTCCATACAGAACACCAACTTATAGAAAGTCAGGTCCCTAATGACATATACATCTAAATAAAGCAACTGTCATAAAAACTAACCTTCAACAGCAATGAAAGAAAAAAAAAAAATTCTTAGAAGCAATCATAATGACCTAACGTTCCACCTCATGCACTTTCCCTAAAAACTATAATAAAGCTAGCCTTGCTGCAAGTTATAATTCACGAAAGCCGAACACATTTTCAGCCTCAATCCATCTTTTACTACTAAGAAGATTCTGGAAGTTACGAGCCGGCAAGAGCCCTAAGAAACTGTACGACCAAAGCAAACAGACGCAAGGTATAGATTCTTTGCCCACTTCTCCTGTAATATCAAATAAACAAAAAAAGGACTTGTTAATGCCTGCAGTACATGAGTCAAGCGCGTAATACAAAGACAACTTACTGAAAAAAAATGGAGTTTTAGACTTTTTTTATGATCTGTATTTCCCCCGTTAAGACATTGCAAACACACTCCGTTTTTCTAACAGAAGCTGCTTCAAATGTGAAATTTACACAATACAAACATAAAGCGAAGATCATATTCACAATTTCAAATGATGGATGGTGTTTCTTTTTCCTTTTCTTTTTCATGTTAAATGGCTCAAGTATAGATTCAAGTAATAAAATTAATAATAATAATAAAAAAAAAAGAACTAACAGGGGTTTGGAATACTTACAAACAAACGCAAAGAAGTTCCATATTACTATTATTTTTAATCCAGGTTCTTATAACATAAAGAGAAG
>BKCP01010070.1:1826421-1845621 GCA_008636005.1 Striga asiatica
TGGTGAATTCCAAATGCATGTGAAGACGAGAAAATGGGTCCCCACTTCTTTATCGGCCTTTGATGAAACAGAAGATAAGGAAAAAGAAAAAAGATGTGCCATTATTTAAGTTGGAAAATTAAAGGGCATCACCTATAAAACCCTTCTATTTTGTTTTAATTTATTATATATTTTTTGGGAAGATAATATAGTTAAATCACAGTAGATAAGAATGGACCAATTAGTACGTGAACTAATAATTTGCTATGAGTTGTTATAAAGAGATAACACTTTATGTTAATGTTTAAGGTTATAAGTATAGATCTATTAATTAACTTACAAGTGATTATATGAGAGGCGAATCAACTTGTCATATTTTTTATTAAAAAAATCTGCATACCTATTTTATATAAAATGCCAGAGTTATGATTTTTTTTAAGTATGCCATTTAAATTTTAGAGTATATATATAAATTTAATATATTATCTATCATATACAACACAACTTTAACTTTTATGTGTCTCATATCTAAGTATTGAATATTATTGTTGGGACCTCCCTATATGTTGGAGTAAGCCAATTGATGAATAATTGGATAAGATTCACGCATTTTGATGAACACCCTTTTGAATTATTTGAATTTGGTTTTGGTTGCTTGCAGAAAGAGAACTTGTGATGGGAAGAAATTTATCCAAGTAAAACATATCCAATCACAAAAACGGATTTTAAAACACATCGAAATAGTATTTTTTTTTTAATATTTTATTTATTAAATGTACTTCGTAAAATGAACGTTTTGAATTTATTGTTTTAAGAACTAACTTATTCATATATTTAATTGAACATTAAACATGAATTAGTGTTACAATATTTTTTTTTCTTTTTTTTCTTTTGCATATAATAGAATGTGGGAATTGTTTCCAAACAAATAATTGCACTGTAAGACTGCTTTAAGAAAAACATAATGATTACGTAGTCATAATTTTTTAATAAATATAAATAATTTCAAATTAAAATATCTTACATAAAAAACACATGAATTAAAATGTATTATTTTTTAGAATAAATATGTATTATTAAAAAACATGACGAATCCTAATTAACAATTAGGCGATTCATATAAAAATATGTGTGGTCTTAAAAGCTTAGCTCCATCTGACCAAGTCAACAAAAGTTGAGTCTTACAAGTTAAACCTATGCTTCAAGGACTTGATTTCAAATAAATTATCAAATAGCTTTTGGTTATTTGTTGATTTTGTAAGTCCATAGAATTAAAATATATATATATATATAGGGACTGGTTTAAATAAAAACTAGTTCTGATGTGAGAATCGTATTTGATACTATTTTTAATTATGTACGATGTAATTTTTAATATTAAATGATGCTATCATTTTCATAAAATGCTAATATAAATTATGTTGCTATTTTTAATAAAATTCATTCTAGTTAAAAATAACACCAAACACAATCAATCATAGCACTACCCCTGCTAAAACTATGAGTGATTAGTTTCGAAACATATTATTTTCAAAATGGAACATAGTTTTCCAAACAATTTTAGTCTCATTTACTTAATTAAATGCTTGATTCGAATCTAAGTATATAGTATATGGTCTCAAGTCTCAATTCCATGAATAATGGAAAATAAACGGAAAAAGAAAAGGTTCAAATTTAATATTTTGACTTTACAAGGGGTCATTCTAGCCTAGAATTTATAAGCCAGTAGGTATATATGTATATACTTGCAACGTGTCAAATAACATATGATAGATAGTTTCTCNTAAAATATAATATAAATAAATTAAGTATAACATTTAACCATATTAATATTCATTAGTTAAGATTATGACAAATCAACTTGTCTAACTATTAGACCAAATTATACAATAATTTGTATACTAATAATATTATTTAACATATTTTATTTGTGTCCCCAAAATGTTCAATAATGGAGCACTAACACGCATTTTCATGTTCTTTGGGGTCGCTTTCTAAACTTTGCTTTACCTTCATTTAACTTTAATTGGTGAATAACACTTGCTGTTATGCCCACATACAAAATATAATAAACTTATTTTGGTAATATTGTGATTAGACGTTTAACAGTTATATATAAAGCTTGATTATCCACATACTTACACATGTTTAGAGTGTTTAGACGCCATAATATTTGATGATTATAGATAATTAAACAGTTAACCAGATATTTTTCGGTAAAGTATGAGTATTGAACCTCGCCTCATGATCAGTAGATAGCTAATAGCTAATAAGATATTATCACATTATAAAATTATTTTGTGGCCTCCTTATGATTTGGAACAAATAAAAGTCAACTAATCTAGTCTAGTCACTCAGAAAATAGTGAACTTCTCAAAAAAATATTTCAATATTATAACTTTCACATGGAAAATTTTCGATAAATTCCATTGAAAATGCATTATTTACTGCAGTTGGAACTATTTGTTGATAACATGCAATTGCAATGTAAATTCATACAACAAAATTATAAAAATCGAAAAAACTGTTGGAATCATCAATACCATCTAGAATTCCATGAAAAATTCAATTCCAGTAAAAGATTTTAATTAGAGTCGATTTTCGTTGAAATTTTCAACGGAATTACAATATTGTAATATCAGTTTGAATTTTTGTTGTAATATTTATCCATTGGAATTCTAACATTGATTTGGAGAGAGTTATGAATCAAAACCAACGAAATTATTTGGAACCGATGTAATAATTAGACACATGCATTTGAAAATTTGGAAAAGAGCAAAAAAATGTAATTATAATTAATTAAGGGTATCTAATTATCTATTATAGCCTCTCTAATTGGGATTTTTTTCGATTAACTTGATTATTCACATACTTAATAGAATCAAGCATATATATCTCTAGCATATATATTTCAATTTTACATGAATCAATAATATGTGATCTTATTTTTAATGATCATTGACCAGTACTAGAGTAGTATAGTGGCAAGGGTCCATGATGGAGAAATAAAAAATAATAATTAAATTAAGCTCTAGCATAAAAGTTATGGAGCTTTTTAGAAAGTTTCTTTATAGATTGCAATTGCACCTAAATTGTGCCACCTAAAAAGTTTCATAAACATAAAGCATTTTCTGTTTTAGAACTGTGGATGCAATAATGCAGGTACAATGAGATATATATCTCTTTAGCCAATAATTTACGGACACCATGAATTATTTGAACTTTGGAGCAAAGCTTTCAGATTTTATTTATTTATTTATTTTTTATTATTTTTTTTTCTAATTGGTAGGGCTACACAAACACTTATCACTTGTGAGTAATGTTTAAGGAATTTTGATTTGACCAATTGTAAGCAGTAAGTGGTTCTTTACATATACTTTATGAATTTTAACTTAATTACTACATAGCTCCTGCTATGTACGAGATGAGCTATGGAGTATAAATTAAATTATTGAATTTAATATATAACATTTTTTATATTGTTTGATATTGGAAGCCTATATTTAAGAGTGATTCTTGCAATATCATAAACAGTTGATTAAATTGGCTTGACTTACTCTTTTAATTTTTTTTTATTTATTTTTTGATTGGTTTACTGTATCCTGTGACAAAATTTGAATTGTTCATTTGTATTTTCGGTAAACTGATCTGTATATAATAATGGTATTGTGGCATGACTCAATTGACACTTCTCCAAGTTTTATTTTATAAGCTTAACTAGTAATTGTTAACTGATGAAAGTATTATGGTTTCACACAAAAAGAAGAAAAGAAATGAAAAATAAAATGTAGCAAGCACTTCATAATACTGCATACAATTACACTAAGCATTCAATTCCTTCAAAATGGATTGAAGGCCTTAAAGTCAATAAAATTCTATATGTTACCTAAATGATGTAATTAATTTGGTCCGTTCAAGATTTAAGGTGAACGTACACATTGTTAGTTAGTTAGTTTTCTTTTTTCTTTTTTTCTTGTTTTTCGTGTTGTTTGGTTCAAAAAGGAGTAATAGTTTTAGCTTTCGCTACATACAGTACTAGAGGTCGTCTTACAGTACAACACTCGTACTTACGTGGATGCTAATAAAAAAATTATATAAAATTAAAAAAATATATATATAAAAGATATTTTTTTTATTTAAATTTCATATACTTTTAAAAAAATTGCATTATAATTTATATTTAAATTTAGAGTTTACATGTACTAATCGCCCGTCTCATATTATAATAGTTTTTTAATTCATATGCAATGAATTTATAGATAACTTTTTAAATTGAAATATAATTTTATTAAAAAATATAGTGAAATTCTTTAAAAAATGTAAGAGAAGTTTATTTTATTTAGATTTTAAATAACTTTTATATTGTAATAATTTTTTGATGGATATATAATAAATTTATAAATAACTTTTTTGATTGCTATAAAATTTAATTATTAATTTTTATTTAGTATGAATAGATTGTTTAATTTTATAATAAATAAATTATTTCTATATATGTAATATGAATATCAAATCTAAGTTCGTCAAAGAATGATTAATTAGTTTGATATATTAATATATAAAAAATAATAATAGATACAAAAAATATAAATTTTTAAAATATATTTATAATTTAAGTTTGACACATAAGATTACGAAATTATTGGAATATCACTTGTGAGTTGTCCCACATTGATTCTACAGGGTAAATGAGTCTAGTATATAAACCTAGTGGGCTACTCATTCCATCACCAATTGATTTTGGAATGGAACCTCACTATGGTGCACCTAGCCTCACCCTCTTATGATGCGCTTCATCTGGTGGGCCCGCACCCTCTTCCCCCGACTATATAAATCTAATAGAAAGAAAGTATAATTGCGATATTCTGGATTCATATGTAAGGATTTTCCACATAATTGGTACAAATTTAATTACTAGAAATTACTAGAGATCAAGTTACATAGTTGGTATAAAATATGCTAAAAAGAAAAAGCATACCGAAAAGAAGTACTTCCTCAAAAGAAGCAACCATAATGGAACGAGAAAATATAAATATTAACGATAAATGGGAAAAGCAAGTTCATAAAGTGACAAGTGTTCAAGGACTGCCCAGTTCAATCTCAAACTTGCAAAACAATTCATTATTCGTCATGTGTCCGCATAATTTTTATTCACCATTTTTGCTCTTAAGTCTAAAACCCAGGCACAGGATGCACTTATAATGTAATTTAAAAAATGTTTCAATTTCAATGGGGCTATTAAATCTCTAAATTCTAGGTTTATTCACTCCACTCCAATAATATAATATAATCGCTACGTAATTGTTAAACCAAACAACTCAACCAAACAGAGTTGTTTGTAAATTCTCTTCGAGTTCGTTTAGTTAACGAGCTCGACTCGTTAAAACTACAATTAATTATTTTTTATGTAATTTTCTGTTGCTCAACTTGTTAAGTTTTGAGCCCAACTTGTTAAACTACGAGCTCATCTTGTTAGTATTGATAAACAAGTCGAGTTCGACCTCTTTTGTTTGTTCGTTTAATTAACGTGTTGAACACAACTTGACTTCATCAACAAATCAACACTCAACACATCTCCTTTTATGATGTTGCTGACTGAGTCGACGAGCAACACAAAAATTAAAATAAATAGTTAATAATATTAGACAATTCACAATATAAGTAAATAGAAAATAAATAAAAAATGTGCAGTAACATAAACCAACTGCATTCAAAACAACATAACATATCAAACGTCTGTAGAATTACACATCTATATTTTGATCTTACATGTTATCACACTTTAATAAAGATAAATGAACCCAAAATTTAATACCACAGAACAAGGGAGTCTTTATATCTTTATATAAGATAAGATGTAGAATTACACATCTATATTTTGATCTTACATGTTATCACACTTTGTGCTAGGCGCAAATAATAGTTTTTCGTTACCAAAATCATTGACCACCAATGTGTTCTACTGCAGAAAATTGCAGAAAATGAACAATGGCTTATCACTAGCTACTATGGCCAAGTACCCGAGAGTAATTTATTAGGAAACCATAGGATATCACGCCCTTATAATTTATTAAGAAACCATAGGATATCACGTGCAATAAGGCCAACCAAACACACCCTTACTAAATTACTTTAAAAAAATAGGGGCCCTACCCCAGCTACAAATCCACTTTACCTTAGTGGGATTTCAACAGGTCAATCTTATTGTCTTGCGGGCCCAAACAGACTCGCAGCCAGAAAAAAAATGTAAAAATTTATGCAAACCACAACTTTTATTTATTTTTCTCTGATAATTAATTGAAGTCATTTTATGATAGATATGGATCAAATTATTACCACGCTGACTTGCATTTTTGAAGTGCATTATTTACTTTGACCTCTTACTCCTATTCACATATATTTTTCGCGCTCATAATCAGTTCATGCATGCACGTTTATATATAATCATGTATATCATTCACAAATTAATGACTAGCTTAACTAGCAAGATGAATTCTAGTTTATAATTCCTTGGAGATGAATTGCCACCCTTCAAACCATCAAGTAATAAAATTAAATTAAATTTCAAAACAACTGTAGTTTTAACCTACATATGATTAGTTAAAATACGGACCTTTTAGCCCATAATGCATATTGGTATTGATTGAATCACATATAACTGTGACCAATGTCTCATCTAAAAGTTGAATAATTTCTACAAGGTGCAAACAAACTCGAATGACTTTGCATTCTCGAGCTATGTATATCATGATAAGGCTTTATAACTTCATTTTCGTTGGGATTCTTTTTTTAGTTATTATGATGGGAGGAAAGTTTTATATAAAAAGTAGTCGAAATGGAATTCAATTAATCAATGGTAGTTTTGCATCTAAGTTTTCAATTGACAACAATTTGACAAGAAATTCGATCTGCGGTTAGAAATTGACATATATCATGCGCACATACGTGATCATATACACCATAATCCAAGTGTTTGATCTTTGGATCTAAATGCTTGATATCTTCATTTTAATTTTTGTTTTACACTTATCAAACTATGAAAGTACTGAACATAGAAAAGAATGTATTTTAAAATCAATTTAGTACTTTCAACAATACGAATGATGAAATTTCATGATTCGTAAAAAGTTGGCGTTCGACCAATTCAGCAGAAGCTAATCACAATTATGTCCGAATGTAGACGGTAAATTTCCTTTAGCAACGTTATAACAATAATATTATAGAACTTGTGTTTTTTTTTTTTCCTTCTTTTCCCCTCATCCACAACTTATGAAAAATAGTAGCTTGATGCAAACAATATATAGGGAGTTACTTATAAAAGCAAATATGCATATAGCTAGCTGTATAGTATTCATGCCTTTTTCACATGCACTATTTACAGCAAAACCCCCCAAAGTCTTCATTATTGCACAGCCCACCCCGCGCGTTCAAGTTCTTGACTTCTACTTCACCAACACTTAAAAAGAGTTCGGGAAAAGAAAACCCCAATTCTCTTGAGAATTATTATCTCGTCCCCACAAAACACTCAAGAGCATCCCAAGCGAGCGACGTCGTTTTGGCGCCTCAAATCCCTATAGAACCTCATGATAAACTCCTCTGCAGCCTCATCCACCGGATAATTACTACCCTCGCCCTCGGCATCCCAGCTCGCCGGGAATGGCGAGTCTGTTATCCTGAGCTGCCTCACCGCCGGCGTCCGCCCGAACCCCGGAAGCGCCGGCGACGCCGCTGCGCTCTCGATCATCTCCAGGACGGCCGCCGCCAGCTCGCCGTCGATCGTCGGCGCCGCCTTGCCCTGGCCGCGCACGCGCCTGCCGAGATTGAAGGGGAGGCCGAAATGCGGCGTGCTGCTGCAGCTGAACTCGTACTCGCCCGGGCGGTCCGCATCGGGGAAGGAGAGGCGGCGGTCTCCATCGGCGCCGCCGACGACGGCGGCGAAGCGTCGGTGGTGCTGGAAAACGAGGGCGTGGACGGCGGCCTTCCCGGCGATTTTGCCGCGCTTCATGAGGGCGTTGAGGTCGGCGAGGAGCTTCCCCTTGGAGATGATGCCCTTGCGCACCATGAAATAGATCACTCGGACTATGTTCCAGAATTTCTTGGCGACGATCGGCAAATTCTGCTCCATTGAATCGGATTTATGGATTATTTTTCTCTTTTTTTTTTTTTTGTGTTGTGTTCGATTGTTTTTGAGAGAGAGAGAATTTGGGGAAAATGTTTTGGAGAAATATTGTTTGTTTTGTTCGATCTGATTTTTGGGGCGGATGGGAGTGTATTTAAAGGGGAGGTCAATGAGGAGATGTTGAGTTGTGATTTAAGTAAAATAATCTTACGTGGAATTTGAAAAATATTTTTAAGGGAAACGGAATTACTTTATCGGTTTATTTTTTATTTAGTACAGATGGCAATGGGAGGGAGCGTCCGAGTTTCTTATGGCGCGATTGATTATAAAAATTAATCGATTTTAATTGTTCGGGTAATTTTTTATAGTTTCTAACTCATATTTGACTAGTTTCCAAGTCGGGTTTAAGTATTAACAAACGAATTGTTTTAAAGGTTCAAGAAATTATATATATCAAAAGAAACTCATATTTTTCAAACTTAATGAGCCGAACGAATTAATTAACTAAATCTTAAACGAGCATGAGCTCAACTCGTCTATTAAACGGGCCAAGCAAGACATAATTCAAGGACGTGCCATTTAGTTTAACAACTTTAAGCATACACGATATTTAAGAAATGTAAATTGGGAATATCAATTTGATAAATGTTTTTTTAATTAACTTTTTAAACTATTTGAAGAGATTAATTCCAAAACTAATTTGTGCTTCCATTTGTTTATTTTGAAATAAATCATTAGATAGGCCCAACGGAGATAAAATGAAACTGGATAATCGATAGATTTCGCTCTGCTACAGTCATCATCAGTAGAGTCGAGTCTTTTCTATATTTCTTTCTCCACATGAGTCATCGTATGCAGATTTTTATTGGGATTCTAATTATATGATACACATTTGTCGTTTTCGCAAACATAAATATTGTTTTCGCAAAAATAGATTGACTAATTATATCTTCTTACCAATAATGAATAATTATACTATGAAAATGTCATATTTTTAATGAGTTTATATTTTAAAGTATGACAAATGAACCTAAAAGTGTATACATATATTAAAAGAATATGACTATCAAACCACTATTCAATCTAATTGTATCACCATTGTGTGAAGTACTCTATTTTTTATATACTAGTTGTTTATCTTAAATAGAGACGAGCATCCTAAGTAAAATATCATAATTTTTGGCACATTATGTTATAGCCGTTGGAATCTGCAGGGATCCACAAGAAAACTTGTTGCCGTTGTTCAATGATAATTCTTAGCAGACGAGGTTATCAAGTCTGATTGTTCTTTGTTTTTGGTTTTTATATAAATAATATAAGAAAGAATTAAGGCTGCATATATAATAGAACAAATCAAATGCCAACTTAAAAAATGAACGCTAATTATAAGTTGTAGTATTTTTGCCATTTGATGATGAGATATGTGAGGAAACTAATTTAACCGCACGTAACAATTAAAAAATCACAATTTTTTGTGTGATTTAGGTCTAACAATTAGGTAGGTTGACTCATTATACATTTTTAATAAAATATTATATTTCTAATTAGTTATGTATATATTTTATTTTTCTAAAATTTGATATTCAATTAGAAAATATGCATATCTTCTGAAAAAGATAAAATTTTAAATAAAAGATAAATTTCTAAATCACAAAATTTTGCATGAATCATTTTTTTTTTTTTAATTTTCCAAATAAACCATAAATTTCTAAACCTCAAGTAAAACTACTCAATGCAATTAGCTCCAACGGATCTTATGGATCATATCAATTTTTTATTATACATAGTTAAGGTAAAAAAAATTGTGATATTGGTCCAATTTATGGCAACCCAGCTGTGTACAGCATGCAATATAAACGCGGCCAAAAGCTGTTGATTAAGTTAAACAACTCCACTAACCTATAAAGGCAAGCATATGTTAGTTTGAACTTTAAATATACCTTCTTTGTGCTACACTTACTAATTAAGAATGCCTAATTTTAGCTCTAATCATACTTTATGAGTTCCTTTTTAAGCCTTTGAAACACTTTTCAAACAACTAAAAAATATTACTTCACTTAATTAGATAGTCAGGATATTTTCAGGCCCATAGATTTTGATTTGTCCCAAAGGCTTTGAACCGAGTTGTCTAATAAATTGGAGTTTTGTTGACAAAGAAATGTACAATGCAATTGATATTAATATTGTTTGAATAGTTAGTAATTATGAATAAGATGGGATCATTCAAAAACACATGATTACCATACATTTCATTGGCTGTAGTACAGAATATAGCTTTGTTGAATTGAGTGGTTGAAGTGGTTAAAAGTATTTAAATGAATAAAGATCGTAAGAAGTAATATTGGTACTTTTTTTTTTAATTTACTATAATTTGTTAGGTAAATTTTACTTTTAACTAGTATTCGACCTTGTGCATTTGCACAGATGTAAATAAAATTAAATATTATAAGTTATATTTATGTATATAATATAAAAATTATAAGTTATATAATTGTAATATATTTCAAACATATAGTATTGTAAGTTATATTTATGTATATAATATTAAAATTATAAATTATATAATAGTATTATATTTTAAAATTTGATCATTGGTTAAAATAAATAGTACACACGACGAATCACGATTGCATAAAATGTAATAAATATATACTTTTTATAATTTTGAGCGATCATGACCAATTAATTAGCTGAAAAATATTACATTAATTATAACAATTGCTTATGTGATTTTAAGAAATTTTACTATGACATAAAAAAAAATTAATTTATTAATAAACAACATCTTCATCATATAAAAAAAATATTGATTTTAGTGTAAAATATAATTTTATGTAACTTTCATATATTATTTAGTATAAAATATAATTACTAATTTTAATATTAACTATTATATTATTCAATAAAAAATATAATTATTAATCAATTAACATAAAATATAATGGTTTTTGTCTTAATTAACCCAAAAAATGTAATGAAATATTTTCTTGTTAATGAGATTGGGTGTATTAATGCCACATAAATAAAATTTATTAGGTCCTATTTATTAGGTTTTATTAATGATTTGCCACATAGGTAAAATTTATTAGGTTTTATTTATTAGGTAAAATTTATTACTTAACTAGCAATTATATATATATACAGATTGACATCTCTCCTTTTACGTAACTACAGAATTTTATTGTGTGTCAAATTATAGTGTTTCATAATTTTATGTGTCCAATTTTGTTAGTTATTATCATGTTTCACAATTCTCACGACTATTGAATCTTTTTCTTTAATTAATTTACTAATTTATTAGATGAAACCGAATAATGTAACATTTTATTGGACGCGTTTGACAACATAACTGATCAAATGAAAAGTTGCTACTGGAATTAGCTAGTACTATTTCAGTTTGGGTTAACTATTGAATATTGTACAATTAATTTTTAAAAAAATTGATGGTACACGCACCTAATTTGCAGTCACGTGACTCTCATAATTAAACTTCTTTGCATTAACTCACTAATCCTTTTTATGGTACACGCACCTAATTTGCAGTCACGTGATAAATTTATGAAATAATTGAGTGCTCTTAATTAAAGGCTAAAATCCNATGTTGTTTTATTATTAATTGGATAAATGGTCTTATGGAGTATAATATAATTAATCTAATGCTATGAAGACATAATAGATATCGTATAGAATTTGACACAGTGTACATATAATCTTGTTTTATACATCAAATTACTGTTAATATTGTGTCAGCCTTTATGTTGCAAAGATATTCTTGTAGCGTTTTCCATACAATTAAGTTTATTATTTCACTTGATTAATTTTTTTAGGGGATAATGCCAGTCAACAATCATATTTTTTTTTTTAATAAATTGGTGTACATTTAAATTATTTTTGTTTGTCATCCTTCTCACTTTGTAAATTCAGAATTTTGATTATTTAAAATTATTCTCCTTTTTGAACCAGCCAAACAGAAAACACCTTACTTACCACATTAGGTTTCGTTCACAAATATCTGGTAACTATTAGTTATTGTTTTTACTCAACGATGTAGTTATGGCAGGAAGGAAAGACACGTGTCCCGAGCAACCTTTCTTGCTAAGTAAACAGCCAATGGGATGGGAATACCAATAAAGGGCAAAATGAAAGTGAGAGAATCAATTTAAAATCACCATCTCATGCTCCCACACTCTTTTTGTTTTTAATTTTTTTTTGCCCTATGTTTTTTTTCTTCTAAATTAATTTCTTTAAACATCATAATTAATTTAAATGTTTTATATAATTCAACAATATAATAAGGGATTTGTTAGCCATGCTCTCTTGCGGATTATGCTACACAAATATAATCACATTAACTTCAAAATCAATAAAATCAAATTACTTACACGTCATTATGTCACTTAAGTTTAAGATAATAACTGAAAATTTGGTAAATGTTCCATTGTATATTAATCCCACCACATTTGCTAAATGCTCCATTGTATATTCGAAAAAATCAATTTAGAACAAAGTAGTAGAAATTTTTTAAGTAATGCTAAATTTTATGTGAGCTAAATATTCCACAAACATCAAAATTATGGTCAAACATTCAATAAGAACGGATGACAATTTTTAAATGTTGGGCTTAACATTTGCCTCAACAAGTTATGTTAGTTGTAAATAATTACAACAAAACACTGAGTTCAAAAAAATAAATCAATTGATATGTACAAACTGCATCAATTATCTAATACTGCATGTGTATTCGGTGGACTTTATGTCAATAATTTTTCCTTTACTTGATGAATACCGAATTTGGAACTCACCTAAAGCTTCAATTGCAATTTTTTCAAGCGTAAAGTTGATTGAATATAAATAAAACCCATTTTTGATTGAAATTATTAGTTAAGATGAATTTGATTTTGATCAAGTTGATTGAGGGGAAAATTGAGAATGATTTTGAGTTTGTATCTAAATAATATTTAAAATGTGATGATTAAAGTTGAATGCAAAAGTAGGAAACAAATTATTATAAATGATATGTAGTTAAAAATATATTAGTGAATAAATAGTAAATTAAAGTTAATGTGATGTATAAAGATGATTGATTAGTAATATTATGGGATGTTGAATTGGATTAACTTTGAATTAGATTTTGAGTTTAAAAATAGAAAAAAAAAAATAAATTGTCCAATTAGTTAGAACTCTAAATTATTTGAATGTGGATACCTAGGAAAGCATGAGCCACCACCAAGGCAAGAACCTACACTAAATAATAGGAAAAGAAAACGTGAATTGGAAAACCAAGCTTCAAGGCGTTGAAAGTAACTAAAGGTCAAAAAGCAAACTAAAGTGATTGTGCCGGCTACTTCAAAGAAAGTACCACATTTACCCTAATTCTTGAAATATTGATTCTTGCAAACACACAACAAAACCTAAATTGATTCTAGAATTTGATAATAATTGATGCTAAAAATTAAAGTTGTTTGAAAAAAGTAAGTCGCTCCTAAGTTCATAGTCGACCCAAACTCAAACTTGTTGAAAGCACATGTAATTAATAAGTTAAGTTGAGCTCTGCTAGTTAAGACTCAAGAATATAATTTTTACATAAGATTTTGAATTTTTACTTTAACTTAATTCGTTAAGACTTAAATTTACTTCACTAATATTCATAAATGAGTCGAATTCAAACTCATATAGTTCACGAGCCGGGTCCAGCCCGAACTTAATATTAGAAGCTCATGCTCATTTTCATCTCTATACAAAATATTTTGGTTGGATAAAAAGTAATAACACAGGCCAATTCCTTTTGATATTTCGAATAATTCAAGCATGTATTTATATATTTTAGATATAGCCCTAGTACTTTAACCAACGTTATTGATCCCCTATTAAAATATTATTAAAAAATAATGACTTGTCACTATTTTATTTTAAAATATTATTATTTTTTTTTTCAATTACATATATAATGACTTGTCACTTAACCCCTTAACCGACTACTCCAATTATTAATAATAATCACCAATTTCAATAAGTGGAGACGTACCACTCGCGAAACGTAACGTACAACACCTATTCAACCTCAATCCTCCGTCTATAAATAAAGCCCCATAATCGACCCACAGATAATTTCCTCAAACACAAAACAATGGATTCAATCACTTTTCAGGACTTTGTCCTCAAATTATCCCTTCACACCTCAATTATCAAGCACAACGCCGCCTACCCGCGGCCGCGAAAATCCCACCGGAAAACGGAGCACAATTTCCCGGCGGCGGCCGAAAAATTCTGGCATGTTCTCCGCGCCGCCTATTTCGTGCTCAGGAAAAACATTTCTAAGCCGAAATTGCTGGCAGATCTCACCGCGGCGATGAAGCGCGGCAAAATCGCCGGAAAATCCTCCATCCACAACATCATGTTTCCCGGCGGGGTCGGAGACGAGGACGGAGGCTTAGACGGCGGAGACCGCCAGATCCCGCCGGGCGAGTTCGAGTTCAGCTGCAGCAACACGCCGGAGCAGCAGGCGTTCCGCCTTCCGTTCCGGCTGAACAAGAGGAAGCGGTCGCCGTCGCCGCCGCGGGCGGCGGAGGAGCCGGACGAGGAGGAGCTGTTCGCGGCGGCGATGGAGATCGTCAGGCGGACGCCGGCGGTGAGACAGCTGAGGGTGACGGACTCTCCGTTTCCGGTGGTGGAGGTGGAGGAGAACGACGGCCGGGTGGACGAGGCGGCGGAGAGGTTCATTATGAGGTTCTACAGGGACTTGAAGCGGCAAAATACAATGGCATGTTGAAAGTTTGTTTATTTCGTTTTTGGTCCTTTTATTTTGTTTTATTGTTAAATATCGCGTTTGTTGATGCTTTGGTTCTGGCAATGGTAAGATACTATGTATGAAAATAGAAAAGAAAAAAATAATAAAAAATATAGATACGTATGTTGTAGTTTGTATGTTGATGGAAGAATCTGTATATAATATATATACACATATAAGTTGTTCAAAATCTTTGTATACCGTTAATTTCCTTTTTCCTTATTCATTTATTTTTATTTTTAATTTATCTGCACGAAGTATAATCTATGAAGCATGACAATTAGTCCATTACTCCATAAGCTTTTTATTGATTAAGAAAAATGGTGATTATTAAATTCTACGCGATTTTTCTATTTTGTATGGTCCTACTAAACTTTATATGTGACCGTTTAACTGTTTTTACTTTTTATTTGTATATACGGATGAGCAATTTATTTTTTAACTGTAATAAATGGAAAAATTTATATTTTCATAATGAAATATATCTAACCCCTAACTATATTTACAATGAGAAATCCTTAAAATTATAAAATAAATTATATATTACCATACCTTATCATATGTGCCCTTGTCTCACACCCGTATAAACACTATATAGCATAAACAGTGACCGGATTAATTATTATACAGCCAAGAATAGCAGCGTAGATAGTGTTGAAAATATGAACTAGAGATGTTCGGTGTTAACAAAAACTAGTACTAACATTCATGTATTACATGGGTGGGGACGGTCTTCATAAAAGTGGGATGGGTATTCGGACAAGTCAAATTCAACCCTAATAACAAAGTACGTAATTTTGCCACATAGGATCCCGAAACATGCGAGCCTGCCACATAGGCTCAGCACGTTCTTAATTAATATATAAGGGAGAAGGGGGATTCTATAGAGTCATCAGATGGTTTTCTTATGTAGTCATCCACCACTTAATGTATTGACACCTGTCTAAATTGTATTTATTTTAAGACACGTCAGTGTGATGACTCCATAAGTCGAACCATCCGATGGCTCCATAGCAAAACTGTTGCTTTTAATTAACTACAAATAGGATTTCATAAATTATAATTAAAGAAAATAGTAATCATAGAACGCTCTCATTCTCCTTATTTTAAATTTTGTTGGAATAATCTGGAAAAGGCATAAAAATAAAACTGAAAAGACAGTACCATTCTTCAAACTCACTCTTAGTTTTAATGCAAAGGGGAAAAAAGAGAGAAAATCCATATCAAAGATTTGTGCTTTTTTAGTCTTTGGATCCCAAATTAAAAGTAACTGAAGAATGACATTACATGTTTATTTTCCAAATCCATAAAAGAAAAAAGGAAAGAAAACAGTTATAATAAATTCTTCAAGATCTTCACACATCTCACTAATCACTATTACACAGCTTTTAACCATTTTTCTTGTTTAGTTTTCATTTTGTGCCACACTGTTTGAACTTTAATCAACACATAATCCCACAAAAGGTCTACTTAAAGAAGTTCAATCAAAAAGTAGAGGTACAATTACAAAACATCATCCCACAAACATGAGTTTTTTCATCCTGGAACCACTCAAACCAAAAGACGAACAAACGATAAAAGTTTAGGTTCACAACTGTTTTAGTAGTCAACTAAAAACGAAAAAAACATCAGACTGTCAAGGGTTTCTTACATAAATATTGGCCGACAAAAGATCAAACAAACGACCAATTGACAAACATAAAACAGATGCAATGGGCAGTTTCTTCCTCATTCATCACTTTCCAAGCCACTGCTCTTTCGTAGGACACCGGCCGGCTCATGCTCGACAAGCATATACCACTCGGAAGTGATGCAAAACCCTAACCAAATAATTCAAATTTGTGAAGACACGTTTTGAGGCACAATAAAAAAAGCAGTAGTATCGTTATATAAGTGCAAACTGTAGTGTTACGAGTTCAAATTGATATGTTTTAATTCTTGAAGTTGCACTTATATATAATGATGGGACATTTTCTATTTTTGAAATATAAATAACATGTACTTTGTTGAGTCTGCTAACTTATAACTTATTTTGGTTAGCTTATAAACTTTCTATAGTCGAATAAGTTTCGTTTAGTAAGACAAAACTTTTTTAAAAAACTCGAATTTATCTCATAAGCTTCTTTGGGTAGCTTTTTAAATAGGTTCGTTGAAATTTTTATTTCAACTAGCCTTATCAGCTAATTTTACCAAAACACTTTTATCATATAAACTAGTTTTTCAGCTACAAGTCATAACCTCGAAAATCACTTATAAACTAAGCTATAAGCTAGGTTATTATCTATCAACTAGCTTATAAACTAGTTTTACCAAACATAGCTATATTATTTTATTTCTCAAAAGTTAAAATAACTTACTTGACTCATTATCTGTGGAAATTCGGAGCACAGATTTTTTCGGCCATGATCGTCGAATATCTTTTCCAGAGAGATGTCCTGAAGTGCGACAAGTGTAGTCTCCAGCATATCCAGACCAGCCTGATTTGCAAACGTGAAAATGGGCATGGCCTGCAAAAGCTCACAAGCAAAAGTTTTTTTGTTAAATACATTTCGATATTAATGGTCAAGAAAGTTATAAAAGGAAATGCAGCACGAGAATAATCGGGATATGAACAAAATATTTACCTTCAAGGAGCAACAAAGAATCGCATCCGAGTAATGCCAAAGAGCTTTAAGTATAGATTCACTGCTCAGGCCATTTGATTTGAGAAGATCCACACCCATATAGTTCCTTAAAACAAAGAAAGATGTCCTTTTTCTTTAGTTATAAAGCATTTAGTGTATCTTAGTTCAATATTAACATTTTCAAAGTTCACCTGTAACTCTGGCAGATCCAACGGGCCAGGGTTTGGGCTTCAGGAGTTCCAAGCGGCAGCCGAAGCCCGATATTTGGGCCCATGTTTGATGGGGACAGAGCCAAAGCCACCCTTTGTACAGATGAAATAATGGTTCGAACATATTGTCGGGCCATGTTCGCCACTTCTTCTTGCATGTGGCTTTCGAAAGCAAACTGAAACGCGATTGTCATAACGGATCTTGATGTCCCACTTGCATTGGACATGCCGTGTGATGATTTACTGCCAGCTGTCCCGATTTCAAGAGCAGAAGCAAGGTCCAGGGTTCGATTCGGGCTCGTGGCTTCCTACATAAATTAATAGCTAAAAATAAGGAAACTTGAACTGAACAGAAATTCAGTAGCAGGTATCAATCAGGCCCCCCAAAAAACGAACTATTTCATTTAATATTTCAATAACAAAATTCGATATTCAGTTTCAGTGGCAAGAAGAAAACAAAAGGAACAAATGGTTTAAATTAAAAATAAAGAGCATTTATTTACCTTTCCAGAATCAAGAGGAATGATGCGAAAACCAGAGGGCAAAAGAGGGGAATCATCGGTAAAAGAGGCATCAATAGGAGCAAATATGAGCTCTGCACATGTTCCGACTGCATTTTCATCCATCCCACTACACATCTGTCGAAATCCAATAAACGAGCATCAGTCAATTGACCTATAAAGGGTATTTTATCTCGAACTGTTTATCATAAATTAAAATATTTTACTCATCAATACAATCTATAATAATAGTTCTATCACCTTCGGACGAGTAGAAAGCAAAACAGAATTCTTCTCCAAAAAATATGTTAGCTAAATTCATGATCTATAGTTTTTAGATTTTCTTCTTTTTAATCATATATGCAACAGTATAATAATCGTAACATACCTGCAAAAGCAACACGTCCCTTGGCATCATTGCATCTTCAGGAGAATGGCCAATGCCTTCCAATTTAATTACCTCAAGAAGCTGTAAACAATTTCAAAAAATCAATTAAGAATTCATCTGAGTATGATTAGGAAGAAATTAATTTGCACACTTGCCTCTTCATGCTCGATAGTCTGTGCCAAAGGAAGAACAACTTGACCCCCGAAATTCCCGAACCTCGGACCAAGGAAAGTACAAGGTGGTACAGTTTTAACCGCGGCAGCTGAGTAAGAATCTACGTTAACATCTGCCCACTCAGATCTGTGCTCTCGTAAGAACCTCAGTAATATTGCGGGAGGCACGTTCTGAACCCAAAAATGAAAAGAAAAATATGGTTAACAACGTAATATATAGTAAGAACGGTAACATGGATTCGGGAGAATTGCCATTCGGGTATAGGTTCCACCCGACGCCATTCGAGGTTGTTCAGTATTATTTAGTGCCCAAATTAAAGGGTGAAGGACTTCCATCGGGCTACATTAAAGATCTTGATGTGTACAAATTTGATCCTCAACAAATTCTTATAAGTAAGTGGTTTTTTTTTTTGGTCCATTT
>BKCP01010071.1:9492-32485 GCA_008636005.1 Striga asiatica
CGGGCTGATGGGCACTGGGCGTGCTGCTGGCACGACCCGAGTGCGACTGGCGCGAGGACTGACACGGCCAGACACTACTCGTGCGTCTCGGGTGCGGCTAAGGTTGTCAGGGCGCTGCCGGGCGACCCTGGGCACGCGGGCGTGCTGTTGGGCACGTCCCGGGCCAACTGATTGCTCGGGCGTGCGGCAGGGCACGTCCCGAGGCCTGTGAACTTACTCGGGGTCAATAAGGCACAGTACTACACACTCGGGTGTGCTGTTGGCACGACCCGAGGTCAGCTGCGCGTGGCACGAGTGACTGTCCCGGGGTCGCGCATACCCGGCACTAGGACAGCACTGCCGGCATGGCCGCTATGTGCGGCAGCATGCCGTGACCGGCCCTTGCCGGCCGTTCGGCCACTTTCCTTGATCAAAATGACATAACATGACATGATTAACACATTTATACATACATGGGTCTGAGGGTCATGATAATAACATGAAATTTGATCTTATTTGACATGATGGGCCACGGCTTGCGCGATAGGCGCGTCCGACGGCCCTAACGTGTACCCTCGACCAAACATGAACTTTTCTCGAGCACCATGAGTTCATTGACCATAATTTATCATTTGAAGGCTGTTGGAACACAAATGTCCCTAACAAAATTGATCACAATGAGAGATACCTTAATAGGGTAAGACACGGCCCGTGCTACATGCGCGGTCCACTTCCCTTGGCCATTTCCTCAACAGATCGACAACTTATCTCGGGGTATCTTTTAAAACTGAACATATCACATTAAATAAAGACTAATGATGCATGGTTTGCTCGAGAGAAGTTGTCTATATAAAGAGATGTTATAATATGGCCTAAAATGCACACCCGAGAGCGTTTTCGATTATTACATGAACTTAGACCTATAATTTGAACTTGGCATTATATATATAACATCATAACAGGGTTAGTATCATATTACCCTTTGATTGCCCGAAGAAAGTTGGCAAGAAATTGGTGTTGGTTCGGACCCTTTCTCTTCTTCGCGCGCGTACGGTGAGTTTGGATGAAAATATCTTAATCTTGTTTATTGTTTGCTTAAGAGTTGCTTAGAAAATAGCTTAAGTTATAAGATGAAATATGTCCAAACGTTGGACTATATAGGCGGTGAAAGGGATGAAAATGCAAGGTAAAAGCTCACTGCCAATGGCCTCGTGCCATTTGCCGCGCAATGGGGCCGTGAGGTGGACTTTGGATAGCTTAGTCACCATTACTTGGCACAAGAAGGCCACTTGGCTAGAGTGATGGATATTCACGTGATTTTGCCCCAAATTTTCATCCACTTGAGTTCATTAATTAGTTAAGCACGCTTAGGGCTCGATTATGCGTGATTACCCTAGATTAAGGCGATTAGGAGAAAATTAAGCACCCTAGCCGTGCCATGAGCAATGTTTAAGGACGTATGATAGAAGAATGATTACTTAGGCTTAAAATGAACATAATTGAGGTACTTAAGGAACCATTAAGTACGATTATGTGTATGATTACGCACGATTAGCGCAAGATTAGCACATTTATCGCTCGATTAAATATGATTTAATTCGATAATATTTTTATCGGGAGATTGAACATAAATTGACTTATACTTTCGATTCCGAGAAAAATATGAACATTACGAAGCTAAGTACGTAATTTACATTAGGTAAAAATGGGCTATTACAATCTGCCCTCCTTAAAATATTTCCGTCCTCGGAAATATCAAACTGAACACCTATACATGATACATGAGAAATATATACATCAAAACTGAAAATCAGGAAAATGGGCGCGAATATCAGCTTCTCGCTCCCAAGTGGCACCGTGGCGATCCCACTGAATACGAACGAGGGGAATCTCGCGATTCCGGAGTCGACGAACCTCTCGGTCCAAAACGGCTACCGGTTTCTCCTCGTAAGATAAGTCTGGCTGAATCTGAATATCGGTATGCTTCAAATATGATCTGGATCGCACACGTATTTACGTAACATGGACACATAAAAGACATTATGAACATTGGATAATTCAGGAGGTAAAGCTAAACGGTAAGCAACTTCGCCCACTCGTTCGAGAACTTCGAACGGGCCAATATAACGAGGATGCAACTGTTGATATCCGACTTGACTGAATGGAGATTAGTCACACTCTTGAAGAAATAATCTCTTGAGAAAGTGAACTTACTGTAAGTCGGTATTAATTAAAACTAATTACCGACTTCAACATAGTTACTGACTCCAGAAGGTCTTCGAAAAAACCGATATCTGAAGCCAACATAAATACACCGACTTCAGGTCAACCGACTATCACGAAGTTTGAATATTCCAACAGAAAGTAATCATTAGAAGCATCTGATTGGACCAACAAAACAAAAAGGCAATCATTGATGTTTCCCGCCGCTTCAAGTGAAGCAGCTCAACATTAAATGCATCTTTATCCATTTCAAGGAAGAAGACAAAAGCCACCGTACTATAAATAGCAGAATTTATGATAGTACGAGGGGCTTTTTTCGATCACATGGTACATGAACTTCTAATGATCTCGGTTTTCAACATATAACCGACTCTTGTACTCTTGTGAATATAATAAATAAAATCAAACTGAACGTATATCTTTATTTTCTGACATCAACTGTGTTTAATTTTGAGTTGTTAATTCAAGACAACAACAGTTTGGCGCTAGAAGGAGGGCGCCGCTCCTCTTTTTCTCTTAGTGATTGTTTTGTCTTGTATACAACGTACCCAAAGGATGTCGAATTCTGGCCGAAATGAACGTAATCCAGATGCTGGAGTTAATCGTCACCCAACTCACACAACTGGGAATTCTGCTGTGCCGTCTACATCAATTAATTATTCAGTTTTATTTCAAGATCCAGAGTTCTTGAAAAATTTAACTGACTTTATGGCACGTACAAGAATAGAACCAACCGTAGCAGCTAATTCGCGAACTCATCCTACACCAGTTCCGCAAAGAAATGAAATTCCCGCTGCGTCGCATGCAACTTCTCATCCACGTACGCATGAATCACAGCGTGATGTTGCAACTCAAAATCGTGGAGTGGTTCCTGTACGAACTCACATTCCAGAAGCAGTTCGATCGGAAGCCACTGCAGAGAGCCATTCTGGGCATCGACCACAACAACCAGCACCTTCGTTACCAGAAATATCCCAACATATTCAACCATCTGATTTACGACGTACTCTTGAACAAAATCAAGCTCGTCGTGGGCAAAATGAATTACGTCGTCTAATCGAAAGAAATCGTTTAAGACGTGAATCAGAAGAGCTGGAGATACTGAGGAAGAGAATTGCTGAATTAGAAACTCGGCAAGATGAACATGGAGAATTACCACGACAAATTCCAATGACAGAAGAAATGTATCAAGAGGTTGGAACTCCTCTGGCCCCTCATTTGACTAGGGAGCCTATTCCAATTAAAGTAAAAGTTCCACAAATTGGCTTATATGATGGAACTTCCGATCCTGATGCTCATCTTGGTCAGTACACATCTTGGATGGATCTTCATGGAGCAAGTGAAGCACTCAGATGTCGGATGTTTTCCTTAACTTTGGGACCCCGAGCTCAAAAATGGTATCATTCTCTATCTCGGTACTCAATTTCCACATGGCAGCAATTGAGAACGGCTTTTCGCTCTCATTTTATCGGGGCCCGAGTTTCTTTAATTCCCAAGGAATCAATCGCAAATATTGTACAAAAAGATGACGAAAGTGTGAAAGATTATATTACTCGGTTCAACGAACGCATACAAAATATGGAGCAATGCCATCCTGAAACGCTATTGGTCACAGCCATAGCTGGATTGAAGCCAAATTCGTTGTTCCGATGGAGTATATGTCAGAATAAACCAACTTCGTTTCAAGACTTTCTAGCTCGGGCTCAACAGCATATTTTAGCTGAAGAATCAATGTCGGTTCCTAATATCGACTTTTCCTCGCTGAAGTCGGAAGTCGGGCAAGAGTCAAAAAAGAAGAAAAGTAAATTCTTCAAACCAAATAAGTCTCGATTTGGGAATCCAAAGATCCCTGAAGTGCAAGAAGCCAGAACTAAATATCTTAACGAAGTCAAATCCAGCTACCAGACGGTATTCTCGGCGGGAGCAGCAACTATATTTGAAGAATTAAAAGGGAAAGGGATCCTTCCTGACCCTCGACCTGTCAGAACTCCCGAAGACCGACTTGATAAAACAAAATATTGTTCATATCATAAATCGGCGGGTCATAATACTGACGAATGCCTCGGTTTACTCTCCGCCTTATTGCGACTCATTGGACATCCTCAAGTCCAAAGGTTTGCTAAAAATGCTGATTACAAACGAAAAGGAAGAATGCCTGATTTGCCAGACGATGAAGACGATGAGGGACGTCCGATTAATCCAAAACGGATAAGGCCGAGTGATAAAGAAATATACATGATGAACCAAGAAGAAAATGATTTGATGCCCCAACAAGGAGGATACTATAATCCTGATAATTCTCATCACATTACTCGGGTCAATAATAGCAGCAATGCAACGTTTGAATCACGGAGGCAAATGAAAGCGTATGCTCGAAAAGCTTTTAACTCGGGTAAAACTGTTTTGACTACCGATCTCCGAGATAAAATTAATGCTCGAAATAATTGCCCGATAACATTCAATGTGGATGATGCTAGTTACTTTGCTCACCCTCATGCTGATCCCTTAATAATCACGGCACCCATCTGTGGAATACCGATACATCGTATGTTAGTGGACACCGGAGCATATTCAAGTATTATGATGTTACGCACATTTGAACAAATGGGAATCGATCCAGCCGAGTTGAAACCCTGTAAGGATCAAGTACAAGGCTTTAATGGAACAATAACATCAACCCTTGGTGAAATTACTATGCCAATTCGGTTCGGTATTCCTGGACAAGCATCCAAAGTCATTATGGAAACATTCAAGGTGATGGATCTTAAAAATCAATATAATGCCATCATTGGAAGGACTGCTTTATATAAGCTTCGTGCAGCCGTCTCAATATTTCATTATGCTCTGAAATTTCCCACCAATAATGGAGAAGGAACTCATTACGGAGATCAATACGAAGCTCGCGGAATGGTTTGGGTCAAACCTTGGCATGAACCATGTATGCCTGTACATATGATGGAGAATATTGAAGAAAGCCAAGAAGATTCAACACTTATCAACTCGGAATCATACAATACCGAGATGGAACTTGATCCAACGAAATCAAATAACGATCTGATTTGTGATCGTGGACGACGTCCTGGAAAAGAGCCAATTAAAGAAGAAGATGCACTTGATCCTCGAATCCAATTCAAGGAAAAAAGCAAACTTGAACGAGCTGAACCATCAGAAGGAGTTGAAGTAATATTCATCGATGATCCTGTCTGTCACAAGGCGGTGCAAATTGGGGCCAATCTTCAAGAACCAATACGAACTCGGCTCATTCAATTCCTCAAAGCCAATTCTGATGTATTTGCTTGGAAACATGACGATATGAAAGGAATTGATCCAAAGGTCGCTTCTCATCGACTCAATTTGGATCCAACAATTAAACCAGTAATCCAAAAACGGCGCAAGCTTGGTTCTGATCGACAAAAAGCTCTCGAAGAAGAAGTTCAAAAGTTGATCGATAACAAGTTCATTCAAGAAACAAAATACCCGACTTGGGTGTCAAATCCCGTTCTGGTAAAAAAGAGTTCCGGTGCATGGCGACTCTGCATTGATTTTACCGACTTAAATAAAGCTTGTCCCAAAGACAGTTACCCTTTACCACATATTGATTATATGGTGGATGCCACAGCCGGATATGAATTAGTGAGTTTTATGGACGCCTATTCGGGATATAATCAAATTCCCATGGATCCTGAAGAAGCAGAGCATACTTCTTTTTATTCAGCCCGAGGATTATATTGTTATACCATGATGCCGTTCGGCTTGAAAAACGCTGGGGCCACATATCAAAGATTGGTTAACAAAATGTTTGCCAAACTCATCGGGAATACTATGGAAGTTTATGTGGATGACATGTTAGTCAAGTCGGTTCACGCAGTCGATCACATTGATCACTTACAGGAAATGTTCAGCATCTTGAGAGAATATTCAATGGTGCTTAATCCGAAGAAATGTACTTTTGGAGTCGGTTCTGGTAAATTCTTGGGATATATTGTTACTCAACGTGGCATTGAAGCCAATCCCCTGAAGATAAGAGCCATTATGAATCTAACACCCCCCACATCGGTAAAAGGAGTTCAAGCTCTTACCGGCCGACTTGCTGCCTTAAATCGGTTCATATCGAAGTCAACTGACCAATGTAAACCCTTTTTTGAATCTATAAAGAAAGGGAAACATTTTGAGTGGACCAAAAAATGTCAAGAAGCTCTGGAAAAAATGAAGGAAACACTTCTTCAAATCCCGACTTTACAGAAGCCAATACCTGAAGAAATGTTGTATTTATATTTAGGAGTAAGCGATGCCGCAATCAGTGCTGTTCTTATTCGTGAAGAAGGACGTCAACAATATCCAATTTACTACATTAGTAAGGCCTTACACGAAGCCGAATTGCGATACCCAGCGATGGAGAAGTTAGCATATGCCCTCGTTATCGCTGCTCGAAAGTTACGTCCTTATTTCCAAGAACATTCAATAACGGTACTTACTTCTTATCCCTTGAAGTCGATTTTACACCGACCTGACACATCGGGAAGACTAATCAAATGGGCCATAGAACTCGGTCAATATGATATTCATTACAAACCAAGAACCGCAATAAAGGCTCAAGCTTTATCCGATTTTATTGCCGAGTTTACTCCTGCAATCGAGACAATCAATGAAGATCAATCATGGACGTTGTATGTTGATGGCTCCTTAACTCAACATCGAGCTGGAGGAGGAATCATTCTTATTGACCCTCAGAACAAGATGTTTTGTCATTCTGTCAAGTTTCTCTTTCCGGCAACAAATAACGAAGCCGAATACGAGGCCTTCTTATCTGGATTAAATCTTGCAGACTCCATGAACGTAAAGAAGTTAAAAGTATTCTCTGATTCACAATTGCTGGTAAATCAAGTCCATGGAGATTTTGAAGTTAAGGAACCTCGATTGCTTCCATATTTGGCCCTCGTAAAACAGAAGATGTCCCGATTTAATATTCAGTTGGAACATATTCCTCGTTCACAAAATGTTCCAGCTGATGCTCTGTCCAAACTTGCATCAAGTACCGAATTGGAAGATGTCGAGTACGTCCAAGTCGGTCATCAAGAGATGCCTTCAATTTCTGTACCTGAAGTCTTACATACCGAGTTACAGAAATCACCGACTTGGATGACACCGATTATAACGTACTTGGAAACAGGAGCTTTACCTCAAAATCCAAAAAAAGCCCGAACTCTTCGCATACGAGCTGCTCGGTTTACACTGGATAATGGAATTCTTTATAAACGAGGATACTCTCTTCCCTTGCTAAAATGCTTAACTGAGCCAGAGTCACGACATGTCCTTGAAGAAGTTCATGAAGGAATTTGTGGAAATCATCATGGAGCACGAACATTAGCGTACAAAATACTTCGGCAAGGATACTATTGGCCAACTTTGAAAGCAGATGCAATAAACTGGGTACGTAAATGCGCGAAATGCCAAATATTCGCCCCAAATGTTAATCAGAGCCCAGAATCTCTAAAGTCAATTTATAGTCCGTGGCCATTTGCTAAATGGGGAATCGATATAATCGGTCCACTTCCAACTGCAAAAGGAGGTGTTCGATTTGCTATTGTAGCAGTCGATTATTTCACCAAGTGGGCCGAAGCTGAACCACTAGCTACGATAACCGAACACAAAGTGGTGGACTTTATTTGGAAATCGATCATATGCCGGTTCGGTATACCGAGCTCAATAATAACCGACAACGGTCGACAGTTCGAAGGAAAACGACTTGAAGCTCTCTGTGAAGAATATCAAATTAAGCACTTTTTCTCTTCGCCATATCATCCTCAATCCAATGGACAAGTCGAAGCAATCAATAAGATTATCAAAAATGGCTTGAAAGTCCGACTTAATGCAGCAAAAGGATCATGGCCTGAAGAGTTACCACATGTATTGTGGGCTTATAGAACGACAGTTAGCCATGCTACTGGGGAAACACCATTTTCTTTGACTTACGGATCAGAAGCAGTTATCCCTGTTGAACTCGGATCTCCTACTTATTGGGTAACGAATTTTCAAGATGGCACCAACTCGGAAAACATAAAAGCCAACCTAGATCTTTTGGACGAAACTCGTCTCATGGCGGAACTTAAGAATGCAGCATACAAACAAAGAAGTGAAAAATATATCAACTCAAAGATGAAGCCTCGATCATTTCAAGTCGGTGACTTGGTACTTAAAAGAATTACTGGACCGGATCCGGGGCCTTTAAAACCGAAATGGGAAGGACCATTCAAAATCAATCAAGTACTCCCAAAAGGTACTTATCGACTCGAAAAGCCAGATGGACTTATTCTTCCATATCCATGGAATGCCGTGTATCTGAAAAAATATTTTCAATAAGTGTTCTTGATGTAACAATGACTCTGTACACATTTTGATGTATATAATAAATTTGTGTGCTAAAGAGTCTCTTGAAAAGAGCCGAAAAATTTTAATCGGCATATAGTCTTTATTTAGCCAAGGTTAAAACTTGGACAAGACTAATACTTTTTCTTCAAAAGAACCGAGATACTTTAACTCGGCATACAATTAGTCTTTATCTAGCCAAGGTTAAAACTTGGACAAGGCTAATACTTAAAATTTCTGAAAGATATTTCGAATTTAAACCGAGCCTTATTAACTCGGTAAGTTATATCTTTTTCGACCAAATTGATAACCATCGAATACCAAAGTACAGTGACTTGGGAAGGTTATGGACAAAGTAAAATTAGTATCGGATTGTCTTAAAATTTAAATCCTGAAGATTGGTTTGAAATAAGATAATATCCGAATTTCCATCTAAAAAAGGTGGTGTCCACTTAAAAATTAAAGTTTGGCCGACTTCTTAACACTTGAAATATTCAGCAAAAGTAAAACGCCATGCTGAATATAAATTATGAATGGAAATACTGAAAGCAAAATTTTCATTCATACCAATAAAATTATCCATTACAATAAAAATATTGTGTCTCGACATACCGAGAACACAATTTAAAATAAAAAACAAATACAACTAAGTTGACTTCGCTGGATTATCAACTGTCTCAACTGTCTTGGCTGCATCAGCATTGTCTTCATCCTTGGCTGCTTCTTCTGCATCATTCTTAACAATTTGCTCGTACATAATACGGCTGATGATGTCGAAGACTCGATCCTCCTCAGCCTTCGCAGTCCTCTCAACTTCAGTAAGTGTCACCGGGATGTGCTTGTCTAAAACAATATCGTTCTCGTCAACTCCAGCCATCTCGGTAACAACTGGCCCTTCAACCTTCTGTGACAACTCGGCAACTTTTCGTTCCAGAAATGCTATCACTGCCTTACGTAGTTGCTCAGGAGTCATTTTCTCAATTTCCTCCTCTATACTCACTTCAGCTAAAGTCTTGACATAAACATTAGCGAGCTCCGACTTCTTCTCCTTCTCACCCTCAAGCACCATGTTGACAAAAGCACGACGTAGGCGAGCTTCCCTTTCTCGCTCCGATTCAGAAGTCTCTGAGCTTACTTCAGCCTTAATGGAAGCGAGAAGACCCTCACAGAAACTCTTCTCGTCCTCGTCGGCCTCGATATGAGTTGTTGCAATAGAGGGATTGAAGTTATGACTTTGAATTTTGTGGAGGAGGAATTGGCGGATTATCTCGATGTTATACAAACCATCGTCAAAACGCTCAATCATCCAGCGTAGATTGAGACAAGTATTCATTTCGAATTCACGGTCCTCGTCTTCAGAATCAGAGTCGGTTTTAGCCTTGAGTCGGTTCACCTCTGCCTCAAAGATCTTCCCGGCTCGGAGACCATCGTTATACTTTTCCTCAGCAAATTTAATTTTCTCTTCTTGAAGTTTGCTGAGCTTAGCCAAATGAGCATCTCGGTCCTTCTTCAACAATTCTTCGACCTCGGACCGACTTTTCCGAGTCACCTCATGAGCTTCTTGCTCCTTATGAAGCAGACTCTCACACCGAGAGAGCTGTTCTTCAAGCATTTTGACGCGTTGCTCGGAAGTGATAATCTGACTTGTCAGCTTTAGAACATCATTGTCGAGGCTAGTCTTATCAACCTTCAGGGCCTCAATTTCCCCTTGCGCGATCGTCAATTGCTCAGCTTGCTCTCCAATCTTGATTTGCAGCTCCTTCTCTTTGGCTGCTGCTTCCTCTTTCAGAGATGCAAGTGCTCCATCTCTGAGTTCGAGTGAGTGTTTCTTTTCCTCAACCTGGGCCGCGTTAAGCCGGAAATCATCCTCGGCCATCACTAGACTGACGAGTGCGCGACCCAAGCAAGCTTTAGCATATTTAAACTTGTATGCACTCGGCAGCGATGACACGCCAATCTCAGATCTCGGATCCCATACCATCATAGGGACCCGAGCGGCGTCAACAACATGCCCAGGGAGTTCTACCGTACTTGAGACCTCGGGAATCTCAACCGACTCAAAAGTCGAGAACCATTTCTCGACCGATTCCCGAGGTTGTCTGAAGTTTAAAAATCTTTCTTCATCAATTGGCAAGAAGGATCTACCGACAAGCGGTTCCTTCTTCTTCTTTCCTTGGTCACTAGTATCATACTTCTTCTTCATCCGCTCCTCGACTGCTGGAACACTTTCTGCACGCCTTTTCCTTGCCCGAGTAACTGGCACTTCACGCTCAGCAATAATTTCTCGGCCACCATCAGGCTCATCAGAAGCTATCTCAATAATAAGCGGATTTTCTGCTGTAGCCTCAACAACTGGCTCAACTTCGGATGCAGTAGCAGTAGCAGCAGCAATGGCGGCCATAGGACCTGCTGCTGCAATAGCCAGAGGATTCGGATGCGGTGTCTCAATCGCAGCTATTAACGTTGCGCCATCACCGACATCAGCTTTCGGAGGGTTCATGATCGAATTCTCCAGATAAGCTTTCACCAACTTCTTACGACCCATTCCAGATAAGCGCAATTCTTTACTTTTTCCGACTTTGGTTCGAAGCTCCAAATTCGGACTCTTTTGACGAAAAGCTCTAGCGTCACGAATGGTCTTAAAACCGAGAACTCCGAGAAGCGGATAGTACACTGCAATTATAAAACCGAGTTATTATGACACCCAAAAGCTACCGACTTCAAACAAGATTGAAAGATTCGATTCGAATTTACCTGGTTGAAAAGAACCGTCTAAAATTTCTGGACACAATCCAGCAGCTTTCAGCCTTGAATCCTTTAAAAGTAACTTGAAACCGCGCTGTGTTTTCTTGAGTTTGAACAGCTCAGAAATTCTTTCTCTTAAAGTCGCACTGAGTTCAAGTCCTTTGCTTTTGGCTGCAAATAGTAAAATTGCTGACCTGTTAGTACACAGATAAAAAGCAAGTCAGAACAAATTCGGTCTGATGGAAGAAAAGATTACTTACAAACTGCAGAATTAATATTAATCGGAATCGACATTCCATCAATCAAAGGTTTATTGAAATTCGGAGTCTGCCAATCCCCGCCAACCCAAAGCCATTCCTCTTGGAACCCATGCAGTGAATCTGGGATTTCTGTGATTAAATCACCAATTTTAAATCCACTTTGGGGTCTTCCCGCGCAAGCGTAACAAATCAAAGGATCTGCTACTTGCCTATCGGCGCATCTCCTAAACGAGTAAAGACTCCTTAATTCTTCAATGGTTGGAATATCCCAACCCTTTTCTTTCAACAATACCAAAAGGCCAATAATTCTCTTCCACGAATTGGGCGCTACTTGGCACAAACTGATTCCCCAATTCCTTAAATAATCCGTGATTAAAGCGGGAAGCGGGAATCTTAAGCCTGATCTCAATGAGTCGGCAAAAACACCTACACAGCCTGGTGGAGGACACGTTATTCTTTCACCCGGATATGGAGCAAACAGCTTTACCGAAGAAGGAATATAAACTTCTCCTCGAAGCATAACAATATCGGCGTCGGTAAGAATACTCGGTTTGCCCCTATACTCGTCAATTGGCTCCGGCCACCGACGAGCAGGACGTCTCCAGTAATCCGGAAGCGACATAGCGTCCTCTTCAACTCGTTTGTCCTCGTCGATGATATCCTTATTGGGATTTAGTTGCTTTACCAAAAGAGGATCCCGCCGATAATACTCAAGAGGCAATTCCAAATCCTCATCGGTTAAAATCGGAATATCGGAAATTGTTCGACTACTACTATTCTCAGTTTGAGCAGACATTCTTTCTTTCGAACTCGACGAAAATAAAGGAAAACTCAACACAGAACAAAGCACAGAAAAATCAAAGAAAAAGCTTACCGAGAACCAAGAACAATCAATTGATGAAGGAATGAAGGAATCACGCAAGTAATGTGAATTGAAGAGAAAGAAACTCAAAAAGCGATTAACAGAGAAGTGAAAACGAAGAATTAGAAGGTGAATAGTAGAGAAACCCTAAATAGTTACATTAACACCTATTTAAAGGTTTTGATTTATTACCATTGGAAAAGTCTCGAAACGGCGCGTGTAACGGACGTATCTTAAAATGGCGAAACGGTACAGTAATAATTAGTACACGTGGACACGTTCAGAAACGCCATGTCGTTACACATATGTATCCGTTGGACCCATTAAATGCGGACACACCTTTTGAGAGCCGCCATGTCAGACCACGTACTGTACCAGAAAGGTTACATAAAGCCAAAGTGTATTCATGTCGGTATAAGCAAAGCAAGTCGGAATAAAGCCGAACCACAAGCGACATCAGCAGCTATTCAAAAAGTCTTAAATACCTACTAATGTCGGGGGCCACATTGTTGATATCCGACTTGACTGAATGGAGATTAGTCACACTATTGAAGAAATAATCTCTTGAGAAAGTGAACTTACTGTAAGTCGGTATTAATTAAAACTAATTACCGACTTCAACATAGTTACTGACTCCAAAAGGTCTTCGAAAAAACCGATATCTGAAGCCAACATAAATACACCGACTTCAGGTCAACCGACTATCACGAAGTTTGAATATTCCAACAGAAAGTAATCATTAGAAGCATCTGATTGGACCAACAAAACAAAAAGGCAATCATTGATGTTTCCCGCCGCTTCAAGTGAAGTAGCTCAACATTAAATGCATCTTTATCCATTTCAAGGAAGAAGACAAAAGCCACCGTACTATAAATAGCAGAATTTATGATAGTACGAGGGGCTTTTTTCGATCACATGGTACATGAACTTCTAATGATCTCGGTTTTCAACATATAACCGACTCTTGTACTCTTGTGAATATAATAAATAAAATCAAACTGAACGTTTATCTTTATTTTCTGACATCAACTGTGTTTAATTTTGAGTTGTTAATTCAAGACAACAACAACAACTTTCCTCTCTTTCCGAATCGAATGATCCCTCGGAATGGACGAACTTTAAGGAAGGCTCGCTCCCCAACTTCAAATTGAATATCGCGTCTATGTTGATCGGCGGACGATTTCTGCCGACTCTGAGCTGCCTGGAGTCTTTGTGTAACGGACCCGAAAAGTGGGCTGGACCTTGGCGTATTTCCCTTATGTGCGCCAAGGGTCAAGAAACCGAGCACGTGTGCGCGGTGAAGGATAAGGGAATGAGAACATCAACACGAGAAAGGTACCGGGCTAGCTTGGCGCGGATGCTGGGTTGCAGGGCCGAGTTGATGTAGACTGAGCGTGGGATCAGTCGAGTCTTTGCTGGTTGTGCATGGCCATGCAAAGATACGTGGGCATTGGTGCGAGGCGGTACGGCGCCTTTGCACGCAAGGTAGACCGAGGTCGACTCTAAAGGCGCGGGTTCTATTCGGCGTACGTTGATGGGCGCACGAGTGTTGGCGCGGCGTCCAAACTATTGGCGGGAACGGTTAGGAATTTGAATGAGCATGCTGGTTGCACGTGGACAAGCGGTTATGATGTCCCATGTGGCCTGGGCGCGAATTCCTTCAACGTTGCATGGCTGAATGAATCCAAGGAGCGACGCGTGTCCATAGCGGTTATGGAGGACACGTGGAAGGCGTTGCTTAATACTTCGTGTTGCTGTCTGAATTAGCAACTCAAAATTAAACACAGTTGATATTTTTTAAGAATGAAGATAAAGGTTTAATTGGATTTTATTGATTATGTTCACAAGAGTACAGAAGTCGGTTTTAAGCTGAAAACCGAGGTTGTCTTTAGTTCGTGTACAATGTGATCGAAAGAAGATCCTCGTACTATCATAAATTCTGCTATTTATAGTACGGTGGCTTTTGTCCTCTTCCTCGAAATGGATAGAGATGCATTTAATATTAAGCTGCTTTGTTTTGAGGCGGCGGGAAACATCAATGATTGCCTTTTTGTTTTGTTGGTCCAATCAAATGCTTCTAATGATTACTTTCTGTTGGGCGTGCTCAAACTTTATGGTAGTCGGTTGACTTGACGTCGGTTTTTTTACGTTGTTTTTCGGATGTCGGTTTCGATCCTCTTCATGGTCTGTCGGAAGAGATCTTTCGGAACTCGGCAACTCTAATGAAGTCGGTAATTTGCTCTAATTTATTCCGACTTGCGATACATAATTCTGATTACTGAATTTGATATCAACAGTGGGCCCCCGACATCAGTAAGTATTTGAAGCTTTCTAAATGGTTGCTGATGTCGTTTGTTGTTTCACCTGATTCTGACTTGTTTTGCGTTATTTACCGACATGAGAACACTTTGCTTCATTCGATACTTTACGGTATTTGGTCTGACATGGCGGCTCTTTAAAAGACGTGTCCGCATTAAATGGGCCCAACGGATACAATTTTGTAACGACATGGCGTTTCAGGGTATGGCCACGTAGAATAATTATTACTGTAACGTTATGCCCCTTGAAGATGCGTCCGTTACACGCGCCGTTTCCGGATGCTTCTAACGGTCATAAATCAAAACCTATAAATTGAAGTCGGTTTTGGGGCGCAAAAAATTTCTGTACCTTTAACCTCTTCGATTTTTCTTGCGTTCTTTCAGCAATCCCTTCTTTACATATTTTCTTCGCGCATTCACTTCTTTCTGTTATCTTTTCATCAATTCAGAGTTCTTCAAAAGTCTTGGTAAGAGTTTGCCCTAATTTTTCTTGTTTTCGTATTTTGTTTCGAATTTTTGTTTTCATCGATTTCGAGATGTCTGCGCAAACCGAAAATAGCAGTAGTCGAACGATTTCGGACATTCCGATCCTTACTGATGAGGATTTGGAATTGCCTTTGGAGTATTACCGGTGGGATCCTCTTTTGGTAAAGAGTCTGAATATCAATAGGGACATCATCGACGAAGACAAGCGAGTCGAAGAGGACGCTATGTCACTTCCAGATTATTGGAGGCGTCCTGCTCGTCGGTGGCCAGAGCCGATTGACGAGTATAGAGGAGAGCCGAGTATTCTTACTGACGCCGACATTGTCATGCTTCGTGGGGAAGTTTATATCCCTTCGTCGGTAAAGCTGTTCGCTCCATATCCGGGTGAAAGAATTACATGTCCCCCACCAGGTTGTGTTGGTGTTTTTGCCGACTCTCTAAGGTCTGGTTTGAGATTCCCGCTTCCTGCTCTGATCACGGATTATTTGAGGAATTGGGGGATCAGTTTGTGTCAAGTAGCGCCCAACTCATGGAAGAGAATCATTGGTCTTCTGGTGTTGCTGAAGGAAAAGGGTTGGGATATGCCAACCGTTGAGGAGTTAAGGAGCCTTTTCTCGTTTAGGAGATGTACTGATAGGCAAGTAGCAGATCCTTTGATTTGCTACGCTTGCGCGGGAAGGCCGCAAAGTGGTTTTAAGATTGGTGATCTGATTACAGAAATCCCGGATTCGTTGCATGGGTTTCAAGAGGAATGGCTGTGGGTCGGTGGGGAGTGGCAGACTCCAAATTTTAATAAACCTTTGATTGATGGAATGTCAATTCCGATTAACATTAATTCTGCAGTTTGTAAGTATTGCCTTTTCTTCTAATAGACCGAGTTTGTTCTGACTTTGCTTTTTATTTGTGTACTAACAGGGCATCAACTTTACTGTTTGCAGCCAAAAGCAAAGGAATTGAGCTCAGCACGACTTTGAAAGAAAGGATTTCCGAACTGTTTAAGCTCAAGAAGACACAACGGGGCTTCAAGTTGATTCTAAAGGACTCAAGGTTGAAAGCTGCTGGATTGTGTCCAGAAATCTTAGACGGTTCTTTTCAACCAGGTAATTTCGAATTAAATTTTTCAATCTTACTCGAAGTCGGTATCTTTTGGATGTCATAATAACTCGGTTTCATTCTTGCAGTATATTATCCGCTTCTCGGAGTGCTCGGTTTCAGGACTGTTCGTGACGCTAGAGCTTTCCGACAAAGGAGTCCGAATTTGGAACTGCGAACTAAAGTCGGGAAGAGCAAAGAGCTGCGTCTAACAGGAATGGGTCGCAAGAAATTGGTGAAGGCTTACTTGGAAAATCCCATCATGAATCCGCCGAAAACCGACGTCGGGGATGGTGTGACGTCGGTGGCTGCAGTTGTTGTCCCGCAGCCTAATCCTCTGGCTATTGCAGCAGCAGGTCCCATGGCTGCCATTGCTGCTGCGACTACTACTGCGACTGCTGCTGTTTCTGAAGCGGAGCCAAATGTTGAGGCTGTCACAGCAGTGAATCCGCCGGTAATTGATTTGGCTTCTGATGAGCCTGAGGAGGGCCACGAGGTTATCGCCGAGCGTGAAGTGCCTGTTACTCGGTCGAGAAAGAGACAAGCTGAAAGTATTCCAGTTGCCGAGGAGCGGAGAAAAAAGAAGCACGATGGCGGTGATCGGGAGAAGAAGAAGGAGCCCATCATTGATCGATCCTTCTTGCCGATGGACGAGGAAAGGTTTTTGAACTTCAGGCAGCCTCGGGAATCGGTCGAGAAGTGGTTCTCGACGTTTGAATCGGTTGAGATTCCCGAGATCTCAAGTACAGTCGAACTGCCTGCTCATGTCATAGATGCTGCTCGGGTCCCTATGATGGTTTGGGATCCGAGATCCGAGATCGGCGTGTCCTCATTGGCGAGCGCATACAAGTTCAAATATGCCAAGGCTTGTTTGGGTCGTGCGCTTGTCAGTTTGGTGATGGCCGAGGATGAGTTTCGGCTTAATGCAGCCCAAGTCGATGAGAAGAAGCATACGTTGGAACTTAGAGATGGGGCACTTGCATCTCTAAGAGAAGAGGCAGCAGCCAAGGAGAAGGAGCTGCAGGTGAAGATCAATGAGCAAACCGAACAGTTGACGATTGCTCAAGGTGAAATCGAGGCTTTAAGAACGGATAAGGCGAGCCTCGATAGTGATGTGTTGAAGTTGACGAGCCAAGTTATCACCTCCGAACAGCGTGTGAAGATGCTAGAAGAACAGCTATCTCGGTGCGAGAGTCTTCTTCGAAAGGAGCAGGAAGCTCATGAGATGACTCGGAAGAGTCGGTCCGAGGTCGAAGAACTGTTGAAGAGGGACCGAGATGCTCACTTAGCTAAACTCGGCAAGCTACAGGAGGAAAAGATTAAACTCGCCGAGGAAAAGTATAACGATGGTCTCCGTGCAGGGAGAATTCTTGAGGCAGAGGCCAACCGACTCAAGGAAAAGGCGGAGTCCGACTCCGAAGACGAGGATCGCGAATTTGAGATGAATACTTGTCTGAATCTGCGCTGGATGGTTGAGCGCTTTGATGATGGGTTATATGGGATCGAGGAAGTTCGTCAGTTCCTTCTGCACAAAATTCGAAGCCATAATTTCAACCCTTCCATTGCGACGACTCATATCGAGGCAGACGAGGACGAGAAAAGTTTTTGTGAAGGCCTTCTCGCTTCTATCAGGGCCGAAGCCGGTCTTGAGATGTCTGAATCGGGCCAAGAAAGAGAAGCTCGTCTGCGTCGCGCTTTTGTTAACATGGTGCTGGAGGGGGAGAAGGAAAAGAAGTCGGAACTGGCTAACATCTATGTGAAAACCTTGTCCGAAGTCAGCTTACAGGAAGAGTTAGAGAAAATGACTCCTGAGCAGCTTCGGAAGTCAGTTATGGCCTTCCTCGAGAGAAAAGTTGCGGAGCTGTCGCAGAAAGGTGGTCAGTTTGAAGCGACCAAGTCATCTGAAGTCGGGGAAGAAGATGCAGTTTTAGACAAGCATATCCCCGTGACTCTTTCTGAGCTCGAGCAGGCTGCTAAGGCTGAAGAGGATCGAGTCTTTGACATTATTAGCCGCATGATGTACGAACAGATCATCAAAAACGATATGGAAGAAGCAGCCAAGGAGGAAGATAGTACTGAAGAGGCGGCCAAAGAGAAAGATAAGGCTGTAGTGAAAGAGGATGATGCCGAAGGAACCAAAGCTGCTGATGAAGATGAAGGCCATGCCGATACAGCCAAGACAGTTGACGAACCGGCGAAATCTGCTTAATTTGTAGTTTGTTTTGTTTTTTTTTTGTTTTTGTGAATTGTGCTTCCGGCATGTCGGGGCACAATCTTTTTACTGTGATGGATTTTATTATTAAGTATGAATGAAAATTTCATTTTAAGTTTTTCCATTCATATATCCAGCATGGCTTTTTACTTTAGCTGAATATTTTCAAGTGTTAAGAAGTCGACCAAACTTTAAATTTTTAAGCGGACACCATCTTTTGAGATGGAAACTCGGATATTATCTCATTTCAAACCAATCTTCAGGATTTGAATTTTAAGACAATCCGATATTGATTTTACTAAGTCCATAACCTTCCCAAGTCACTGTACTTTGGTATTCGAAGGTTATTAGTTTGGTCGAAAAGATATAACTTACCGAGTTAATAGGGCTCGGTTTAAATTTGAAATATCTTATAAAAATTTTAAGCATTAGTCTTGTCCAAGTTATAAGCTTGGCTATATAAAGACTAACAGTATACCGAGTTAAAATATCTCGGTTCTTTTGAAGAGAATGCATTAGTCTTGTCCAAGTTATAACCTTGGCTAAATAAAGACTAATGATATGCCAAGTTAAAGTATCTCGGCTCTTTTTAAGAGACTCTTTAGCACACAAATTCATTATATACATCAAAATGTGTACAGAGTCATTGTTACATCAAGAACTTTTACTGGAAATATTTCTTCAGATAAACAGCATTCCAAGGATATGGCAAAATTAGTCCATCTGGCTTTTCAAGTCGGTAAGTACCTTTTGGAAGTACTTGATTAATCTTGAATGGTCCTTCCCACTTCGGTTTTAAAGGCCCCGGATCTGGTCCCATAATTCTCTTGAGTACCAAGTCACCGACTTGAAACGATCGTGGCTTCATCTTCGAGTTGATATATTTTTCACTTTTCTGTTTGTATGCGGCATTTTTAAGTTCTGCCATGAGACGAGTTTCATCCAGAAGATCCAGATTGGCTTTCAGATTTTCCGAGTTGGTTTTTTCTTGAAATGTCGTTATTCGGTAAGTAGGAGACCCGAGTTCAACAGGGATTACTGCTTCTGACCCATAAGTTAGGGAAAATGGTGTTTCTCCTGTTGCGTGGCTTACTGTTGTTCTATAGGCCCACAGTACATGTGGTAATTCTTCAGGCCATGCTCCTTTTGCTGCATCAAGTCGAACCTTCAAGCCGTTTTTGATAATCTTATTGATGGCTTCGACTTGTCCATTTGATTGAGGATGATATGGCGAAGAAAAGAAGTGTTTAATCTGATATTCTTCACAAAGGGCTTCAAGTTGTCTTCCTTCGAACTGTCGACCGTTATCGGTTATTATTGAACTCGGTATACCGAATCGACATATGATCGATTTCCAAACAAAGTCCACTACTTTCTGTTCGGTTATCGCAGTTAATGGCTCAGCTTCGGCCCACTTGGTAAAATAATCGACTGCTACTATAGCAAATCGAACACCTCCTTTTGCAGTTGGCAGTGGACCAATGATATCAATTCCCCATCTGGCAAACGGCCATGGACTGTAGATAGATTTTAAAGATTCTGGGCTCTGATTTATATTTGGAGAGAATATTTGACACTTCACACATTTACGTACCCAGTTCATTGCATCTGCTTTCAAAGTCGGCCAATAATATCCTTGTCGAAGTATTTTGTATGCTAATGTTCGTGCTCCATGATGATTCCCACAAATTCCTTCATGAACTTCTTCAAGGACATATCGTGACTCTGGCTCAGTTAAACATTTCAGCAAGGGAAGAGAGTATCCTCGTTTATAAAGAATTCCATTATCCAGTGTGAACCGAGCAGCTCGTATGCGAAGTGTTTGAGCCTCTTTTGGATTTTGAGGTAAAGCTCCTGTTTCCAAGTATGTTATAATCGGTGTCATCCAAGTCGGGGATTTCTGTAACTCGGCATGTAAGACTTCAGGTACAGAAATAGAAGGTATTTCTTGATGACCGACTTGGACATACTCGACATCCTCCAGTCCGGTACTTGATGCGAGTTTAGACAGAGCATCAGCTGGAACATTTTGTGAACGAGGAATATGTTCTAGCTGAATATCAAATCGAGACATCTTCTGTTTTACGAGCGTCAAATATGGAAGTAGCCGAGGTTCTTTAACTTCAAAATCTCCGCGAACTTGATTTACCAGCAACTGTGAGTCGGAGAATACCTTTAGCTTCTTCACATTCATGGAATTTGCAAGATTTAATCCAGATAGGAAGGCTTCATATTCGGCTTCGTTATTTGTAGCTGGAAAGAGGAACTTGACAGAATGACAAAACATCTTGTTCTGAGGGTCAATAAGAATGATTCCTCCTCCAGCTCGATGTTGAGTTAAAGAGCCATCAACATACAATGTCCATGATTGATCTTCATTGATTGTCTCGATTGCAGGAGTAAATTCGGCAATAAAGTCGGATAAAGCTTGAGCTTTTATTGCGGTTCTCGGTTTGTAGTGAATATCATATTGACCGAGTTCTACGGCCCATTTGATTAGTCTTCCCGATGTATCAGGTCGGTGTAGAATCGACTTCAAGGGATAAGAAGTAAGTACCGTTATTGAATGTTCTTGGAAATAAGGACGTAACATTCGAGCAGCGATAACAAGGGCATATGCCAACTTTTCCATCGCCGGGTATCGTAATTCAGCTTCATGTAGGGCCTTACTGATATAGTAGATTGGATGTTGTTGACGTCCTTCTTCACGAACAAGAACAGCACTGATTGCGGAGTCACTTACCCCTAAATATAAATATAACATTTCTTCGGGAATCGGTTTCTGTAAAGTCGGGATTTGAAGGAGTGTTTCTTTTATTTTATCCAGAGCTAGTTGACATTCTTCCGTCCATTCGAAGCATTTTCTCTTCTTTATAGATTCGAAGAAGGGTTTGCATCGATCTGTTGATTTGGATAGAAATCGATTTAAGGCAGCAAGTCGGCCGGTAAGGGCTTGAACTCCTTTTACCGATGTGGGAGGCGAGAGATCCGTGATTGCCTTTATTTTCACTGGATTGGCTTCAATACCCCGTTGAGTGACAACATATCCCAAGAATTTCCCAGAACCGACTCCGAAAGTACATTTCTTTGGGTTAAGCACCATTGAATATTCCCTCAAGATGTTGAACATTTCCTGTAAGTGATCAATGTGATCGGCCGCGTGAACCGACTTGACCAGCATGTCATCCACGTAAACTTCCATAGTATGTCCGATGAGTTTGGCGAACATTTTATTAACCAGCCTTTGATACGTGGCCCCAGCATTTTATAGACCAAACGGCATCATAGTATAACAATATAATCCTCGGGCTGAATAAAAAGATGTATGTTCTGCCTCTTCAGGGTCCATTGGAATTTGATTATAACCTGAATATGCATCCATAAAACTCATCAATTCATGTCCAGCTGTGGCATCCACCATGTAATCGATATGCGGTAAAGGATAACTGTCTTTGGGACAGGCTTTATTTAAGTCGGTAAAATCAATGCAAAGTCGCCATGCACCAGAACTCTTTTTCACGAGAACAGGATTTGACACCCAAGTCGGGTATTTGGTTTCTTGAATGAACTTGTTGTCAACTAGTTTTTGAACTTCTTCTTCGAGAGCTTTCTGTCGATCAGGACCGAGTTTACGTCGTTTCTGGACCACTGGTTTAATTGTCGGATCCAAGTTAAGTCGATGAGAAGCGACCTTTGGATCAATTCCTTTCATATCTTCATNTTTGAACTTCTTCTTCGAGAGCTTTCTGTCGATCAGGACCGAGTTTGCGTCGTTTTTGAACCACCGGTTTAATTGTCGGGTCCAAATTAAGTCGATGAGAAGCGACCTTTGGATCAATTCCTTTCATATCTTCGTGTTTCCAGGCAAATACGTCGGAATTGGCTTTGAGGAACTGAATGAGCCGAGTTCGTATTGGTTCTTGAAGATTGGCCCCGATTTGCACCGACTTGTGACAGACTGGATCATCGATGAATATTATCTCGACCTCTTCCGATGGTTCAGCTCGTTCAAGTTTGCTTTTCTCCTTAAATTGAACTCGCGGATCAAGTGCATCTTCTTCTCTAATTGACTCTTTTCCCGGACGTCTCCCACGATCGCAAATCAAATCGTTGTTTAATTTCACAGGATTAAGATCCATCTCGGCATTGCATGATTCCGAGTTGATGAGTGTCGAAGAATTTTCTTGACTTTCTTCGATTTCTTCCATCATGTGTACGGGCATACAGGGCTCATGCCAGGGTTTAACCCATACCATTCCGCGAGCTTCGTATTGGTCTCCATAATGAGTTCCTTCTCCATTATTAGTAGGAAATTTCAGAGCATAATGAAATATTGATACGGCGGCACGAAGCTTGTATAAGGCAGTCCGTCCAATGATGGCATTATATTGATTTTTAAGATCCATCACCTTGAATGTCTCCATAATAACTTTAGAAGCTTGTCCAGGGA